>CM051346.1:32448161-33048161 GCA_028015215.1 Gynostemma pentaphyllum | reverse complement strand
CAAGGACGTTGTGTCTTTCCATACTCATTCACTACACATTCTTGGCAACCTCTAAAAAAGCCTTAACCCCCACAATATACTCTGAGCAAAATCTATCTCAAAGTTTAATCCAGCTTCTATCCATATTGGTATGAAACCTAGACACATGTTTGAAGAGACAATTGAAAATTTTGAACTTAGACTCTAAATAAGAGGATGATTAGGGAAAAGACGATTAGTTTAAATGGAATGAAAAATATTATATGTTATAATATGTGGGTTACCAAATTTCAAGCTTTTCCCATTTCATCTATTGACTTAAAGTTTACGTAATCTATAATTTTCATTGTTCTATAACTCATCAATTACACTGTAATTTGATTACTGTAACATCCCGTTACTTAGTAAGAAATTAATTATTGGAAATTAATATTATTTGAGTAAATAACATTAGTAAAGTTAAAAATTTTAATTTTTGGAATCTAATTTAATTATTATTCTTGCTTTGGCAAAATTTTAATTTAATTATTATTATTATTATTAGGAAAATAATAATAATAAAAGAAAAGAGAGTTAGGGAATGGAAGAGAAAGTGTAGTCAGAATGCAATTTTTCAACAGAGAAAGAAAAAGGTACATTCTTTCTTCCTTCCTTCTTCCTCATGGCCGCCGCCTATATGGTTATCTCAAGACCAGAGTTTCGTTAATTCCTTCCATTTTATTTAATGTTTAGGGGTATTGTGGTGATTCTTGAAGCGGAATTGTGTTTGGAAAAGTTAGGGCAAAGTTTCTTATTCTTCCAAGAAAAGGTGAGATTGATTCTTGTTGAAGATCTATTTCGTTTTGTTTTTAGTTTGTCTATTCTTACTTTATTTAGTGTGAATTAGAGTTCTAGGAACTTTAATTCAAAATCCCCAAATTTTTATTTCTTGATTCTCAATTCTTGAACCCTAACGTTTAATTTTTGTTCTAAGCCAAACCAATTGACAACCTAATGTAGAATTGATAGATAATGAACGAATCGGAACCCCAAAATTCTTCCCCTGTCAAAACCGCCCTACGTCTGTCCTACGTCCGTCCTACACTTGTAGCCCTCTGTCATAACCGTCCTAACCCGAGGCCAAACCAGTGGCCCTCTATCATTACCCTCCTAACCCGAAGTCGAACCTGTCACTCTTCGTTCTAATACTGTCCTAATTGTCCTACCATCGTCCTACCCTATAATCCCTCCGTCCTACGTTTAGTTTAGTGTAATGATTATCTTAGCATAAATTTAGGTTTAATTTATTTTATATTGTAACTTATTTTTCAAGTCGTAGTTGTGTTATGAAAGGAATAAAGAATTTGGAAAAATTCTTGCTGTGTACAAGGTGAGTAGAAATTTTTTAAGGACTAAATTCTTCCATGTTTGTATTTCCCTTTTTCTTTATAAGTTAACCTCTGATTTTGAACATGTTATTGGATGTTTTATGCATGTTAAAGAGGTTTAGGGGCTTATATATGATTTAAGAAATTAGGACAAAAGCATGCCGAAAACTTGGAATTAAAGAATGTGAATTTGACTATCGATATCGATTGGCATGAAACTGGTTTTTATGGGTTGCATGACTTTTTTTGGAGGTTTAAGAATTTTTTAGGAATTTTTTATGTTGGATTAACCTTGTTGAATAAATTTATTACGGTTGACTGATTAGTGCCCCTTAAGTCGATGAATTAAGCTTAGGTAGATAGATATTCGATATTATAATTCTTTGAATTGATTGTGGTTAATTCCAAATGTATAGGGGCTGTTTTGGGAGTCATTTTATAGCCGTTATGCTGCTGGAAATTAATTAGAAATTTATTAATTTTAGAATGTCCAAAAAATGAGCGAAACTACACTAGTTCAGACTAGTTTCGTTTCTAAAATTGTTAATCGTTGGGATTTGTTGGAAGTGAACCCAAAATGGTTTATTGAGTGATTTTGGGCTATTTTAGAATGATTTTAAGGCGAATTTTCTAGAAAGTGACTTTAGGGAATTTTCGGCCTAGAAAGAGGATTGTTTCGAGAAATTGAGTTTAGACTTAATTTGAACATCATGGTAGTGATGTGTAGGATCATGTTACTCAAATACCTCGGGAATATGGTAGTAGGTTCACTTAAGCATATGTCTTGCTTAAAGAAGAATATTTCCGTTAAGGGAGATTATACGGTTGTGCATAACTTTATAGCACTTAACGGGGCAGGTTCATTCCATCCGTACAATGGAAAAGAATATTTCTCGTAAGGATTTAAATTGAGAAAAGAGTATTTAAATTCCTTATTGAGCGTAGTCTCTCTTTGTTTGTGGGCGAAGAGGAGATTAGAGGTATTAGTGAAAATTTTAAATCGAAAAGTTTTAAATTGAGAAAAGAGTGTTTAAAACTGTTTCGAGTATTTTATCTTGTTAATTTGAGGATTAAGAGGTAAGCTTATGTATTGGAATGATGGGTTAGACTCCGAGTGTTTTGTGTAAGTGGACTTTCGGATGACGGTGAGGCCAGTTATGGACTTAAAGTCTTAGAAAAAAATCTCCCATGGCATTATTTTATTTTTAACATTTTTCTACTCATTGGGCGTAGCCTCATGATGCTACAATATTTTTTTTAGGTAATGGAAAGAAGAAACTCGGTGGGTGATGATGTTCGAGGCGGGTGATCGGTTGGCATGGATTTGCACGCTAGTGAATCCAGATTCTTTTTGTTATTTATTTTGGGGAAAACTTGTTGAGTTTCGTGTTTTGCTTTGTTTTAAATTGTGAAGTCGTTGAATGTTATTTGAGAATTTTATGAGTAATGGTTGGAATTGTTTTTGGTTTTTAATGATTTAATGTTTTTAAATAAAATCGATCGGTTGTAAACATTTTAATGATTTGTTTTCAAATGAGAAGAACTTGACTTTTGTTTTAAATGCTTCCGCTGTCTTTATATTATGAATTTCACGTGTTTTGGGATTTTTAGAAATTTCAGGTTGTTACAATTACACAAAAAAATGATTGTGACTACCTTTACTGCAGGATAGCCACAATCCACAAATGAATAAAAAACAAATTGATTGTGACTATCTTTGGTGCAGGATAGCCACAATCCACAAATAAATAATAATCAAATTGATTGTGACTATCTTTACTACATGATAGCCACAATCCACAAATAAACAAAAAAAAATATTGGTGATAAATATATACATAAACCATACATTAATCCATTCTAAATATAAATACTAAATTTATTGCATTATTAAAATAAATGAAAAGCTACATACCTATCAGCGTTAGACAATTCTTTAGAAACCTAGCATAGACAAAAATAGAAATATCAGAACTCATCACTTGTCTTGATGAACCGTAAACAAAAACTCATCACTTTATTTTAGAACTCATCAGAACTCATCAAAACCTTGGTCCTTATGTTGTTAATGCCTTTTTTTAACTTTAAACTTGCTTAATTATCTTACTTTTTAAGCTTTAATTAAATTTAAATGTCAGTAAATGTCTAAACTTTTTTTATAAACTAAATGTTTATCAAAACATTTACACACCAGCTTCACATTTGCACAGTCAATCAACAATTTGGTTAAAGGAAAATATTCAGCCCAAAGACAACAGACCTAAGCCAACAATTTGATTAAATAAACCCAAATTTTTATTAGCTTTTAGGATCCAACATCACATAAGATTGAATTAACCTTAAAACCTAAACAAAACTAAACAGGAAACTTACCAAAATATGTAAAATTGTAGAAAAGTAAAGAGAAAAAAACCTAGCCAATATAACATTTAGAAATCTGTTAAGGATGAAAGAATAGATAAAGAAATTGAAGAGAAATTGTACCTGGTGGTGAAATTTTTTGAAGTGAATCTATTTTTGGTGTGGACAAAGAAGATAATAGGAAGAAGAACATAAAAAAAGTGAAACTTGTGCTATCTCGTTGGAGCTGGTGCGATTCTTCGTAGCAGGTGCAATTCATCAGAACTGGTGCGATTCATCGGAGCTAGTGTGGTGTGCTGTTTCGTTGGAGCGGATTAGGATATGAAATGGAGGGAAAAAAACGAGGGGATGAAAAAAATGAGGGAAAAAGAAAGAGCCCCGTTTTTTTTAACCCTAAAGGATTTGAGTGACTAAAAAAAATCGTTGCCAAAATCTTTAATCTGTCCGATATAAAATTAATTTTCCAATAGATTTAGGGAAATTTCATTGGGTAGCAGAATTTTTAGCAATATTTAAAAATATAGCATTTTTAAAAAGTATTTGCAAATATAGCAGATTTTTAAAAACTCCCATTCATGTGATCAGAGAAATCAGTGATAACTTATAAAATAATCAGTGATTACTATCAGGTAATCAGTGATTATTGCACAAAATATCAGGATATCAGTAAATCAGTGATTACTTGTTAAGATATCACTGATTACTAGTGACAATTTTGTAATTTTTAGGCGCGAATTTAATTTTTCTTCTATTTTTGAAAATAAGTATTTTTACTTGCTATTTTTATAAATATTGGACCTATTTTTGCTTTTTTCACAAGAGCCCCATAGATTTACCAACGCGGATACGATTTCGTTGCTAATACATACTTATTCCGACCATTTTACCAATTTGTCGGTATTCTATTAATTAAAATAACAGAAAATATCTAAGATATTACCGAAAAATTAAAGGTTTCGTTGGAAAGATATATTCGTTTTAATAAAAAAAATATTTATTTTAAACCAACAAATTGGTTGGTTGATATACTATAATGTCCGTCGTTAGTATTTTTGCTCCATATGGCGCCAATAGTTTATCGACCAAATAACCATTTCGTAGGCAATAATTATCTTTTACCAACGCTTTTTCATTTCGTTGGTAAAAATATATATTCCCTACGAAAATATTGTTGTTGGTAAAAAATTCATAGCTAAAGAGTCTGTTTTTTTGTAGTGAATTTCACCATTAATTAAATAATTAAATTGACTCTTCTATTTAATTTCTTTTAATTAATCATATAGACTTCACGACTATTTGTATTTTCCTTAAATTAATTTCACAACTTCAAATTAATTACTTGAAACCATTTTTCCAAAGAAATTAATCCGTATTAATTTATGTTCTCAATTACATGAGTTAGCTCGAAGGACTTAATGGACCTATAGGGCTAAGCTCCAATGTTAGAGAATTTACCTTTGATTAAAAATCCTTTTAATCAACTAATTCTTATTCATTAACTCTTAGATAACTCCACTAAATATCTATAGTTGCACTCTTAGTTCTATAGACATAGTTATGTCCATTGGCTAAAATCAATTAAGTACACTTTGATCCTTCACAAGTAGTTCGTATCCATGGCTAGGTAATTTTATTGTTTTAACCTCCATGATACATCTTGTTCCTTAAGCCCAACTAATTCTCTAATGAACAACCTTACATAATCTCCATCATGCGTCTTTGTTTTTTCCTTGATAAGAGGAATATGGAGCCCATTGGTTCAAGCACCAAATCAATCCATAAGGGAAGTACTTGTCTATTTTCCAATAAGAAAAAGAGTGAATTTCATTCTTGTGTAATTACGTTCTCAGCTATAAGCAAGATGCAATCCTCACAGTGGGAGGCATATTGAGCGAACTATATCGAGTTACTCTCACTCATGCAAATCAATGGTTTGTCTCTTGCAAACATGAGTTCGTAATCAACTCAGAATTAAGATCAATTGTACATGCTCAATCGATTAATATACGTAGTATCTTTCTCTAACGACTTTACCAGAAGACAGTAAGTATATCTTAGTCTAGTCTACTACAATCTCTATTGCAGCAACACCCCCACTTACATGTCTCTACATGAGCGATCCAAATGAGATCACTTGTGACAATTCACAAGTGAACCATATTAGTGCTTGTTATCAGAAATAAGGCACCCAACCTTTATTCATATACCACAAACTATTTTGAGTTACAACTTTAGTGAATATTACTGCACATGTTCATCTTAAGCTATCATAAGTAACTTTGGATCGTATGATAGATTACATTTATTAAATAATAATAAATGACAATGAAAATATTAAAAAATTAATAATTCATTTATTTATTTATAGTTTAATTGGATTACATATGATTTAGGGCAGAAACCCAAGACTGCTAGGAAAATACTTGGTACGGTGATCAAAATAGATAGAAGCAGAGACAACTTATTTCTAAATCACAATGATTATTTAGAGAAGGTCATTGATAAGTTCCATATATGAAGGATGCTAAAAATGTGCATGTTCTCTTAGTTGCACACTTCAAGTTATCAACAAAAACAATCTCAAGAATAAAATCAAGAAGTTTCTGATATGAAGTCAGATTCTTAATCAAGTTTGGTAGGAAGCTTGATGTGTATGGAATGGTGAGTATAAGGCATGAACTCATGCCATGAGCTTGATCTCTAGATTTATGAGTAATCACGGCAAGCCTCACTGGGAAACATCCAAATGGGTTATCAGACATCTTAAAAGCAGTAAATAAGAAGTGGTTGGTATATTATGTCAATTATGTTAACAAAAAAGATGTAGAGTGCCTAAGATGATCTTTTCCTCTATAAATTCCTCAAGTCTTTATGGTTCTGTAACGTCCCGTTACTTTTAGAGGTAATTTTTTTTTATTTTATCTAATTAAAGAATTTAAGGTTAGTTTAAATTTAGTAATTTCAAATTTAGTAGTTATTTTCATTCGAAAACCTTTTTAACCCTTTTACTGCTTTAAATTAGTTTCGGTGACATTAATAATTATTAACGGGCCAATTAATAATTATTAATCACTTTTAGATTAATTTAAGATCTTCGGGTTTCGTTTTATAACTAAATCATTTAAAAGGGGACATAACCGTCATTTTTCGATTTCTTAAAAATATCATTTTACTATTCACCTTCTTCTTTCTTTAAATAAGTCAAACATGGTAAAACATTTCATTTCTTTTCCTCCTTCGTCTTTCACTTGTGGCCGAACCCCCCACCCCCTCTCTCTCTCATCTTGATTTTTCTTCATTTCTTGGTGGATCGTTGTAATTCCTGTTTCGTTGAAAAGCTCTCGATCCAGGGATCGTTTCTAACCTACCAATCGAAGTTTTTCTCCGGTTTATAAAAGCCTCAAGGTATGACAAAGTTTCTAAATTCAAGCTTTGAATAGTGTTTTAATGGAGTCTAAGATTGAAATCGTCGATTTCTTGTCGAGAAACTCGAAGATTTCAATCGAGGGAGTCGTTTTAGGTGATTTTAGAAACTTTCCTAAACCCTAAAACCAAGTTTGAATCGAAAACCCGTCCCGTGTGATTTTCTTTCACTTAGCCTTGGTTAGGATGCTTAGTTTGTTATGATTTTGTATTTTACTTAATTTTTCAAAATCGATTATTGTGCAAAACCCTAAAATACGGTTACCAACTGATATAGCGACATCCAAAGTACTCGAAACCAACCTGAAATACCTCTAAAATGCAAAAAAGACGAAAGACCGAACCCGAGCCCCTCTTTCCCTTGTATGGCCGAGAGCTACATAAGGTCCATTTCCGGGTTTTTCATTGTTTTATGCATTTAGATGTCGTTTGCTCGATTTTCGAATAATTATTGATTGTTAGGTGTAATTGATTTGTAGGATTGTGATTGCTCTTGTGGTTTTTGACCTCGGCACTTTCGGAGCTTGACTTCAAAACCAATGGTGAGTTTAAAATGGAAGTTAGAAATTTTATGAATTAAGTTTCGTTACGATATTGTTTATCGAGGTTAAGAGGGAAACTAACTCTGGAAGTTAATACTTGGTTGGTGACTTTAAACTCGGAAGTGAGTGGAGTGACTTTGGAGTTCTTATGAATTTGGAAGTTTAAGGAACTTTGAGTGGTTTGGAAGTCTTGTAAGATGAATTGAAGAGTTTTAGAGGAAATTGGAGTTTTTAGATGAAAATGGAAGCTTAAGGAACTTTGAGTGGTTTGGGAATCAAAGTGGCTTAGAAGTTACACTTGAGTGTTAACTCGTGTAATTCAAGTAGTTTATGTTCTTTAGTACTTTAGTAGATTCTCATTTAAATAATCTAACTTACTAGGGAACTTGATGATTTCTGTTGTGGTAAGACCGTACGGGGTAGTATGTTGATGTTTATCCATACGGTAGCCCATTACGATGATTTGTGATATGGTAAAACCGTACGGGGTAGTATGTTGATGTTTATCCATACGGTAGCCCGTTACGATGACTTGTTATATGGTAAGACCGTACGGGGTAGTATGTTGATGTTTATCCATACGGTAGCCCGTTATGATGACTTGTGATATGGTAAGACCGTACGGGGTAGTATGTTGATGTTTATCCATATGGTAGCCCGTTACGATGACTTGTGATATGGTAAGACCGTACGTGGTAGTATGTTGATCTTTATCCATACGATAACACGTTACGATGAAACTTGTTTGGTAATAAAGAAAGTTAATGTTATACTTGTATATATTCCTTAGAATTGTGTAGTAAGACTTAGTATTAGTTATTACTTTTACTTCAAGTCTCTATTTCATTTTCATCCGGATTGAAAGTCTATTGTGGGAAGCATATTACGATTGTATGATTGTGTGGAAATTGGAAGTGTGGAATGGGTAGTAAAGTGCAATTTAGGCCTTTGGACACAATTTTCTGTATGGAATTTGGTTCATAGGATTACTTGCTTTCATTTTACTCTCACTAGCGTTTTTATGCTAATGTTGCTACACTTACAATTTTTTTAGGTAAATCTCGTCACAAGAGACGTGGTATAGGAGGTGGCGCTGCTTGATCTGTCGAGAGGATGGAAGGACAAGAACAGGAATATATTTTGTAAAACATCTTTGAAATGTTTTGGTTCATATTTGCTACTTTTCTTCCTTTATGTTTTGAGCTCAGAAGAGCAATTGAATAAATGTGTAATGTTTTATGGTTTTCAGCTATTTTAGAAGTTTAAATATCAATCTGGAATGCGCATTCCATGTTTACCGCTTTCTCTGAATTGTGCCAATGTATAAACAGGTTTTGGTTTATCCGAATTTTAAACGAACTCATGCCGTTTTTCTGTAAAATCAAGTCTTCCGCTGTGCATTTGAATTTAATGGATTTTACGAGTTTTGGGTCGTTACAGGTTCTTTCTTTTCTTTAGATTGATTTTATTGTAATTTTTATCACAATATAAGAGCATAATGAGTCTATAATGGGAAACATATCTATTTATCAAATATGTTTAATATATCACTACTAGACCCAAAAACTTAAACTATTGGGTGTGAAAATAAATTTAATCATATATCTGAACACTCCCACTCACATGGATCAAATTATATAGAATTTTAATAAAGATGATGAAATGTCATCATTGGGGTTCGAACTCAAGACATTCAATTCCTATATTAAATATGTTAAATCATCACGAGGCAAAAAAGTTTATGCTAATGGTTGATGATAAATTTAATTTATATCTCAACACTATTGATATGAAATCTTTTAAATAGAAGCAAAAGTAAATTTATGTGTAAACTTAAATTTCGTATCATATTTTAATTAGAGATTCATTCATCCTCATCACACTTTACATTTATAACACACCCCCACAGTCACTATACTTGTATTCATTTTTATTTATTCTTGAAAAAACAAAAAATTTAAATTCAAGTTTATAATTTATTGACTTAGAAAAAAAATTTAAAATTAAATTATATATATAATTTATAATAAAAATAAATTTTTGATTCCTAAAAGTATAGGTGGGATGCATGCATTCGAGTACAAGTCAAGGATATTACAAGTTTGCCAAGGCATTTGTTTTAAATTGGAAATTGAGACATTTTAAAATTCACGTCGATTATTTGATGAAAAAAGAGAATGGTCCCATATTTGACTCTCATTTCTATATGATTTAAATTTGAGTATATAGTACAAAGATCTATTATTGGGGCCGCGTCTCTTATCATAATTTTCCATATTTGGCTATAGTACAATTATGCACTGCACTAAACAGTCTAATTATTATTTTATCTCAAATTATTTGTGGGGCCGACCTCATTGTTGTCACTTGTCGGCAAAAAAATAAAAAAAAAATAAGATTTCAATGTCATCTCAATTTTATTTATTTTTTTGTCAAATTGCTTCTGCTCTTTCTTTTTTTTTAAAAAAAAAAAAAAAAAAAAAAACATCTGAGCGGGAGATTGGTCTAGGTAAGTGATAGTTTATTTAATTTAGGAGTTTTGACTACATAGTTCAAACAAACTATTTAAAGAAAGTTTTAGACGATACTTAAAAAATACGCATCTATTTATGTGTACACGACATAGGATCCTACTTTAAAACTAATCATTCAACTCAATTAAATTAGTTTAAATTTTTTGAACTGTAATTTCAATCGCTTTTGTGTTTGCTTTGCCAAATGGGGTGTTTCCCATCTCTTGGTTTGACTGTTACTTTGCTATAATTTGCTAACAATTTATCTTCTTCTTTTTTTTCTTATGGTGAGTTAAAGTGGATAGGAGTTTTAAAGTCCGATATAAAAATAATAGAAATTTCATTGGATAGTAATTTTTTTTTCGATGTTTATAAATTTAACAGTTTTAAAAGGCCATTTGTATATATAGCAGTTTTTTAAAAATTTTGAATAAAAAAATTAACTTAGAGGTAATCAATAATAACTTATATATGATTTGATATAATGAATCAGTAAAATCAGTGATTACCTATGCTTGGAATCAATGATTATTTATATGAAAATCAATGATTGCTTATGCGAACTAGTGACAATTTTATAATATTTTAGGCGAAAAATTGAGTTTTCTGTGACTATTGTAAATAATTTTTTGAACTGCTACTTTTCCAAATATTAGATATTTTTTAGCAATATGTATAAGAGCCCCTAAAAATAATTTTGGTGAGTGGCATTGCAATAGTTGCTTTACATTTAAAAATTATACGAATTTTCCTAAACCTGCCTTCAAAAATAATTCAGACAAGAATCTTCCAAATATTGATAAAGATAATATCTTCTTATTTTAAAAAAGGAAATAAATTTTTTTTGGAATCTTAAAGCTCATGTTTCATAGACAATGGTTGAAAAATAACTCCAGATCACAATCTTACCAAATCTTGTCCACTAGTACCGTTAGATTTAAAGTTGGCCCCCATTATTTATTTAATTTTTTTCCCTCTCTCTCTTCTTTTTTTTTTTCATGATTCCATCTCAAGAATGTGTGAGACATTGACTTGCATCAAGAGTTGAGGTTGGTTGCTGAATAGAGCTTATTTCAACTAATGTAGAGCTTGACTCAGCTGATGGGAGTCTCATACTTCACAATTTCCATCTCAATTCTTGATTTCAAAAAATTGAAGATAGTTTTGAGGATTATCATAAATAAAGATTTAAGATATAATTTGTATTTATTTATTTATTTTATAAATAAAATGTATATCAAATATTAATAAAAAGATATAAGATAACAAATGTTTAGGTAAAAATTGAGAAAAATATCTTTTTTTACTTACATTAGTTTCACAAAAAAAAAAAAATGCAGGTATTCAATAGTTTTTATTTTAAAAAAAAAAACTTAACAAATTTTTTAATTAAAAACTAAGATAAATATGTTTATCTTAAATTAAAAAAAAAAGATTTAAGATAAACATGTTAAATGTATTGATTGATTTTATCTCTAAAACTATATATTTAAAAAGGGTAGTTGCAAATCTAGCAAAAAATAGCAACTCTAAAAAATATTTATAAATATTGTAAATTTTGATCTGCTGAATTAGTGATAAACATTAAATTACATATTTTTACACAAAGTTTATCACTGATTAACATCGTAAAATTGCTATATTTGCAAATAATTTTTAGAGTTGCTATTTTTTACAAATATCGCATTAAAATTTGTCACCCAATGAAATTTCGCTACAAAATAAAAAAAGAGAAAAAAAAACTAAAGAAATAGCCACTTTTTGACCCTATGGATTAAAAATTGGCCACTTTTCATTCAATTACATTTTTAGCCACTTTCGGATTTTTTTATACCAAATTTACCCATAAAAGTAGAATGGTATAATATATTTATATCGTACGTTGTCACTGTAGTTGATTTGAAGACATAATTGATTTGTACTTTTCCAATGTAACATATTTTTTTGGCACAATTAATTATATTTATAAATTTTTCCCTCTTATTTTATTTCCAATCAGAATATGTATATTACTATACTTATTGTACATATAATATAGTTATACAATATTAAAATTATGGGGATTATGAAATATTATACATACTGTACCTATTATACAATTAGTATTGTTATACGATTTCATTTTTCACCAAAGTTAATTTTGTGTGGTTCACATAATAATATATAGTCGTTGCACTACAAAAAATGCAGTGATTAGTGAATTTGCGATACATTTCGTCGCTAATAGCGACAGAAAAAAAATGGGACGCTAGTAATATAATGTTGACTATTTAGCGACGAATTGCATCTCTACACTAGAGACACATTAGTGACGAACTGCATCTCTAAAATAATTATTAAAAAATGATTCAGAAAATATTTAGTGACACAGTCTGTCACTAATATATTCATTTTTTTTAAAAAAAATAAAAGAAAATAATAATTAATAACGAAACAAATATAGAATATCGAAACAAATATTTTAATACAAAAAAAATCCCAAAATAAAGTAATAAAATATCCAAAAATAAAAAAACTAAGAAGGACTCGTATTCTCAGAATCAGGATACAGAGAAGTAGACCCGGAACCGACATCCGTATTCAGGTTCATCCATACCCGGATATGATTTTCTAAATCATCATGCTGAGCCTGAAGATGACCTTGACGAGCTTTATTGCGTAACTCGTTAGCTTCCATCTGTAGGCGCAAGGCTTCGTTCTCTCACCTCAAAGCCTCGATCTCAGCACATGAAGAACTTGTTGAGATTGAGACCTCTAAAAGAGTTCTCAAACGGAAGTCCCAAGGATCTTTCCTTGTAGTATAATATAATCAAAATGTAAATGCATAAAAGAAATATTGACCCTTGTAGAGAAGTGTCTGTCTCTTCCTCGTTCTTGGCTGGTTACGATCCTGGGACCCCCAAAAAGTACTTCTTCACTTAGCACAAAAGAGAATTGGTGTGTGGGCACTATCTCTTTTGGAAAAAGGAAAAATCACCCTATGGGCGGCTAAGAGAGAGGAAGGAGAGGAATTTCCTGAGCCATTTCTTTTGCTCTCTTAGTTGTGTGTTTTGGGGTCACCCCAAGGTTCCTATTTATAGGAAAACTAAGGTCTCATAAAATCTTTTGAATATCTTTTAATTAATAAATAATTAAATAAGATATTCTAAAATATATTTGAATAATAAAGATATTATATTTTATTCCATAATAAAATATCTCATATCTTTTATTTAAATCAATCAATATTAATTAAAATATATTATTCCATATCTTCCATTTAAATTAATCATATTAATTTAAAATAAGATATTTATATATTTTAAATAAAATAAAATGTAAAACTTAGTCAACACTTTGACCAAGGTGGCGTGTGACCCCACCATGGGTCACACGCCCCTATCATCATCTCATGACAATATTGGGCATTTTATTTTCCTTTTTATTTAATGGAACAATTCCGTTAAATAATTAAATAAATTAAACTCCTTTTATTAATTCCAATAAATAAAACTCATATTTTTTATTTCCTCTTTAATTTGACAATCTCAAATTAAAAATTTAAATAGACTCCTTTATTTAAATCCCCATTAATTTTGGACAACTCAAAATTAATTTAATTAAATAGACTCTTCTATTTAATCTCTCATAATTAATTAAATAGACTTTTTTTGTTTAATAATTAAATAGACTCCTCTATTTAATTCCACCATTAATTAAATAATTAAATAGACTCCTCTATTTAATTCCATTTTTCCAAAGAAATTAATCATGTTAATTTATGTTCTCAATTACATGCGTTAGCTCGGAGGACTTAATGGACCTATAGGACTAAGCTCCAATGATCTAGAATTACCTTTGATTAAAACTCCTTTTAATCAATTAATTCTCATTCATTAACTCCTAAATAACTCCACTAAATATCTAGAGTTGCACTCTTAGTACTATAGACATAGTTATGTCCATTGGCTATAATCATTAACTGCACTTTGATCCTTCACAAGTTAGTTCGTATCCATGGCAAGGTATTTGCACCGTATTAACCTCCATGATACATCTTGGTTCTTAAGCCCAACTGATTCTCCAATGAACAACCTAACATAATCTCCATTATGCGTCTTTAACCTTTTCCTTCATCAGAGGAATATGGGGCCCCGCTGTTCAAGACCGAATCAGTCCATAAGGGAACTACTTATCTATTTTCCTATATGGAAAAGAGTGAATTCCAATTCTTGTGTAATTACGTTCCCAGCTATAAGCAAGATGCAATCCCCAAAGTGGGAGGCATATTGAGCGAACTATATCGAGTCACTCTCACCTATGCAAATCAAAGACTTGTCTCTTACGAACGGAAGTTCGTAATCCACTCAAGATTAAGATCAATTGTACATGATCAACCGATTGATAAACGAAATGTCTTTCTGTAACGGCTTTCCCAGAAGACAGTAAGTTTATCTTAGTCCAGTCTACTACAATCTCCATTGCAGCAACAACCCCACTCACATGTCTCTACATGAGCAATCCAGAAGAGATCACTTGTGCCAATTCACAAGTGGGCCGTGTTAGTGGTGTTACCAGAAATAAGGCACCCAACCTTTATTCATATACCACATACTATTTGAGTTACACTTAAGTGAATCTTCCAACATCATATGCTCACCTTAAGTTATCATAAGTAACTCTGGATCCTATGATGGATTACATTTATTAAACTAATAATAAATGACGATGTAAATATTACTAATTAATAATTCCTTTATTTATTTATAGTTTAATTGGATTACATAAGATTTAGGGCAGAAACCCAGAAAAACTCGTAAGCGCCAAGACCAGGGACTGAACCATCGGGACGAACACCACCGGCTTCAATAAGGAAAGCGTCACGATGGTTTTCCTGAGTAGGCTGAGAATCAACCAAATAGCGAAGAGAGCTTCTTTTGAAATTTTCCCTACAAAAAGAAGTAACCAAAAATATTTGTGAGTAATTAAAAAATATATATATTATTAAATAAATTTGTGACGACCCGACTCTTTTAAATATAATTTAAAATCAGATTGACTGCGGAAGACTTATTATTTAATAAAATTTTGGCGTGGATATGTTTAAAACTTGAACTATCCACAACCTGTATACATTTTTCACAAGCAGAGAAATTAAAGACAAGGAAATGCAATTCCTTTTTGTAAAGTTTAAAGAATTTATGACAGAATAAATCAAAACGAAAAGCTCTTATGAGCATATATACAATTTGCATCCCAAAAGACACAACATAAACAGAACGAGACCATGGTCTTTTTAAAAGGTATCTAGTCCATCTCTGTGTCATCATCCTCTCGATCAAGCGCGCACCAGCTCCTCTCCCACGACTCGAACATTTCCTGAAAATGTTTGTAATATCATGAGGCTAACAACAAAACCCAGTGAGAATAAACAGAATAAAAAGTAAAGTTAGAACCCAAACCCGCATCCGGATTTGTGTCCAAGAACTTACTTACTCTTTGCTATCAATCCATTCAAAGAGTTTTATATCAAGTGTTCCACTTTTACTTACCAATTCTCCAATATAATTGTGGAACCACATTCCAAGCATTTCTGGGTATGGTTTCGTAATGCATATAGCATTTATATCTCATTTTCTTTATATACTTTATACTATATACAAGGTTTATATTCAAATGTTAAATCTCCAATTTCAAGATCTTCCAATTTGTTGAGAAACTAGTTCTTTCACATATGTCACTTAATAGATATACAAGGTTCAATACAACCTTGTATTCTCTCATTATCAATTCAATCTCATTTCTTTTCCTAAAGCATTAGGCTATCAAAAGTTTACTTTCCGTTATTGTTAATAGATTAATATTAAGCTCACTCTTACTTAACATATTCAACAATCACAAGTTGCGATTAATGACGATAATATTAGTACACATAGTCTAATCATTATTCATTAATTCGTTAAACACAAGTGTAAAAGACATATAACCTTTACATCAATATAACATCATTTTCTTATAATGACAGTAATGAAGTCCCACAATCCTTTCAATACTTCATTATCTCGCTTAACAAGTGTAAAGGGCATACAACCTTTACATCAATAACATAATAAATGCTTATAATGACAATATTGAAGTCCCGCAGTTCATCAATACTTCATTATCTTGCTCCACAAGTGTAAAGGGCACTCATCCTTTACATCAATATAATCTTCCCACCTCTAGTGAATAATGTTAGGTAATGAAGTCTCGCAGTCCATCAATACCTCATTATCTCACCCACCGAATACTGGCTTTAATGCACACCTGTGTCCTCGTATATGTATCATAGTAATTATGGACAATACTAGATAATGTGAACTTGCATAGTTCCATCATTATCTCATTATCCATCTTCTCTGATCATTCAAAGTCCCGCAGTCCTTTAGCATTCCTCATGTACATATACAGAAATATACAAGGAATAGTACCAGACAATGCAAAGTCCCATTGTCCTTTAGCATGTCTCATTATTCCTCCCAATAATCGATTATGCAATATGATATTATATGAATTATGCCTTCGAGTGCAAGTAAAGTAAATATAAACATTCAACATAATCGAAAGGGAATAAAGGGTAAAGTGCTTAAAGTAAAGTGCATAAAGTAAAAGGATCATAGATGTCCTTATGCATAGAGTAAATAAATAGGAATTTCGGAAGAACAATAAGTAGTTAAAACTTCCGATACTTTCATAAAAGTAAGTTCTTATCTTAAATAACTGAACTTCACTTTCAAGGATTCTAAACTCCCAAATAAAATCCAAAATTCTATTTTCAAGTTCTTTTAACCATTCTATCTAAAAGTTTGGATCCTTTAACTTCCAATGATCCATTCTAATCTTTGAAACGATTCTAACTTAGAACTTTCAAAAGTTCAATGTTTCCCTCGAGAAACTCCAAAGTTTTCAGTCAAAGAACTAGCTCCTAATCCTAAGGTCACTAGCTCACTTTCCTTTACTCTTAGAATCGAATCTTAATCTCAACTTTCGATCCTACAAACCGTTCAACTTATTCAGTTTCTAAAACAACTTTAAATCATATTTATTCTCACCTTAGCCAAAATAGTTTTGCTCCAAGTCTCCGAAAGCACGATCAATCAACGATCCAAAACACCTACAATTCATCAATTGCACAATATATTACAACTCATAACTAAGATGAGAACAAGTGTGCATTTTTGGGTGAATAGTTATTTTGGATGAATAGTGTTTTCGGGTGAATAGTGTTTTTCGAAAATCCGTGCTCAAAATCGTCAAATTCCATGATAGAAATTTATGATTTCAACTTCAAAACTCATTTATAAACAAAAACGAATAAAACCATGTAAAAAATTTTGAAAACTTACTTTTTGGGACTTCCCTTAGGGAACTGGAAACTTCGAAAAGGTAGGTTGGATAGGAAGCCCTCGTCCCGAGCAATCCAACGCAACCGACCTCATTGAAAACGGTCAAGAAATGAAGAAAGCCCAAGAAAAAGTCTTCTAATCCATGGAGAAGAGTGAGCTCACGGTTGAAGGAGAAGAGAAAGAAATGGAATTTGGCTTGGTTTTGACTTTTGACTCAATTTAAAGAAGAAAATGAATAGTAACAAGATATTCTTAAAGAAATTGGAAAATTACGGATACGTCCTTCAAGTTATTTAGCTTATTAAACGAAACTCGAAGCTTTTAAAATGACCAAATGGTGATTAATAATTATTAATTGGCCCGTTAATAATTATTAATACGACCAAAACTAATTTAAGCTAATAGAACGATTAATAGAATTTACGAACGAAATAAACTCGTAATTTCTAAGTTATAAATTCTAATTAAATTAGTTAACTCTAAAATGAAATTAAATGTTTTAAATAAAATAAATAGTAAATAGTAAATGAATAATTAAAATAAAATATAAATAATTTTTTTTTACCTTGTAAAATAACGGGACGTTACAGTCTACCCTCCTTAAAAGACTTTTCATCCCCGAAAAGTGCTCTCACTAAGTGAAAAAGTGAGGGTTCTTAAACTGTATCTCATCTTCATGTTCCCATGTTGCTTCCTTGGACACTTGGTCCTTCCAAAGAACCTTAAACAAGTGAATTTCTTTTTATTTCTCATCACTTTTGTTTGAATGCTATAATCTTAACTGGTGTCTCTTCTCATAAGACATATTAGCATCCAAAACTACCAGTTCGTAATCAATCACGTGGAACGGATTCAACATGTATTTCTGAAGCATCAATACATGGAAAACATTACAAACGGCCGATAACGAAAGTGGTAAAGCTAAACAATAAGCTACCACTTCTACTCGATTGAGTATCTCAATAGGCCAATAAATCTAGGGCTCAACTGACCCGTATTCCCAACTTCCATAACACCCTTCATTGGTGTCACTTGAAGTATACGAGATCCACTACTACAACTTGAACGGACTACACCGAATCCTGCTGTTAACTTTGGTTAACCTTAACCTTTCTTTAAACAAATGATAGACTCGCTAGTCATTTGTTACAACTTGAGTACCAAAAGTCTCTTTTTTCCAATCTCATCCAAATGAGCGGGAGAACGACACTTTGTACCACAAAGTGCCTAAACAGTGTCATCTCGATAGTAGCTTGGTAACTGTTATTATAAGCAAATGCTTCTAATTACAACTGAAAGTCCTGACTACAACCAAAGTCAAGAACACCAACTCGCAACTTTTAGCAAATTTGATACCCATGGTGGTATGTAAACTCTGCCAAAACCTCGAGACAAAGCGTATGTTCCAACTTGATACAATCTTCACTGGCACACCATGCAATTTAACAATCGTTCGTAGGTACCAACGTACCCTAGTCTTAACTGGATAGGTGACCCTTCCAAGAGTAAAGTGTGTGGGTTTCATCAAACGGTATACCATCATCCAAATGGTATCATAATTCTTTTCCATTTTCGGCAAACCTTGATAAAATCTATAGATTTCTTCTCCCATTTTCATTCAAGCACTTTCAAAGGTTAAGATAACCCGGTGGACTCTCCTTTAGGGCCTTGACTTACTAACAAATCAAGCACCTACTCACATACTTTACAATCTTATGTTTCATCCCATGTCATCAATAATATTGTCTCGGTTCTCGTACCTTTTTTGTAATGCCTGGATGAACAGAAAAGATAGAACTATGAGCCTCCTCCAACAGTTCTTTTCAAAAGTCGATCCAAAAGGCACCCAAAGCCTCCTATGATGTATTACGAACTATCTGTAAAACAAAGATAGATCGATTAAGCATGTCTAACTCTGCTTCTCGAAAACAAGCCTGTAAGCCTTAGAAACCATAGAATCTTAGGCACACCAGTCAGTGTAGGCCAACTGCTATATGCCTCCATCGTAGAGGAATCAATATAATCCTCTTCTTGATACCACATGGCTTAAGATGCCATTTCTTTTAGCCAAAACTCGCACTTTGAGAACTTGGCATACCACCTCTGATTTCTTAATACTGTCAAAATTTCCTTCAAATGCATATCATGCATCTCCTCAGTCTTAGAATAAATCAGATTGTCATCATTAATCACAACATCAATAGAATTGATAAACCTCTTGAACACAGTATGCATAAGATCCATAAAAGTTGCAGGCGAGTTGGTTAAGTCAAAAGACATGACTACAAACTCATAATATCCATAACGCGTCTTGAAAGCAGTTTTTAGGAATATCCTAATCCCGAATCTTCAACAGATTTAACCAGATCTCAAATCTATCTTTGAAAAGATAACGGTTTCTCCCCAACTGATCATATAGATCATCAATCCAATGCAACTGATACTTTTTTTTTCATTGTAACTTGATTCAACCCTCGATAATCAATATACAGTCTCACTGATCTGTCTTTCTTTTCACAAACAACAAGGTGCTCCTTACGAGGACGCACTAGGGTGAATAAACCCTGAGTTTAAGAGTTCCTATAACTGACTCTTAAGCTCTTTTAACTCAGCTAGTCTCCGGTACAGAAGTATCGACAACACTAGCTAAATAAACTCAAGTTACATCACTTAGAAGCATTCTAGCTTCTATCATAGATATCAAAGTGGGTGCTACTCGGCTACTAAACCCACGAAAACATAAACTAGTCCCACATGGACTCATAAAATCAAAACTTTCTCAGTACAAACCATAATGGTATGATTGGATAATAGCCAATCCATAATCAATATCACATCAATATCAGACATATGCATAACAATCAAAGTAAAATGGGAACATCTACGCATAATACATATGTCATAAGTGCCAACGCACTATCACAATAATAAACTTCCCCACTGGGGTAAAAGCATACATCTCGAAACTCAACAGTCTCGACTCAAGAGTTGCCAACTCATAATAACAAGATAAAAATAAAAGAGTTGCTAGCTCCAGAATTAAACAGAATAAAAGCCAAACGGCCTGAAAATAACAACGTATAAATCACTGCCATACCGGCAGCTTTAGCATCATCTCTAGTAGAAAATACTCAATTATGATACTGAGCAGGTGGAGAAGGTAACAAGCGTAAAACTGTACTACTGAGCTTGTCTACCAAGATCTCTACTTCCTGTAGTGACCTGTGCTCTTACCCTAAAGAGCATATTGAGTTGGCGATGCGTGCTGCAGTATTTTCTGATAATCTGAACTCTTATTTCTACGTTGTGATAGTTAAGTCTTATACGCCCTATAAAAGTGGTGTGATTCCAAGTTTGATCACAAACATAGTACCTTGGTGGAAGTGTGCATCTCCCTAAATAGAAATGGGCACAACTATTGTAGTAAGGATGATCCTATCCTTGTACTTTTGGCTGTTCATGTTGAGCTCCACCTCGAACCTGTTGTTGCTGCTGCTGTTGCTGTTGTTGCTACTGCTGTTGTTGCTGTTGCTATTGTTGCTGCTGCTTCTGCGGTATCCCTTGACTGACATCGTCATCTTCTATCTTTTTCTCCTGAGAGGAAATTGGTCTGTAGTAGCTAGTTTTCCCTTCCTTTCATAATATGCGAAATCCAAGATAAGGATAACTCCTAAGCCTCTTTATTCAAATCTGGAATGAACTCGACTTCAGAGATCATTTTCCTTCTTTCAAAAAAAAACTGGTGTCTGTCAAACACCTTAGTCCAATAACTTCTAACCTTCCAACATAGGATTCACTTTAGAGTCTATCCTGAAAAGACTCAGAAGGTCCAAACTACGACCTACAAGTTCATTAAAGTTCATCGTCCAATTAGATGGTCAAACACAATGTGAATTGATGTTCACCAAACCATCCCATTGCCTTATAGAAGTTATCGATATCACGGTCCATCAACTTCCTTCTATATTTCAATCAAATACCAACACTCAACTTAGTGTTAGTCAATCTTGACAATTTACTGAATATAGATCTTCACTACTCAATCTCGAGTCTTTCCAATTCAGATTGATACACCATAGTGTAATAGCGACCAAACTAGGCCATTCACCAATTAACATTGTCGTTAATGGTCCTCGTTGAGACTTATCACGTAAGTCCTTACTCCCTCTTTTGAGTGGCAACACATTTTCCTTTTAGCACAAAACTACCATAAGGATTTACCACTTACTCTAATTCAACTTTCTCAACTCAAATCAGGAACTTGTCCGTTGAATTAAGTCTAAGTTACTGGACCTGAGCCAGATCGATTTTTTATCAACAATTACTCACCTCCAATAGGTGCTATATCTCTTAATTCTGGGCTCCAGACAATCATGTCCCCTTTTACCCACAAATGTCAACACACATTTACTAAAACCACTATTTAGCAATTGTGTGACAATTAAAGTTTAATCAATCAATGAGGATCAAATGATCAATCTCTCGGAGTATCTCGTCTCCTTTAATTCGACATTATGTCGATACTCTTAACGAGGTGTGTAACCTCCAAAACTGTACGAGGTCATTTACATTCTCAGCACTCTTTCCCAAATCTCAATATAGGTAAAACAAACATTACCACAAAGTGATTCTTACGAGGATGTGAACTATCACAATTACAGATAAACAACCTTCTCATAACTTTAATACTATTAAAGAAATTAAAGCTTGAGAATAAAGTTCTAGGCATACTTAGTGCTGCTGATCTCAGAAAATGACTAGAGAGTGGACTTAAAACAAAACATGAAAACAAACAAGCATCACATGTAGTCTATAGAACCCTAAGGCTCTGATACCAAATGTGACGACCCGACTCTTTTAAATATAATTTAAAATCAGATTGACAGTGGAAGACTTATTATTTAATAAAAATTTGGTGTGGATATGTTTAAAACTTGAACTATCCACAACTTATATACATTTTTCACAAGAAGAGAAATTAAAGACAAGGAATTGCAATTCCTTTTTGTAAAGTTTAAAGAATTTATGACAGAATAAATCAAAACGAAAAGCTCTTATGAGCATATATACAATTTGCATCCCAAAAGACACAACATAAACAGAACGAGACCATAGTCTTTATAAAAGGTATCTAGTCCATCTCTGTGTCATCATCCTCTCGATCAAGCGCGCACCAGCTCCTCTCCCACGACTCGAACATTTCCTGAAAATGTTTGTAATATCATGAGCTAACAACAAAACCCAGTGAGAATAAACAGAATAAAAAGTAAAGTTAGAACCCAAACCCGCATCCGGATTTGTGTCCAAGAACTTACTTACTCTTTGCTATCAATCCATTCAAAGAGTTTTATATCAAGTGTTCCACTTTTACTTAACAATTCTCCAATATAATTGTGGAACTACATTCCAAGCATTTCTGGGTATGGTTTCGTAATGCATATTGCATTTATATCTCATTTTCTTTATATACTTTATACTATATACAAGGTTTATATTCAAATGTTAAATCTCCAATTTCAAGATCTTCCAATTTGTTGAGAAACTAGTTCTTTTACATATGTCACTTAATAGATATACAAGGTTCAATACAACCTTGTATTCTCTCATTATCAATTCAATCTCATTTTTTTACTAAAGCATTAGGCTATCAAAAGTTTACTTTCCGTTATTTTTAATATATTAATGTTAATCTCACTCTGACTTAACATATTCAACAATCACAAGTTGCGATTAATGACGATAATATTAGTACACATAGTCTAATCATTATTCATTAATTCGCTAAACAAGTGTAAAGGACATATAACCTTTACATCAATATAACATCAATTTCTTATAATGACAGTATTGAAGTCTCGCAATCCTTTCAATACTTCATTATCTGGCTTAACAAGTGTAAAGGGCATACAACCTTTACATCAATAACATAATAAATGCTTATAATGACAATATTGAAGTCCCGCAGTCCATCAATACTTCATTATCTTGCTCCACAAGTGTAAAGGGCACTCAACCTTTACATCAATATAATATCAATATAATCTTCCCACCTCTAGTGAATAATGTCAGGTAATGAAGTCTCGCAGCCCATCAATACCTCATTATCTCACCCACCGAATACAGGCTTTAATGCACACCTGTGCCCTCGTGTATGTATCATAGTAATTATGGATAATACTAGATAATGTGAACTCGCATAGTTCCATCATTATCTCATTATCCATCTTCTCTGATCATTCAAAGTCCCGCAGTCCTTTAGCATTCCTCATGTACATATACAGAAATATAAAAGGAATAGTACCAGAC
Source organism: Gynostemma pentaphyllum (assembly GCA_028015215.1). Taxonomy (NCBI): domain Eukaryota; kingdom Viridiplantae; phylum Streptophyta; class Magnoliopsida; order Cucurbitales; family Cucurbitaceae; genus Gynostemma; species Gynostemma pentaphyllum. The sequence goes on along the minus strand of CM051346.1, from coordinate 33,024,306 downwards.
AATGCAAAGTCCCACTGTTCATTAGCATGTCTCATTATTCCTCCCAATAATCGATTATGCAATATGATATGATATGAATTATGCCTTCGAGTGCAAGTAAAGTAAATATAAACATTCAACATAATCGAAAGGGCATAAAGATAAAGTGCTTAAAGTAAAGTGCATAAAGTAAAAGAATCATAGATGTCCTTATGCATAAAGTAAATAAATAGGAATTTCGGAAGAACAATAAGTAGTTCGAACTTCCGATACTTTCATAAAAGTAAGTTCTTATCTTAAATAACTGAACTTCACTTTCAAGGATTCTAAACTCCCGAATAAAATCCAAAATTCTATTTTCAAGTTCCTTTAACCATTCTATCTAAAAGTTTCGATCCTTTAACTTCCAATGATCCATTCTAATCTTCGAAACGATTCTAACTTAGAACTTTCAAAAGTTCAATGTTTCCCTCGAGAAATTCCAAAGTTTTCAGTCAAAGAACTAGCTCCTAATCCTAAGATCACTAGCTCACTTTCCTTTACTCTTAGAATCGAATCTTAATCTCAACTTCAGATCCTACAAACCGTTCAACTTATTCAGTTTCTAAAACTACTTTTAATCCTATTTATTCTCACCTTAGCCAAAATAGTTTTGCTTCAAGTCTCCGAAAGCACGATCAATCAACGATCCGAAACACCTACAATTCATCAATTGCACAATATATTACAACTCATAACTAAGATGAGAAAAAGTGTGCATTTTTAGGTGAATAGTGATTTTGGATTAATAGTGTTTTCGGGTGAATAGTGTTTTTCAAAAATCTGGGCTCAAAATCGTCAAATTCCATGATAGAAATTCATGATTTCAACTTCAAAACTCATTTATAAACAAAAACGAATAAAACGATGTTAAAAGTTTTGAAAACTTACTTTTTGGGACTTCCCTTAGGGAACGGGAAACTTCGAAAAGGTAGGTTGGATAGGTTGCCCTCGTCCCGAGCAATCCAACACAACTGACCTCATTGAAAACGGTTGAGAAATGACGAAAGCCCAAGAAAAAGTCTTCTCATCCATGGAGAAGAGAGAGCTCACGGTTGAAGGAGAAGAGAAAGAAATGGAATTTGGCTTGGTTTTGACTTTTGACTCAATTTAAAGAAGAAAATGAATAGTAACAAGATATTCTTAAAGAAATTGGGAAATTACGGATACGTCCTTCAAGTTATTTAGCTTATTAAACGAAACCCGAAGCTTTTAAAATGACCAAATGGTGATTAATAATTATTAATTGGCCCGTTAATAATTATTAATACGACCAAAACTAATTTAAGCTAATAGAACTATTAATAGAATTTACGAACGAAATAAACTCGTAATTTCTAAGTTATAAATTCTAATTAAATTAGTTAACTCTAAAATGAAATTAAATGCTTTAAATAAAATAAATAGTAAATCAATAATTAAAATAAAATAATACTAATATTTTTTTTACCTTGTAAAATAACGAGACGTTACAAAATTAGAAAGCATGAAAAGAAATAAACTAACATGTAAGTCTTGCGCCTGATCATCTACATAAGTAACCCCATAGTGGCCCTTCATTTGCAGATGGAGAAACAACTCAATCGGGGGTACCTCACGTCCATCCTGAGTCTATGAAAATGAGAAAAAGAAAAAATTATAAAAACATTAATTTAATTGAAAAGATCAAAGATATAAACGAAATATAACAAGTACTTACCATCATCTCGTAATACTCGTCGTGGCTGCAAGTCCCATAGGTGTGCATAGTCGGGTTTGCCAGTCGATTGGCTGACTTGATTTGTGAGATGCGTAGCTCCTCGGGAGTCTGACTATCCGCTAGCAGCTTTAAGCGAGCCTCCTCAGTCATCCACAAAAGGTTTTCAGCTGGTTTATTCTTCGCTTTGTGCATGGTGTCCCTATAACGTTTCCCCGTCATTTTACTACATGGTTTGTAAATAATCTCATCATTTAGATTTGCAGGGATCGTAAAGTGTTTCTGAAAAAAAACCAAAAGTATAAAATTTGTTAGAAATTTAAAACACTATAAATAATATAATGTATAAAATTTATGTACTTTACTTTCCATGTCTCAAACCAACGCAGTTTGGCGAATCAGAAACGTCCTTCCATTTCCCGAACTCAAGACTCTTTTTGAAAACATCGGTTGAAAACTTGAGAAACCTTACTCGATGGATGTAATCTATAAACAATACACAGAAACATATTATAGGTTAAAAAATAATTAATTTATAAAAATTAATAATTTAAACAGAAAATATATTCTCGACATTCTCAAGAAGACCCCGGTGATAGGTAACTGCTCAGTGACAGGGGTGTCTAATGTCGCTGATGTGGTCGGGGTAGTGAGGTTAGGTGTGTTGGATACCTATATATCCCCTAATTCCGATGCACTATCGAATGTGCCAGGAGTATCGAACTCCTTGGAATAGGTTGGATGTCGCCTCGATGTGGACACCTACAAAATAATTAACATATAATGAATTAAATTAAGGGTAAAATACAAATGAGTCCCCTGTGGTTTGTTTCAAATGCATGAACACCACCTGTGGTTTGAAAATAGCAAATCACACCCTTGTAGTTCCAATATTTTTCAATCAAACCCCCCCTTCGATGCCAATAATTTTATTTTAGCCATAACTTCTTCGTTTGAATTCCGATTTGCATGATTCAAAATGTTTTGGAATCCTCATTTCAGGATCTACATAATAGTCACTTTAAAACTTTTAAATGATTAATAAAAAAAGAATTTATTAACATCAAAGTACTAGATACGATTGACACCGTTAACTCTTTTGTTTATTAATGATTTATAAGTTTTTAAGTGACAGTAGCGTAGAGACTGAAATGAAGATTCTGAAACATCTTGAATCATCCAAATCGGAGTTCAAACGAAGAAGTTATAATTAAAAGAAAATTAATGCATTTAAATGGAGGGGTCTGATTGAAAAAATTTGGAACCACAGAGATGTAATTTGTCATTTTCAAACCACAGGGAGTGTTCATGCATTTGAAACAAACCATAAAGGTCTCATTTGTATTTTACCCTTAAATTAATAAATTACTAATTAACATACTAATAAATTAATTATAATCTAATTAACATTAATCTAATTAATACTATTTTACCCTAAATTTTAATTAATTATTTAATTAACATTAATCTAATTAACACTAAATTTTAAAAAATTAACATACTATTGAATTAAAAATAAATAAATAACATACAAATTAATTAATAAATTAACACTAAATTTTAAAAATTGACATACTAATGAATTACAAATTAATTAATAACATACAAATTAATTAATAAATTAACTTTAAACTAATTAACAATAGATTTTAAAAATTAACATACTAATGCATTACAAATTAATTAATAACATACAAATAAACTAATTACACTAAATTTTAATAATTAACATACTAATGAATTACAAATTAATTAATAAATTAACATTAAACTAATTAACACTAAATTTTAAAAATTAACATACTAATGCATTACAAATTAATTAATAACATACAAATTAATTAATAACATATAATTAAACTAATTAACATTAAATTTTAATAATTAACATACTAATGAATTACAAATTAATTAATATCATACTAATTAATTTATTAATAAACATGAATTTAATTAACACCTATTTAATTAACACTAAATTTGAACAATAAACAAACTAATTCAATTAACATAACAATGAACATAATAATTAACAAAAGTACATAACAATTATCATAACATAAACAAAATAACTAATCTAAATACATAATAATTTATATAAATATATAACAATTCTCATAAAATTTATTTACAATTAACAAACTAAAATTAAATCAATAAAAATGAAACGTATTGTTCACCGAAGCTTTGACAGGAAGAGAATTGGGAAGAGAGAAAGGGAAACGAATTGAGGAGGGGAGAAAGGGAAAACAGAAAAGAAAGGGAAAGGGAGAGGCAGAGGGCAGATAGGGAGAAAGAAGGAAAAAAAAAGACACCAGTTGGGGCCCGCATATCCAAAGCACGCACTACTATTTTCATTTTAGCGACACAATGTATCGCTAAACAACTTGAATTTTTTTATCAACCGCCATTAATTTCAAGGTTAGCGATACATTTCATAGCTAATATGAGTGAAATTTTAAAATACACACCTTTTCATTTCCCTTAGCGACGTAATGTATCTCTATTATTGAAAAGTATCCGTTGGAGAATTTGATTTCCCTTTAGAGACACATTTCATCGCTACATGGGAAATCAATAATTATTACCCAGCTAACGAGGTAATTTTTCTCTAATATTGAAAATTATCCGTTGGAGTCTCTGAATATCTCTTAGAGACACAATCAGTTGCTATAAGGGAAATTATCTTTTGGAGTAATGATTACCCCATTAGCGACGAAATGTGTCTCTATGTATTGAATGTTCTGGAATTCCAGTTCCTCTTTAGGGAGGAAATGTATCTCTATCTCTTGAATGTTCTAGATTTTTAGGCCGTTAGCGACGAACTGCATCACTAAGACCTAATTATTTTTATTTAATTTTTTTTGTTCCATTACGAGTTTAACAATTCAATGATACTCTCAACATCATCTTCAAACTCATCAGTGTTGGATTTAGAATTGTTGTCCTCTGTATCTTCTTCGTCTTCCTCAGAATCTTTAGAGGATGAATCATCAATAAAAGGATGTTCAATGTGTTAGGAATGATGTCCTGGAACTTGTAATTATTTAAAGATAATTTATTTCGAATAAATTAAATAAATAAACATAAGTTTTTTTTATATTATCTAGATTGATTCAATGAATGATATAAGGAATATATAGAAATATATTTAATCAAACATTCAAATAGTAAAACCCTAAGTCACTCTTATAAAATCATGACTTAGTATGTGAGTAATACGAGAGGATTAAAGTCGAGATGAGTAACTTAAAAGTATCTACAGTAAATGGATAATGTTTGGGAACCTTATCCTGGTAACACTGTTGATAGCTGCTCATTTTGTTTATAGACAAATGTTCTAATCCTGATCATTCATGTGGGTGATATGAAATGAAAGTATCATATGCAATGTTGATTGTATAAGACAGGACCACGATATTTGATCAAATTTCTCATTAGTACAGTTTACGAGAAATGATCGAATATCAAACTAAGTTTATTAATCGTGATAGATCTTAATCTGGAGTGAAATGTAGACTCCTATTTGTGGAGTTATGTTCTTTTGATTCACATGGTTGAGAGCGATCTGTAAGAACGCTCAATACACTCCTTCTTTGGGAACATAAGTAGATAAGTAGCTGGGAACACATTTTCACGAGATGGAATTCATAACTTTCCTATAAATTAACGATATCATGCACTATAAGAAATTTTGGAATAGCTAAATAAACTGATCAATTATTTATTTTTAATTGAAGAAGCACCATATCAATGCATTTAACATGCTAATTAGGAATTATTGTCATAGATTTTTATGGACCCCTTTGAAGAAATTGGAATTGCAGAAAAGAATGCTGAACAACATAGAAGAAGTGCTACTGAAAAGGAGGTATGTCTGTTTTATGGATCATGTATCAAGAACTTTGTATGTTAAATTGGTTAACTTTGTTACTTAATCCTTTTTCTGACATGTGATTTCTTTAGTTGATAGATCTCATATATTCTATTAAAAATTAGCAGCAGATGGTTTACATGGTAATGAATTATGTGTAGGCTCCTGAGAACTTTGGTACTATGGATTTACGTCATTTTGCATTTTATGCATTTGCTGGTCGATCTGGTGTGCTGCGATGGAGCAGGAAGAATGGGGTGATTAAACATGTCCTTTGTTTCTTAATTTTTTCGTTTGACACCAACTCTTCTAGAATGAAGCTCATTGCTTTTAGTTATGTAACTACAATTGATTACTCTCTCTATACGTCTGGGGTGATTTGCTGATTCAATAACTAGCTTTTGATTTTTAAAATTTGGTAGTATTTTGTCATCAGTGTTTGACATTCATTTGCAACGACTTACTTCCCATTAATTATTTCACTTATAATGTTTTTAGAACATTGAGGCACATAGTTCAGATGCATCGCTGTTGATTACACAACATAATTACAAGCTTGATGTCGATTCTCTGAATGCTCGACATTCTGGAGAGGTATGATGCCAATACAGAAGTAGCATTGCTTCTAGTTATGTAGGCTTCTAGAAAATTATCTTTTTAACACATAATGCCAGTAAGATTCAACCCGGGGCTTTTGAAATTGTAGTTTGAATGTAGAGAATTTAGAGAATCAATACACGGAGTTATGCTACATCACTGGGTAATGTGTTATTCTTTTATTATATCTTTCCATTAAAAATAATGTGTTAATCTTTTGATGCAGCCTCTTCCTTATGTTCCTACCATAACTACCTACACTATGCTCTGGTGGCTTCCTAATGTTGTTGTGGCTCTTCAAAAAGAAGGGATTGAAGCAGTGTATTTGGCATCTGGGCGCATTGTTTGCAAGGTACATATATATGAATATTAGCTGCTAGATTTTTATGAACAACATCATTAGTTTTTTTGGCATTCCATCACAAAGAATAAATGTTTTCAGGTTGCAGCAAGAGAATCCTATAAATGATTATTTTTTAGCTCAATCACCCCGACATCTTTTAGTTTATAAGATGCATATGGAACTTGAAATTTCATTGTAGTTTAGTCTATGCAAACTACTTTTGCTGTTATTCAATAAGTTATAATTGGAAATCAGTATTCTGATTCTGGCTTTTGTTAATGCTCTGCATTTCTATGAATTGTGTGTTGTATGTTTTGTTTTGTTTAGTTTTTTTTGGGATGTGAAAGTTTTGTGACTAAATTGAAGTTCTCTCACTAGGTACCCACTTTAAATTTTTTGAAGTTGCGATACCCTGTTATGAGATTTACCATAAAGATCTTTATGCGTTAAGTATTGCAAAACTCTTGTCCGAGGAGGCATAGTTCGTGTTTCCAACCTCAAATATCGTCTACCCTATAAAGAGGAGTCGTTTTCTCATGTTATAGTATCAGATACTTTGGAATATTTCTCTTCAAAATACCTTAACAAGACACTTCCTGAGTTGATGATGGTATCTAGCCATGGTGTTATTATATTTTCTAATCCCTTATGATATTGTTATAGTTTTTTTTTCTCTTTGAATTGAGATTTAATACACTTTGAACTAAAAGTTGATGAGGGTATCTAGCCATGGTGTTATTATATTTTGCTGGATATTTCAATATCATGCTGTTATCCTTCTCATTTTCTTTTTACAAATCTTATGTAGGTTATCCTGGTGACCAAGTTTTTCAATTCCTAGATATGGCCGCTCAGTAAGTGTTCAACTTTTGGAATTTCAGTCTATTCATCTTAAAAAATTAGGCAGTTTAATTGGATTCACACAAGTTGCATGATAAATGTTGGTGTCAATCTATCCCTTGTTTCACATGAAAGTGTTTGATCCCCATCATTTAACTTAATATGGCAGTGCTTTATACAATACTCCATTTTTATTTAAATTTAAATTTCTCTTTTTATGTAGTTTTCAATGTTTTACTGGAGCTGATTGAATTCACAAAAAAGAAGAATGCAATTTTGTTCACTTATCCTCCTTCTGTAAGATTTTGTTTTTGTTGTTACTTTTTACCCATTTATTTAAAATGCAGAGCATTCATGTTATACTAGGGCTGTTCTTAGAATCTTTTTTTTTAATGTGCAAAATTACTCTGTGTTAACTAGATAGAGTTAAAATAATGACCGTTTTTATTGAGAGTATTCAAGTATGAAAGTGTTGAATCGTGAGACATGGTAGTAAGGAGGTAGCATTTTCTTAAGCACGTCTATTATCATTTTACAACATGTTGATTATCTATGTACGAGTTATGGCAAGGGATTGATAAATTATTCCAATCCGTTAGATGCATGGTGACTCTTCTTAGCAATTCACAGTTTTTGGTGTTAAGGTCTCTTGCCTCATTTAATTATGCAAGTTTATTATTTGATTTCTATTGTAGATTAGTTTTTTCGTATCCATAGCCCCATATGTGATAGATTAATACAATTGAAATATGCTCTTCTTCCAATAAAAAAATATGCTCTTCTGGACAACGATTTTCATGTGCATAGATTTCATTAATCCATCTCATTTTTAATGCCTATTGTTCTTTATGTTTTACTTTTTTATTTTCATCGCATTGGTTCATACTTTTTACAATTATTTAACATATTTTTTTTGTTGTTCATAGTTTTAACAACTGAATAAGAAGTTGGAGCACAGAAGATGGGAGATGAAAGCTGAGTCAACGAGTTGGCTATTGGAATTTTGACAGGAGGGGTGGTTGAAGTTTTTTTTTAAAGTAATTATTGTTTTATTGTCCACAAGTATAATGTGATTTATTTTTTTGTTTAAAAATATTGTAATTTATGTAGGCGTTTGGTGATATTTTAACTTCTATTGTAATATTTTAGTTAAATTTGATAGGTGTAATAAATGGCATTATTTGAACATCAATTAATTAAAAAATATTTTTTTTCTCAAAATTTGGACAAAAGGTGTTGGTTTTTCCCCGTCACCTTTTCTAATAGGTGACAGGTAAAAAACGTCACCTATTTGAAAAGGTGATGGGTAAAAACCGTCACCCGAATAGGTGACGGGTAAAAAACGTCACCTATTGGAATAGGTGCCAGTTTTTATGCCCGTCACCTATTTAAATAGGTGACACTGCCATAGGTGACGGTCAAAAACCGTCACCTATTCGAATAGGTGACGCCAAAAAAACGTCACCTATTCCAAAATTTCTTATAGTGTCAGTGCAATACCTAAATATTTTTGGAACTTTAGGAAACTCTCTTGATGTACTGATTCGAGACGTGAACAAGTGGCGCCACTACTTCTATTGATCACAAAAGTATATTATCTCTAGTTCGACTAAAGATAATGTTCATTGGAGAATCAGTGGGAACAGAAGGATAAAGCGGTAATTACAGGGGGCAAACGGTAAATTTATCTGCCTGTAATTATGAAGGTTCCACGTGAAGGATATATCATAGATATAAATAAAGATAAACTAAATGGACATAACTCATCTATAGTGAGGGGAGTTCAGCTATGAATCTATAGTGGAATTATTCATAGTTAGATAATAAGTAATTAACTGATTATGAGTTAATCAATTAATTGACTAATTATTAAGCTCATGATCTATAGGTCCATCGGGTCCCTATTCTAGCTCAAATATCGTTGTACCAAAACTAAGTTATTAATTTAACTTAGGAAGAACAAATAATTTAAGTAATTGATTTTACTTAAAATCGGGCAATATTAATTATTTGAATAATGAGATTATTTAAATGAAAATTAATATTAATATTGATACATTATTAATTGTTTAAATAAAGAGTTTATTTAAATGGAAATTAATTTAACATTATCAATTATAATATTTTAAGGCAAAATTAATTGTTTAGATAAATAAATTATTTAAACGGGAATTAATGTTAATATTATTAATTATTTAAATAATGTTTTTGTTTAAATAGAAATTAATAATTAATATTATTAATTAAATAATGAGTTTATTTAATTTGATAATAAATATTAGAGAGAATTAAATACAATTGGTTTAAGAAACAAATTCCCAAAATAATTAATTAATTGAATAAGATTCAATGGTAATTAATATAATAATTTTTGGCTAAATGTATTTAATTAGAAATTATTGTTTGAATTTTTTACTAATATTAAATACATAATATAGAAAAGTAACAAATTGAAAAAAAAAAAGAAAAACGTAATGCAAAAGCGTTAGGATGAATGCGTTAATGGCAAACTTTGCTTTTTCCTTTCCTTTTCTTTTATTTCTTTTTTAATTTATTAATTTATTTATCTTTTCTATTTTAATTTTAGTAGATAATCTTATTAGATTAGATATCATATTTTCCTATAAATATGACCATTGGGATTCATATTTTGTAGACTTCTCACTTTCAATAGAAAGGTGAAAATCATCTCTTCAATTTTTTCCAAATTGCAATTTTCTTTAAGAAAAATTTTAAAAATTTTCTTCTTTTGTTCTTCCGGATCGATTCCCACAAGTCAATTTTGCTTTTGATCAAGATATAGTGTATAAGATCTGGTATTGCTGAGGATTGATGCTGTAAAGAAACCTCCAATTGATATTCTCTATATTTTACTCAATGTAAGTAAAAGGGTTTTAATTTTCGAAAATTAAGCAAACATGTCTTTTATCACAAATTGCATGATGTTAATAGATCTTAATTAATTGTTAACTAGTTTACTAAATGAAATTCCGCTAATTTAGTAAACCAATCCCTTCACAATGTATAAGCCGTTGGGATCAAACAACGTTTCTGCTGTGTCATTCAACGGTTGAGCAGTTTCAGAGTGTATTCCTTCATCTATTTCATGATTATGCATTTCTTCTTCTTAAAAAGCAACAAAATTCTCGCTATCTTTATCTAGAAGACTTTCATCAATGTGACATGGCCTCACTTTGTAAACCACTAACCAATCATTAAATTGTCTAGAAGACAGATAAGGCAGAAAATACGTTTGAATCGCTTGTTGTGCCAATACAAATCGATCCTTTGTGTGCATGTGTTTTCTCTTATTTACCTCTAAAATCTGCAAATGTGGTATCTTTCGCATCCCATCTCATCGCATTGTCTCAAACCACGTGCAGTTAAATAATACGGTACATTTTACAGTCCCTCCAGTATATTCAAGCTCAATTATCTCATTAATAACTCCAAAGAAATCCTCTTCACTGTTTCTAAACACTTGACCCTTGATGCATACACCGCTGCTGTTTGTTGTCCGCAATGTGAATGAGATTTTTTTTTGAAATTTGTAGCCCTTCCCTAGATAACCAGAGTATGCTTTGGCAATTCTAGCAAGTTCTTTTGCCAACAGTACAATGTGATTGTTTGTATCTGGTGCCATGGCCGATTTAACCTGCACAAAATTGAACTGGATTGATAAATTACATGCAAAATTAGTTAATATATATGAACAAATGTAATACGCAATCATACTCACGTAAGCATAAAACTATGAAAGGAAGTCTCTGTCAATTATGATCCCCTCCCCAGTTGCGTCGAGTCTAGGATTAGCCGGTCATACGAATAACTCAACGAATAACCTATTATTGAAAATAACATATTATAAACATGAAAATGACTTAATATAACTATTTGACATGTTAGTTTAATTCTGTAGGATCAGTATGGAAACCCTAGAGGGGGTGAATAGGGTTTTAGGTTAATTTTAAAAAAAAATTGATTATGAGTTCTAATTAACAAGTTAATTAGATTTTTATGCTTAAGTAATCAATATGAATTTTATTCTAATTTTTTTTTAACAAAGTAAGCTAGTTTCTAATAAACATGGGAAATATGAAATCACAAATTAATATATAACCACCAAGATTGCTTCAATAGATTTAAGCAATAAATATGTCGAGCACTAATTTAATTCTCAATGATTGATATTAATGATCCCTAATAAATATGCACAATAAATATGAAGCAATTAACAAAGTACAAAATAAAGAGGCTAGGTTTAGAAGGTTGACACCAAATATATAGTGGTTTGGCCAAAATCCGACGTAGTCCACTCCTCGAGCGCCTCTCGGGAATTGTATACCTTTTCCGGGAGGAAATACAACCAATCCTTTTACCAGACTTAAGATCAAACCAAACCGTTCTATATCTGGGATCAAGAACAAACCAGATCCTTTTACCGGGAGCAAGATCAAACCCTTGTTCCTATTTCCACGGACTAGGAAACCGACCCAAGTGTGAATTATAAATTTTCACACAATTGCAAATCTCTCTCAAAGAGTAAATATAAAATTCGGCTTAAAATAATGCTTCAGTGGGGTCCGTTTGCGTCAGCAGCATTAGGGTGCTTCAGGCGTCTGGATGCATGCGCGTACGTGGACGAATGGAAAGCGTTGGATCGCGATTGTGCGGCTGAGGCTAGTTCGACTCTTTCTTTTCTTTTTCAATTTTTTTTTTAATTTCTGATTTTATATTTAAAATATATATATTGACGAATGTGGATTGTTCGATTGCGCTGATCTTCAATCGGACGGCGGAAATCATTTCTGATTTTAATTTTCCTTTATTTCCAAATATAATTATAAATCCAGTTTTCTTTTCTTGATAACTTCTTCATTTTAGCTCAGAATTGGATGATTCGAAAACCATCGTGCTCGTTGTTTTCCACTCTACAAAATGGTACACTAAAATACTAAAATAATTAGTACTAAGTGTTTGTTCTCATCAAAACATAAATAAGCGAGATTAATAGGTCTAAAAAGCCAACAATCTCCCCTTTTTTTATGATGACAAATCACTTAAGAAAAATGAAACTGAGTGTGTGTATGATCAATATAATTCACATATATCATATATTAAACAATGTAAATCAATTCAACTCAATATGATATGTTCATTTCTCAATTTTTCTCCCCCTTTGGAATCATTCAAAAAGTGTAATATTAAAAAATTAAGCATAAACGATTACAATAGGTAATTCCATCAAATAAGCACAATGTAAAAAAAAAAAATATTTCTCCCCTTTTTATAGCAATCTCTTTTAAAAAATCAATAACGATTTTCAATCAATAACATACTAATAATAGATTTTTCAATTTAAGCATAAGCAAAATAATGAATCTCCTCTAGATATAAAACTCCCTCTTGATAAGGGACATATTAAGCTTTAAAATTTTTTCCCCATTTTCAAATAAAAAAAAAGATACCAATAATTTCAACTTAAAAAGGTTTTCATAAAAATCACATTCTCATAGTGCCTCCCCCTAAAAATATGCACTATCTAAAAACATATATATCAATAATATCATGGAGCCATCTAAAACATCTCAATAAACTTTTAATATTAAAAAAACTCAATAATTCATACATAATATGCATATGAAAAGAAATACCAATTTAAAATAATCAAATTACCGGGATAGAAAGAATTATACCAATTAACAATATAAAATTTTCAAAACTTTAAATTTCAAATTTTATTTTGAAATCAGTTTCAAATTTTAATCAAAAAGGGGTTTAGAAAGTATATATCAATACCAAATATAAATACTCCCACTATAAAAAAAAATTCAACACTTATTCTTCAAGTCCCAAAAGTTCAAACAATTTTCTTTAAAAAATAACTCATCAAAACATGAGATTTTAATCAACAAGCCCAAAAAGAAATTATCATCAATTAAAACATTTCATGTAATATATCAAAGAATTAATAATCCATTAACTCAAAATTTTATAATCAACGATTTTATCAAATTCATAGATATCGATAATATCTCATTTGATATTAATCCCAAATAAACTCAAGAAATTTTATGAATTTTTCAAAATAATGTTATGAAAGTAGGATTTTTCCTTTCAAGCTTCAAGCAAAACAAAATATTGCTTATTTGAGATAAATTCCTAATTAAAGATCAATCAAGCAACCTCTTGCTTCCCAAAAACCTACAAAAAAAAAATCAAGACATCTTTGGTACCCATATTTTATTGGATCCAAGTAGGTTAGTAGTAAATTTTGGAATCCATTTCATTTTGATTCCATTTTCAAGGTATCCCAGCTGAGAAGTGGTGCGGTTTATGCAAGCATCACAAAGAGACAACCACTCATGTCATTTGGATGTGCTCTTTTGCTCAAAAGGTATGGCGCAACCTCCTCCCTAGCTCTATCATAAAACTGAATCATAATTGGAGTCCTGCCTCTTGTGTTTGTGAATTGTCTGTTGAAAATCCTAAGATGCTGGAACGTATTTTAATCGCGTCTTGGCAGATATGGAATTCTAGAAATAATAGAATTCACAATGTTCTTGTTTCGAGGTGGAAAAAATTTTAAGTTGGGAAAAGGAATATGTTGATTGCCCTTCTTTAGCCTCCACTTCAGTGCAAGATTTTTCCCATCAAACAGCCCGGGTTCTGTGGATTCCTCCCCCTGCGGGCATTTTAAAACTCAATGTTGATGCGGCGTCCCATCCATCAGCGGCGAATGCTGGTCTCAGGTGGGCTCTTCGTAATAACGAGGGCCATATTCTGATTGTCGGCTGTCTCAGTGTTCCAAACTTTCATTCCATTAAATATCTTGAGGCTCGGGCCATTAAGGAAGGTATGCGGAATTTAGGGGAGTTTTCTTCAACCCCGATTTTTGTTGAATCAGAATGTAAGGAAGTGATTGATTTACTAAAAAGAGAGGCTTCAAATATCACGGAAGTATCTATTCTCATTGACAAGATTTTTTTGCTAGTGGAGCAGATGATTATCGAGGATTTCTCCCATATGCGTAGACAAGGGGTTTAGCTCACCTTCTCGCAACAAGAGCGTTAAGTTATGGTTTTTCTTCTACTTGGGTGGGGTCTTTCCCCCCATGGATGGTTTCGTTTTCCGAGGGCGTGCAGTTCCTCCTTTTGTTTTGTTGTTTTTTGTTGTAACATTGTTGAAATAAAAAAAAACCATTTAATTTTGACAAATTACAAGAATAAGATTTATGACCCAATTTGCCATATTTAAAACAAATAACATTTTTTCATAAAATTCTCTTTCACATAATATTTATGAATGTTATTTTTAATGTAAAAATTCCCTTTAAATCTATTTCCAAATTTTAATTTATTTGGAAAATTTCTATTTCCCTTAACATTTGGAGTATTTTTCAATTAAAACAATTAGGTCTAATGTGACCTTTAACTCCACAATGGTGACAAGTTAGCACAAATTTTATTCTTACATTCTTAGAACCACCAACTTTATGCACAACATGATTAGGCATATTAATTTTAGGCATATTGCATTTAGGAACAAATTTTCCTTTTCTAAAAATATAAGAAGCATTTTTCAATTTATGACAATTTGGTCTTAGATGACCTTTAATACCACAAGCATGACAAGAAGGTTCAAAATTAGTACTAGCATGTTTAGGAACAACTTTAGGCATATCAACTTTAAGCATATTAGGAGAGGCTTTAATAATGATTGGTTTAGAAGTTGAAGCAATAGCACTCTCATCAATAGATTTACCATTGTTAATTGTCATTTTCTCAATACTCTCAATAGCAAATTGAAGCTCATTCTTTAGGCATGATTCATTTTCTCTAAGAGTGATAATTAACTCATTTTTATCAAACACATCATGCTCAAGGAATTTAATTTTATCTAGCAATGTAAGCTTATTTTCATCATTTGAATCTTCAATCAAATCATGCTTCTTAACATCACAAGCATTTTCTTTCAAGCAAGCATTTTCATCAATCAAAGACTTATTTTCAATTTTCAAACTTTTAATCTCATCCTTCAAAGAAACAAATTCTTTAGACATACAAGAGTTTTTCTTTTTAAGAACAAGATACTTAGAACATAATTTTTCAAATTCATTTCTAATGTCCTCATCATCATAGGAGGGTTTTTCATCACATACCTCATCATCAATGCTTTCCTCATCACTATGAGCCACTAAGCACAATTGAGGTTCACCAAGATTTTCATTCTCCAATTCATGTGATTTTCCTTGACTTTTGGATTTATAATAATCCTTTACATCAAGAAAAACATTAAAAGTACAAGGAGCATTTTCTATATTATGTAAATCATCAAGATAGTTCCATACTTAAATGCAAACTCAAAATTAGTAATTTTATCAAATATATTTTTATCCAAAGCACAATATAAGGCATTCATAGCTTTGGCATTCAAAGTAAGTAAATCATTATCTAAATTTGATTTTGATATATCATTTTTAATAATATACAAAAGTTTAATATCCATATAGAGCAAATATGTTTTCATTTGATGTTTTCATAAAATAAAATTCAATCCATTAAACAAAGGAGGTCTAACACATTCACCATCAAACTTTTCAAACATTTCATCTACCCAAAAACTTGCCATAAACTCTTTAGCAATTAAGCTTTAACAAATAAAAATTAATTTTCAATGATAGTTTCAAAAATTATTTCAATAAACAACTTTTGATCCAAAGAAGAGTAACATGCTTTGATACCAATTGTTGGTGTGAAACACTAACAATGGGTATCAAGTAAAAAGATATAGCAATATAAATTTTTATCACAAAGAAGAGCAACCCGCTCTGATACCAATTGTAGGATCAACATGGCAACCCTAGAGGGGGTGTGAATAGGGTTTTAAGTTAATTTAATTTTTTTTTATTATGACTTCTAATTAATAAGTTAATTAGACTTTTTAAGCTTAAGCAATCAATATGAATTTTATTCTAAAATTCTTTTAACAAAGTATGCTAGTTTCTAATAAACATGGGAAATATTAAATCACAATTTAATTTATAACCACTAAGATTGCTTCAATAGATTTGAGCAATAAATATGTCAAGCACCAATTTAATTCCCAATGATTGCTATTAAAGATCCCTAATAAATATGCACAATAAATATGAAGCAATTAACAAAGTGTAATAAATAAAGAGGATAGGGTTAGAAGGTTGACACCAAATACATAGTGGTTCGGTCAAAATCTTGCCTAGTCCACTCTCCGAGCGCCTCTCAGGAATTGTATACCTTTTCCGGAAGGAAGTACAACCCAATCCTTTTATTGAGCTCAAGATCAAACCCAACCATTCTTTTTCCGGGATCAAGAGCAAACCTGATCCTTTTACCGAGAGCAAGATCAAACCCTCGTTCCTATTTCCATGGGATAGGAAACCGACCCAAGTGTGAATTATAAATTTTCATACAATTACAAATCTCTCTCAAAGAGTAAATATGGCTGAAGAATTTTGAAAATTAAATTAAATAATAAACTATTAATTAATTCGGTCGGAAGAGGTAAATCGGGCAAGCTACCGTTGATAAGAAGCTTAGGAAATCAGTCAGCTAATTAATAAACAAGGCTCAGGACGTGTTGGGTACTAACACACAGAAAAAAGAGGGGCGTGTTTTTTCTATATTATATTATTAATTTCATTGGCTCTTCATATTCCTTAACAAAGAAATTCGTCGTTAAAACACTATAACGGCTATATTATATTATTAATTTTATTGTCTCTTCCTATTCGTTAACGACGGATTCCGTCGTTTACTCACAATAAATATGTCAGGCTTAATTTTTCGTGAAATTTATGGCGCTAGTTTGAAATTATCAAACAAAGAATTCTGTCGTATCCTTAAACCAAACGACGATATTCGTACATGTTAGTGACAAAATTCGCCGTGTTGTTCATGTTCTTCAAGCCAAACGATGATATTTGTAGACACGAACGACGGATTCTAAGTAACTAGCGACGGAATTCGTCGCCGATGAAAACATGCACGACGGATTTTAAGTAACCACCGACGGAATTCATCGCTAATTTGAGATTATCCATAGCAGCCATTCTTTTCATTTCCCTTCTCCTTTTCTTTCTTTTTCTCTCAACTTCTCTCTTTTCTCTTCATTCTTTTCTTTCGTTTTTCTTCCTAAACTCATTTCTATTCCTTAATCTTATTCCTTAACCTTCCTTCTCCCATCAACTGGAACGATTTAATATAAGTTCAATTCTTTTTTCAAATACCCTAAACCGTAATTTTTTTACTTTAATTTCATGTTAGTTTAATTCAATTAAATTAGTTAAATTAATTTAAGTTAGTTTAGTTTAATTTGGTTGAATATAATTTTAGTTGAATATAGTTTAATTTAATTTTAGTTTAGGGTTATTAATTAATGTTAATGTTAATTTAATTTAATTTTAGTTAGTTGAGTTTAATTTAATTTTAGTTGAATCTAATTAGTTACATTAATTTTAGTTAATTTAATTTAGTTTAATCTAATTGGTTACATAAATTTTACTTAATTTACGTTTAATTTCATTTTAGTTCAATTTAATTACATTAATTGCGTTAATTTTAGTTAATTTAGTTTAATTTAATTTTAGTTTAATCTGATTAGTTACCATTACATTAATTTAACTTAATTTACTTTAATTTAATTTTAGTTTAATTTAATTACATTAGTTACACTAATTTTAGTTAATTTACTTTAATTTAATTTTAGTTTAATCTAATTAGTTACATAAATATTAGTTAATTCACTTTAATTTACTTTTAGTTTAATTTAATAACATTAGTGACATTAAATTTGGTTAATTTAGTTTAATTTAATTTAATCTAATAAGTTATTTCAATTTGTGTAGATTATGCCTCGTAGGCGTCCTCTGATTCCCACTAACGTCCCAGAGCATGATGGTTCCCTTGGAAGTCAAAATTCAGAGGAACCAACTCGGTTGGGAGATGATCATGATGAGCCGGCTCAGGATCCTCCAGAGTCTTCTGTTTAGCCTGAGCAGCTGTCTATTGCAGTTCAGGTTACATTATCACTCGAGAATGGCAGGTTAGAGCCGTCTCGTAATGTATCAGCTCGGTTCACACACGAGCTACACATTAGTCTGATCCTAGGCCACCCACGATGGCAGGACGTTCCGACTCCCACCAAGATGCGTTTATTTGCAGCTTGGAAGGTATGTAAAATTTAGTATTTAATTTCTTAATTTCTTAAATTTTTCTAAATATTTTTTTAATTGACGTGTTTGTTTGTGTAGTTACATTTCGTCATTTCGCCCAAGCTCACAGATGACATGATATTCCCTCTGTGGAATTCCAAGGTAAGTGATCGTTATAGAGACGAGGGCTATAATGTGCGACGTGCACCCATTGATAGGCACCCACAACATGTTTCAGCTTAGGAGCACGAGGCCATTATGCGGCGGAGTCAGACACCGGACTCTCTGCGTATCTCGCCGATCAACAGAGCAAACCGGCTTGCAAACCTCTCGATGCACACAGGAGGGTCTTTCTCATCCTTAGAGCATCACAGACGATTCGTAAGTACTTTTTTCATTTTCATTAATTACTTCGTTTTTTATTGTTCATTACTAAAGATTTATGTGTTTTTACAGGAACAATCTCTGAAGCGCCTTGTGGATCCAGTAGAGCTCTTTGTTCTTCTTCAGACGAAGAAGAATGTTCGAAAGACTTATGTTGATGCAAAGGCAAAATCATGTGCGGTAAGTAATTTGATTACTATTTACATTATTTAGGGTTTAGGTAATTAATAATCAAACTTTTTTTTATATTCACACAGGACTGATACGATGAGATTATCGTTGAGCGTCTACCCACTCTTAAGAGTCAGGCTCAGGCGACTCCAGAGGATCTGCAAGCTGCCTGTCTCAATGCAAGGGGAGGCAGACGTGCTGAAGGCTCCGTCCCATGACTCGGGAATTACGGGAAGCTGTTGTACGCCTCTAAGCCATGATCGTCTCAGTATACCCGCGTTAGAGCTGAGACAGGACAACGCCTCCCTCCGATAGGAGCTCGCAGTCCTGAGGGATGAGGCAGCACGAGATCGTGAGGAGCTTACAAAGAGTCGCAGTTTTGAGGCTTTAATGTAGGCTATGTTGGCTGCAGTGTTGGCTCGGATTGACGGCTCCCCGGCGCATCTTCATCATCCACTCCTCCAGCCGATCCTCCCGCAGATCATTAGTTTAGTTCCTTTTTTTTAATTTCAGATATTGTTTCTGTATATTACAAATTTATATATATTTTGAATTATTTATTATTTAATATAATATTATTTTGTTATTACATTTCTTTTTTATTATAATTTTTTAATATATATATATTAATATTAGTAAATAATTGTAAAAAAAAATTATGGTAAATGTAACGACGAAATTCGTCGTAAAAGACAAACAAAAAAATTGGTGAGCTTTTTTATTTCGTCCCTAATACACGACGTAATTCGTCATTAAGTTGATCCAAAATTATTAGTGAGGTTTTTTATTTCGTCCCTAGTAAACGACAAAATCCGTCGTTAAGTTGATCCAAAATTATTAGCGAGGTTTTATATTTCATCTCTGGTCAATGACGGATTCCGTCGTTAACATGGTCAACATATGTTAACGACCTATTTCTTTTTTGTCCCTGATAAACGACGCATTCCGTCGCTAAAAGTACCAACGATGGACGAAATTCCGATGACCATTATCGTCGCTGATTTCGTCGTTACGGGTTCCATTTTCGTCCCTAACGGTCCTTTTTGTCGCTGAAATTCCGTCGTTAAACTGTTTTTTTTTAGGTTAGTTTTAGAGATAATATCAATCAATATATTTCACATTTTGATTTTAGATTTTAGTTAATATTTTTGTTAAGTTAAAAAAAAACTATTAAACATCTAAATAACTAATGTAAAGTAAAAAAATATTTTTCACAATTTTTACATAAACATTTGCTATCTTAAATATTATTATTAATTTTTCATATACTTTTTTTTGATAAAATAATTAAACAAATACAAATTTTATCTTAAATGTTTATTTATGATTATCCTGAAATTTATTCTCAATTTTTTGAAATCAAGAATTTGATATGCAAACTAACGAGACTGCTATATATCAGCAGATTCAAGCTCTACATGAGTTGAAATAAACCATCTTCAACCGCCACCCTCAACTCTTGCTGCAAAAAATGTCTCTAGTATTCTTGGAGATAGAGAATCATGGAAAAAAGGGGTTAATTAGTAAAAGCATCCGGATTTTAAAAATTTTTGGCAAAAACATCTACCCTAGAAAGTATTTAGTAAAAACATCTTGTTTTTGAATGGTCAGAGTTCAAATACGTAGTTGTTGACTACGTATCCGACGTGGCGTGCTGAATAGCGCTTGGCTGGCACGACTGGCTGATGGTGGGGCGACACGTCAGCTGCGTAGTCCTTGAATACGCATTCAATGCATAGAATGCGTAGTCAAGGACTACGCATTCTTTGAAAAAAAAAAAAAAGCTTGCTAGTCGTTGTGCAGGTGCAGACTGGCAAAGTTGCCGGTCTACCATCCCAGGCTGCCAGATGCAAAGTTATTGACTACGCATCTACAGTGGAATGCGTAGTCTTTGACTACGCATCCACTTAAACAAAAAACAGAACGCCTCTGGACAGAGGCGTTCATTCTGCTGCTGGAAAAAAAAAAGCCCTCAAAATTATAAATACCCAATTCAAAATTATATTATAAAATTAATCATCCATTAATTTAAGATATTTTTCAAAACGATATTTTTAATTGTAAATAAAAAAAATTAAACTTTTTATTTATTAATTTAAATTTAATGAAACTATTAAATTTATTAAAATAATAAAAACTAAGTAATTTTGAGGAAGAGATTTTTAGTGTAATTTTTTTTTAATTTACAATTAAAAATATCTTCCTAAAAATATATTTTTAGTGTAATATTTTTTTTTAATTTTCTTTAATTTACAATTAAAAATAACGTTTTATATGATAAAAACAATCAACTTCTAATTTTATATGATAAAACTATACAATATTATTTATTTACAAATTATGTTTAATATATATATAATTCATGTTCTTAATATAGGGGGAAAATAAATTTTTATTCTGAATTTTAATGATGTTATCAATTTTAAACTTAATATATATAAGAACCCAAGTTTAACCTTTTTATTAACAAGTTTATGATTAGTTCACCAAATTTTCATTAGTTTTCTAATTTTTAAGAATTTTTAAGTCATAAAACCGTATGGGGTATCCGGGTTGAGCAAGTGCTTGATTTGGTGACTCTCATTATTTAAAAAATCCAGGAAGCTTTAAACTATTTGAAAACAGGATAAATAATTTAAGAAAAAAATAATTAATTAGATCTGAAATATCACAAAATCATAAAGTCACATAAGTTAACTAGGTAGAATAAAAACAAGAAAGACTAATGATGACCACCAGTTCCACAACGGGGACGACGCCGGTTACGAGGAGGTTGCTCTCGCCGCACGATTTGTCCACGATTACCACGACCTCTTACACTAGCAGAAGGTTCCCCAATATCGGTATGAACATCACCGGACTCATGCGAAAGAGGTTCAAAATGAACCTGGGATGATGATTCTCCGCAGAAAAAAAAGGATCAAAATGAACTTGAGACGATGATTCCCCAGCATAAAGATGTTCAAAATGAACCTGAGATGATGATTCTCCCAGGCATAAGGTGTAGAAGAACTAGGATGGAACTGACTAGACGACCCAGGAGTGGGGAGCGTATACATCATCGGCGTATAGGGTGTATCTGAAGGAGGGGGAGAATCATGTCCGCCATTGTAAGGATCCTCATGAACAGGAGAACCTGGTTGTTCGGGTGTACGTCGGCCTCGGTTATATGTCTGAGTGGGAACTTGTCCATGTTCATGTCGAACACGATACATACCGCCTATAGTATCCATACAGGCAAGTGAAGTGTCACATATAACTCTTCTTTGTTCAATATCATCCTCTATAACTAGGGATGGCAAAATTCCCCGCGGGGCCCCGACCCTATAGGGGCGGGGAATCCCCGTTTTATAGGGTTAGGGTGAGAATTTCCCCCCCCCCCGATTTGTTATAGGGTAAGGGTATGGGAATACATCCCCCGCCCCCGCCCTTGACCCCGAACCCGAACCCGATTTTATAAGAATATCTTATGTATTTTGTTTATTTTTATATTTATTTATTGAAAAATATATGTAAAATATGATTATATTAACTAATACAATATAAAATGTTAAGTATTATGTTTTTCTTTTTACTTAAAAATGTATATTTTAAATTTATATTTCATTTTTATATTTCTTTTTAAATAAGAATTAAAATGTAGAATGGAGAATTTTCCCCGCGGGGAACCCGATCCCCTAATGGGGAATCCCCGAACCCGACCCCGATTTTTCGATTAGGGGATAGGGTAGGGTATGGGGATTAAAAATCCCCGCGGGTTAGGGGATGGGAAGTGCATCCCCTACCCTGCCCCGCCCCGATGCCATCCTTATCTATAACTAGACGAGGATATGAGTTGGCCTGAAAAAAGAAATTAGGATTAAACATTTTAATTAATTAAAATTATGAATAAAACTATAATAGTACTTACCACGTAGTCAAATGATGCTCCGACTTGCGTGATGAACCGTCGTGTGATGCGGTTGTACCAAGTAATGTAATGATCATCAACATCACAACCATTACCTATGAACTCGCCTTGTATGAGATAATTCATACGAGTTGCCCACAATGCAAGTTCTGGTTGTAGTGTTAGGAGCCAATGTTCTTCTTGTCGTCCACGAAGGTCAATGGCATGCAATCATCTATCAGTATTGTATATTTCTGGAATAGTCTGACGGATCCCAAATTGACGTGTTACACGATCTGGGTAATGCCACTCAGCAACAAAAACACAAATGAGTGGACATCTAGCTGTCCAAATCGCTTGACCCGATAAACAATAATATGGTAGACTATCCATGACAGACTGATATGGCTCCCATATGATCTATAAAAGAAATAATTATATTAACAACAAAAAAAAAGTCTATATTAATACAAATATACATTACGATACCTCATCACACGTAAGTCGATCGAGCATGTAACGATACTGCAGCAAGACGTGTGTAGTTGTCTCTATGGTGGTCTTCGGTCCAGTCCATCTATAAATACAGACAAGATAATGTCAATTTATGATATTTATTTTATTAAAGCAAGTGAACAAGGTTAATTTAGTGTAAACTTACCGAACACCTAATGGTCCCCCGGCAAGATCTATTTCATTCAATCGACGAGGTGCAATGGTTGGAAATCAATCCCATGCCCATAATTGTAATAAAATAAGAGACCCAGGAATATTAGCAGCATCAATCACAAAGGCTTTACACAACTCTCTGTATAACCATGTGAGGCAAGCACCTCCCCAACTATACTCGCCAGCTACATAAAAGTCTTCTAGTAATGCGAGATACATCAAGTGCACTGCATTCCCAGACTTGTCTGGCATAACGACGCCTCCAATAAGGGTAAGAATGTATGCCCTAGCATACCGAACTAAAGCCTCCTCAGATGCATTGTCTGGAAGTGGAGTGAAGGCATTAAAAGCATCACTTAACGCGTTGAGGTTAAGTCGAGCTCCCTTCAAGTCATTACTAGTGGGTGTCCATCCTAATAACCGAGTACACAACCCAGTCCAACCCTGGCTAGTAGAGCCCATCACTGCATGTCCATCCACAGGCAGTCCTAACTGAATAGCCACATCCTATAATGTAATAGTACACTCCCCGTGTGGCATGTGAAAAGTATGTGTTTCTTGCCTCCATCGCTCCACAAATGCAGTAATTAAATGCCAATCTAACTGAATAAATTTAATACGAGACACACCGTAGAATCCTGCAGCCCGTAGATATGGCTCGATACGTACATCAATAACCTTCGATAATTTCTGTAAAATTGTCTGGCGCCGTCTACACTGAAGGGCACCTGAATACTCGTCATCCCAAACCGTCTGCGATTGATGGTTAGGCTGGAAATATAAAACAGTAGGATCTATTGGCCCGGGATGAATAGGGTCCATGTCCTATAAAATTTGTAAACATTATGACAATTATACAAAATATCATAATAATAGTATAAAACATCATAGCAAGAATATTCAAAACTATCATGAAAAAAACATTCAAAACATTAAATGTCTAGTAGCTTTAACTGCATTGAAACCTCATCATAACAATATTACAAAATATCCTAATAATAGTATAAAACATCATAGCAAGAATATTCAAAACTATCATGAAAAAAACATTCAAAACATTAAATGTCTAGTAGCTTTAATTGCATTGAAAGTTTGGTTCTGGCCAATAATCCTCATGTGGTATGGGCTCAAAGTTTGGTGATAACTTTCTTGATAAGATTCCAATAGGTAGCACGACTCAACAAATTGCATATAGTCGATACGACAATGCTTACATGCAGCTATTACATGCGAGCAAGGAATCCCAAACCCTTGCCATTTGTTACATGTACATGTGCCCTCAGATAGTTTCACTACATGCATATTTCCACCTCGACCAGTTGTTTTTCGAACAGTTGTGACTACCTCGAACACACCTTCTGCTTTATTGAAACTGGTCACGTGATGTCTATCTGCTCGTGCATCCCACTCAGTAATTTTATCAAGTGCCAACCTGACACACATTAATAACATTATAATGTTTTAAAAATTAAAATGACTGCAACATAAAAAATTCAATACAACTCATCTTTAATACCTCGTATTGTAACGACCCGATTTTCCGTTAAATTCTTTAAATTCAAATGCACAGCGGAAGACTTAATTTTTAAAGAAAAACGGCATGGGTTCGTTTAAAAGTCGAATATCCAAAACCTGTTTTACAACCCAAAGTCCAGAAAAAGCTATAAATCGGGAATGCACATTCCAAAGTAAAGTTTAATCATAAAAACATCAAAATACTTTACACATACACCCTTCACGGGCTCAAAATGACACAAAGCATGTAAAAAGTATATGATTACAAGCATTTTACTAATGCTTGTCAAAAGTGTTTAATATTGTCCCTCACACCACCTCGAGCAGTCAAGCGACACCATTTCGTCTACCTCGCTTCTTAGGACGGGGTTTACCTGAAAATATTGTGGTGTAGCACCATTAGCAAACAATGCTAGTGAGAGTAAAATGAAAGCAAGTAATCCTATGAACTAAATCTCATACCGGAAATCGTGTCCAAAGGCCTAAATGTTCATTATTACCTATAACCACATTCCAATTTCCATGTAAACATAAGATAGTATCATACTACCCGTATTCGTCATTCAAAACCATAAGATGGAAATAAAGACTTAAAGTAAAATTAACATTCACAACTAAGTCTCACTACACGTTTCTAAAGATTAGGTAAAAAAAATAACATTAACTATCTTTATTACCAAACAAGTTTCATCGTATCGTGCTATTGTATGGATCGAAATCAACATACCACGCACGGTCATACCATGTCACAACCATCGCACCATGATACGTATGGATCCGAATCAACATACTATCATGTGCCGTATCATAGATCATAATACCATGGTACGTACGGATCCGAATCCACGTACTACCATGTACCATATCACAACCATCGTACCGGGTATACCATATGGATAAATATCGCATACTAAGCCCGTACGGTATTACCATATCACAACCATCGTACCGGGTATACCATATGGATAAATATCGCATACTAAGCCCGTACGGTATTACCATATCACAATCATCGGATATCAGGAGTTTCACCATAGGTATCAGGAATTTCACCATATAGATATCAGGAATTTCACCATAGGTATCAGGAATTTCACCATAGGTATCAGGAATTTCACCATAGGTATCAGGAATTTCACCATTTCAGATATCAGGACTTTCACCATTTCAGATATCAGGACTTTCACCATTTCGCAACATGATATGTATGGATCGAAATCGACATACTATCATGTGCTAGTTACAAACCAAAGTACCAACATCACACCATGACTACGTATGGATCGAAATCAACATACTATCATGTGCTAGTTACTAAGTGCTCAAAGTTCCCACAAATTCATCACACCATGATACGTATGGATCGAATCAAGCATACTATCATGTGTGAATCATTGTGCCCTAGGTCTCCAATAAGTTAGCTAAACTCCGAAGAAGTCTACTAAGTTAAATAGAAACCTAACTAACTAGAATACACGAGTTAACACTCAAGTGCATCTTCTAATTACTTTACTTCCAAAGTCATCCAAATGACTTCAAATCCATCAAAGTAACTTCTAAATCAACCGAAGTAACTTCCAAATCAACCGAAGTAACTTCCAAATCAACTTTCATCTAACATCTCCAAATCACGTTACCATACTTCCAAACCTCCCCGATGATCTCTAATCATCGAACTAACCATAAGTCCAACTTTCTCCACACACACTTCCGAATTAAAGTTTCCACCCAAAACTTAATTCTAAGAAGTTAACCCCCTCTTAACATTGATAAACAATTACATAATGAAACTAAATTCATAAAGCCACTAACTTTCACATTAAACTCACCTTAGCCAAAAAACTCCAAAAGTCCACTTTCCACGAAACAACAACCTGGAGCAATCGCACCTATAATTCACCAATTGCACAACATATTACAACTCATAACTAATATGCGAACAAGTGTGCAATTTCGGGTGAATAGTGATTTCGGATGAATAGTGTCTCGGGTGAATAGTGTTTTCGGGTGAATAGTGTTTTTCGAAAATCCGGGCTCAAAATCGTCATTTTTCATGATAGAAATTCATGATTTCAACTTCAAATCTCATTTATAATAAAAAACGAACAAAACCACCTAAAAAGTTTTGAAAACTTACTTTTTGGGACTTCCCTTAGAGAACGGGAAACTTCGAAAAGCTAGGTTGGGTAGGTTGGCCTCGTCCCCTCCAAATCCAACGCACCCGAAAACACGACGATCCGCCGAGAAACGAAAGAGAAACGAAGAAAAGAAAATATTCATCCATGGTGGAAAGCATCCACGGCAAGGAGAAGGAAAGGAAGAGAAAGATGAAGACTTTTGCAATTTTTGTGATTTTTAAAGATGAGTGAATAGTGATTTTAGATATTTTGGAAAATTGGAAATTACGAAAATGCCCTTTTTAGACTTTTTGCTTATAAAACGAAAAACCGACGGTCTTAAATAAATCTAAAGGTGTCTAATAATTATTAATTGGCCCGTTAATAATTATTAGAGTCACCGAAACGAATTAAAACGATAAAAAGGATTTTCGGACGGAAATAACTAATAAAACTGAAATAACTAATTTTAACTAATTTTAAAAGCTTTAAATAAATAAAAATAATAAATTAATAAAATAAAAAAAAAATTTACCTCTAAAAGTAACGGGACGTTACACGTATACTCCTCTCCACTCCTAAATGCAGCACGTATCTCCTTTCTCCTTTCTTCAAAATATTTCACAGTCCGATAAAAGGTTAATTGCACCAACCCAGTTATCGGTAATCTTCTTCCACCCCTTAACACACCATTGATACATTCAGCCACATTAGTTATACACCACCCATATCGATGACCACCATCGTGGGATAATGTCCACTGTCTAAGCTGAAGAGAATCAAAAAAGCGTAAACAATTGGGATTTATATCTTTGATCTCATTCATACATGCCTCAAACTTACGGACTTGGTGTTGTGCTCCAGCTGCATACACCATACTTTTCAATTGCTTATTTTTATACTTGTGATTAAAATTGCTCGCAATATGACGTAGGCAAAATCTATGATGTCTTTGTTGGCTCAGTCCAACCATTATCGCATCATTCAAAGCAGCCTATAATTCCCTTGTGCCTATCAGATATCAAACATATACCCTCCCTATCAGTAACACTATGTCGCAAATGCCATAAAAACCAACCCCATGAATCGGCACTCTCCTCCTCAACAATTGCAAAAGCGAGTGGAAAGATGTGTCCATTCAAATCAATAGCTGTAGCAACCAACAATTTCCCCTTATATTTTCCTGTTAAAAATGTTCCATCAATTTGTATAATCGGTCTACAATGTTTGAAACCTTCTATCACTGCACCAAATGACCAGAATACCATTTCAAACATCCTATCTCCCCTTTCTTCCATTCTTCCAAGCCTCCACTTAACCACGGTACCAGAGTTTGTCATTTTCAGAATATTCATCCACTTTGGTAACAATCTATAAGAATCCTTGAAATTCCCATACAACATTTCTTCTACCTTTCTCTTCCCATCCCACACCTTCCAATAATTCACATTATACTCGAAAATTTTGTTCAAAATGTCTTGTAAAGAAACTATTTTAATACTTGGTTCGTTCTTGACAAGTTGTTTCACTTCATTGGCAATGAATTTCGAATCAATTTGCTCATAATCTTGTGAATAACTCTGATAAATACAAGTATGGACACCATAATATTGTGTTATTTTCCACTTTCCATGAGATTTTCGAGGTAATGCACGAAGCCTCCATTCACACCCATCTCCATATTTCTTACATTGAACGACCCATAGCTTTTTGTTTGATTGCACTACATCAAAATGATGATGCCCAAGTATGGCATGCCTCTTTACAACATTTTTAACATCCTGTTTCGAGACAAAAGTCTTTCCTTTTTTCAACTCGTCAGACATTCCTCCTTTTACATTTTGAAGACCCATGGCAGTCATTGAATTTATGTAATCCATATCTAGTTCAGACATGGAAGTTGAAGGAACCTCATGTAAACGCCCATCGCCCTCATCAATTTCTTCTTCATCAGTAATGTCTATTTCAACATTTTCATCATTTGATGTTGGTATTGAATGAAAACGTCCAAATGGTTCACATACCCCCGTTACACTATTATCTATATCTTCTCTTCCAACATCATCATCATCATCATCATCATTATCTTCTACCTCTTCACTCTCACTCACTACATTTCTAGAACTACCTGACATTTGACTCCCAACACTTGGTTTTGTAATGAACAATTCTATTAGGTGTTGTGGAAAAGGTGAGTAGTTCATCATAAAAGTGAGATTATTTTCACTACGAATAAATAGAGGCATAAACCAGACAGTACCCGAAGGTGTTCTTGACCCATATCTATAAACAAATTCCAACCCAGGTAAACTTTATCTAAGTCAAGATTTTGGCATACATACTCAATGAATGAATCAAACCCAATACTGCTACGAACATTCAACACTCGACTTGCCGGTTTATCATATTCAATCCCATTATTTCCTTCAATTATACTTCCATTCATATAACACAATAATGAGACCAATCTATCATCCATTAAATCAATCCAAAACCTAAACACACAATAATAAATAAATTCAATAAACATACAAATTTACTAAATCACATTTTATATCACACTCTTCTATCAAAAATTTCAAATTCCTAAATAACAATTTCTATCAAAAAATTGACAAAAATTCTAATATATTAATCTAAATAATATTTGAAAATCACACTTTTCTATCAAAAATTTTAATTTCCTAAAAAAAAATTTCTATCAAAATCATGCTAAAAATTATAATATATTAATTCTAAATAACATTTTCTATCATAATTTTCAAATCCCTAAATAACATTTTCTATCAAAATCATAGCAAAAATTAAATATATTACACAAAACTTACCAATATTCTTGAAATTGATTGAGATTGAAGAATAGTGCTTAGAAATAAGATGAATCTCCGCCGGAAACGAACAAAATCGACCTACAAATTGTATATCAAAATATCTCAAAATCTCAACTAAATTCAAGTTTGAGAGAAATAAATACAAAATAACTACCTACATTGTCAAAATACATGAAAAACTTACCTTTATCACTTGAAATCTGTCCAGATCTGAAGGAGAAAATTCTGATTTCAGAGAAAAACGTTGAGAGAAAAATCGCTACTGCCCTTTTTTTTTCTTTTCCAGCCAAGAGAATTTCCAGAGGCGTTCTGTTTGTTTAAGTGGATGCGTAGTCGAAGACTACGCATTCACTATAGATGCGTAGTCAACGACTACGCATCTGGCAGACTGGCGGTCTTTGCCAGTCTGCACCTGCACGCTGCTGCCTTTTCTGCCACCTACCTGCTGCTGCCTTTTTTTGTTTTTTAAATTTTTCAAAGAATGCGTAGTCTTTGACTACGCATTCTATGAAGACTACGCATTCTATGAATGGGATGCGTAGTCCACGACTACGCATCCTAAGTGTACTCAATCTGGCCAGCCAACCTGCCACGTCGGATACGTAGTCTTTGACTACGTATTTGAAGTCTGACCAGTCAAAACAGGATGTTTTTACTAAATACTTTCTAGGGTAGATGTTTTTGCCAAATTTTTTTAAAATCCGGATGCTTTTACTAATTAATCCTGGAAAACGAAGAAAAGAGAGATGATTGAAAAATAGAAAAAAGAAAAATGGACCCACTTTAAATTCAACAGTAATAGTACATTAAAAAAATATTTCATTTTTTTAAAATAAGAAGATATTATCTTTATCAATATTTGGAAGATTCTGGCCTTAATTATTTTTTAAGGCTAAGAAAATCCGTTTTATTTTTATATATAAAGCAACTATTGCCAATGACCTAAAGTATTTTTATATAGTACTTTAAGTTTAAGTGGTGGAAAACACCTCATTTGGAAAGCAAACACAAAGCGATTAAAATTACATTTCAAGAAATTTAAACAAATTAAATTGAGTTGAATGATTAGTTTTAAAGTACGTATCCTACGCATCCTACGTAGTGTATACTCAAATGGATGCGTATTTTTTAAATATGTATTTGAATTTTAACTTGTCAAACCGAACGTTTTTCCTTAAAAAAATCTAGTTGTTTATTTAAATTAGGGTAAAATACCATTTTGATCCATAAACTTTTACTCAGGTTTCATTTTCGTCCCTAAACTTTCAAAAGTTACATTTTTCATTCTTGAACTTTACGATTTGTTCCATTTTAGTCCTTCAGTCTGCGTTTTTCCATCTAGGATATTACCAGAGGGCTTATGTGGCATATAATTGATGATGTGACATTATATAAATATACAATGAGATTAAATGACGTGAAAAAACGAATATACATTGAGATTTAAGACTGGAACTAAGGTGAAAAAGATGAGATTAACTTTCCTTTATATTCGTTTTTCTATGGTATTTAACCTCACGATATGTTTCTATAATGTTACATCATCAATTACATGCCACATAAGCCCTCTATTTGTGTCCTAGATAGGGTTGATCTCGGTCCGGTTCCAGTAAAACCAGGGACCAAACCTAAAATATCGGTTTACAATATTAGTGAACTGATCGATTCATCTTTTTAAGAGAAACCGATCGGTCCAGTTATTTTCGGTTCTTTGGTTTATCGTTCAGTTTTCGGTTTCCAATTTTGAAAATCTCAACTAATCCTCAAATCTGATACTCACACATGCAAAATCAAGTAAACAATCAGAGTTTTAAGCTTCAAAACCCCGATCTAGAAATTTAAAACTCAGATTTGGTATATTAAACCCAGATCTGAAGTTTCAACACCCAGATCTAGTGTTTTAAAACTCAGATCTAAAGTTTTATAACTCAGATCTGGAATTCTAAAACCCAGATCTATCATTCTAGAACCCAGATTTGTGATATAATACTCCAGATCTAGTTTAAAAATTCGGATTTAGAGTTTTAGTCTCGGATTTGAAGTTTAAGAACTCATATTCGAGTTCTAAAACTTTAAATCCGATTTTGTGATCCGAATATGATATTTTACAAGTTAGATATGAGGTTGGAGAAGATGAAGAGCTAAACTCTCTTGTAGGTGAGAATAATTTCGAAAAAAAAAAAAGAGATGAAATCTTGTGGTTGAAGAGAAAGATGGAGATGAAAAGAATTAAGATGGAGAGCAAGATGAAGATTATGGAGAAGGAAGAGAATGAGAGAAGAGAGATGGAAGAATAGAAAAAGACAAAAATAAAATGAATAAATGAGGTTGACAAATAGGGGCGGAGCCAGGAATTTATTTTAGAGGGGGCAAAAACTATATATGGCTATTTTTAATAAATTTAGGTGGCGCAAAATATATAAAATACATTAAAAATTCTATCTTATA
Source organism: Gynostemma pentaphyllum (assembly GCA_028015215.1). Taxonomy (NCBI): domain Eukaryota; kingdom Viridiplantae; phylum Streptophyta; class Magnoliopsida; order Cucurbitales; family Cucurbitaceae; genus Gynostemma; species Gynostemma pentaphyllum. Next base: position 32,991,723 of record CM051346.1, on the reverse strand, counting down.
CCTATATTTTTTCATTTTTTGCATTTAAAAAACCATTTTTAAAAAATTGAGGGGGGGGGGGGGGGGGGGCATAGTCTATATGTGCATCCGCCCCTGTTGACAAATGTAAAGAATAAATATATATAATTATTTGTTTTAAGGAAGGGAAAAGTCGTTCTGGTTTTCTCGGTTTAATCAAAACGCCGAATCGACTCAAATCGAAAAAAATTGGTTTTTGATTATTATCAACCGAATAATTTGAAGTAGAAGAAACAACCGGACCAAACCGGTCGGTCCGGTCCGGTCCGGTTTTCCGGTTAATTTGCACATCCCTAGTCCTAGATGGAAAAACAAAATCTGAAGGACTAAAACATAACGAATTGGAAAGTTAAGGGATGAAAAATGTAATTTTTGAAAGTTTAAGAACGAAAGTGAAACTTGAGTGAAAGTTCATGGATCAAATGGTATTTTACCCTTTGAACTATGTAGTCAAAACTTCTAAATTAAGTAAACTGTCATTCACGTAGTCCAATCCCCCACTCATATGTAGATTTTTCATTTTTAATGATCACAAGCAATTGAGGAAAAAATTGAGATGACATTGAAATTTCAATTTTTATATACAATCATTTGTGAAAGAAAAAAAATATTTATAAATAATAACCATTCAAAAAATTGAAAATTAGTTTTAAAAAAAATTAATAACTGTTACAGAAATCAATATAATTATCATATTATCAAATAAAAATAAAATCTTAAATATTTTTACCTACAAGTGACAACAATGAGGTCGGCCCCTCAAATTATTTGTCTCAAGCCACTCATTCAATTTTGGGTAAGATAAAATAATAAATAGATTGTGCAATGCATGATTGTCTTATAGCCAAATACGAAAAATTATGAAAGAGACGTGGCCCCAATAGTACCTGTCAAATTTACATCATATAGATGTTGGGGGTAAATATATTCAGGGTTGAAGGTATAAATGACGTTTCACTTTCATAAACTATCGAATTAACAACACTTTCATAAATGACGTTTCACTTTCATCCAAATTAACAACAATCCTTTTTCTATTTTTTTCCCTACTTTTTATTTATAATATTTTAACCCGTGTTAGAATTAACCCAAAGCAAAAAACAAGTAACAATTTAACAATTTCTTTAAATTTTGTGGCACGTTTCCAGCCGAAGTGTTAGATTGAGAAACTCTTCAAACTGTCAATGGACTCTTGTAACCCATTAGAGAGAATGATTGTTTAAGTGGGCGAAATATAAATTTACATGGATGTTATGATCGGTGAAATATTTACAAATTTGTTAGAAGAAAATATTTACAAAAATCTTAGAATTCCCAAGGAGTTGTTACTTCATAGGAAAATGTCATAAATACTCTATACAGGTATAACCGTCAATTAGCTAATAGTATATCAACGATAATATATCAGCTATAGTTTATCAGTCAATCAATTATAGTATATCAGTGATAGTATATTATGGTATATCACAGTGCTTAATTATCACTGATTTACTATGATATACTATCTGTGATAACTATCAATGATATACTACTAATGATAGACTGATAAACTATCATTAGAATACTGCTAGTTATTAACTAATATATTAATAATGATGGACTGATATACTATTGGCTAATATACTAATAATCTCATATCTATAAATTGAAGGAGATTAATAAGGATATCAATAACTTAAAACTACTCTTACTAATTAGCAATAATTGATATGCTAAATATACCAATATTGCTAACTAACATGCACCAAAACTCATGAATATATCAATAACTCATTGTATGTCACTTAACATTAATTGATATACTAAGTGTATCAATACTGTTAACTAATATACACGAAAATTAATAAGTATATCATTAAACTCAAATCTAATGTATATGAGTTAGCAGTATTGATATACTTAAATGAGAAATAACTCATTGTATGTCACTTAACATTAATTGATATACTAAGTGTATCAATACTGTTAACTAATATACACGAAAATTAATAAGTATATCATTAAACTCAAATCTAATGTATATGAGTTAGCAGTATTGATATACTTAAATGAGAAGCGTTCTGACTGAAATTTCAAATGAAAATAATATTTGGGTTTTTTTTAACATTTTTGGAAATATTTTTTTAGGCTAACATTTTTATAAATAGTAAGATTCATTCTATAACATATTTGTAAGTGGCATACCAATCATAAAATATGTCAAAACAATGGTAGATTAGTGATAGAATATGTTTAACAATGTGTATCAATACTAATACATCATGGTCGATCAAAGATAATATACCATGGTAAATCTGTGAATCTTTGTATATCAGTTTTAGTATATCATGATAAATAATTGAAAATCAAACACTGATATACTAAAATATAGTATCACTGATATATCATTACAGAGATGGTAAATCATCAACTTACTGATATATTTGTATAACATAAACGTATTTATGATATTTTCCTATGAACAGTAATTGGGCCACTAAAATTCTAATATTTTTGTAAATATTTTCTAAGGTTAACAAATTTGTAAATATTAGAGCTGATTTTAATATATTTGTAAATGCCAAAAAAATATAGGTATGAAAATAGATAAAAAGTGTGTGGGTGCATATAAAAAAAAATTCAAAATACAGTGGTTCTTCGTATAATTTTATCCCATAAATGTTTTTTAATACAATGTTGGTCCCGTCCGATCCCATCTTATCCGATAATGTTTTGAAAAAATCAATTCCAACGAATCATCACACAAAGGGGTAAAGTTGTAATTTACTGTTAGTAATCATTTGATAGCATAGCATTAGCATCTATTGCATCAGCATGCTTTGCTATAAATACCCATATAAACTTTCACGAAAACAAACAATAAAATAACCCAATCCATTATCTTATCTTCCTTGTAATCTTCATTATGGAGAAAATATCAGTTTCCCTTTCCCTTTCCCTTTCCCTTGTTGCTTCTCTCCTTCTCACAGTGTTAATGATTGCTGAAGCAAGAAAAGGTTTATCAACAACAGTACTGATCAGTAGTGACGATTCCAATTCAATATTATGAGACGAGCATCAGAAGTAGTTGAAATTGTGAAGGATCCGGAGACTCGAATCGAGGATGCAAGTGATCCCTACATCCAAAGTTTGGGGGCATTCGCTGTGAATGAGATGAACAATAGGAAAGGGTTGAAGATGAGGTTTATTAAAGTGTATTATGCACGGAGTCTGACCGCATCTACACCTACCAAAGTTTTATGGGTCAAGTATACGCTTAGGTTAACAGCTGGTCAAAATGGATCTGACTATGTCTACACCTACGAGACCTCGGTTAAGAAATACCCAAGTGGTACCTTGGCTTTAAATGACTTTTATCCTATCTTTGAATCAACTCATTAACCGCCTCTTCTCTTATCCGTTATCTATGTGTGTTGAAGTTTCTTTATTATCTAATAAAATGGTGTGATTTGTCGTAAATTTCGTTTGGTTAGACATCTCTACTCCTAATTTAGTAAATGTCATAGCACACATGGGATTCTCTCGTTGCTGGCATAACTCGTTTCCTCCTTAGTTTTCTGATGTATTTGTGTAGTTTATGTTTTTGTTTTTCTAAGCCCTAAAACAATTTAGATTCCAAGTCATTTATGAATAATGAGAATGTGACCATATTTGATTGTCAGTTCCCACATAATTACTACATTTAATGAAAGAGTTAAAAAATGGAAAAATAAATTGACATGAGGATATACGAAAATATAGATACGATTTAAGAAAGATTTTTCAAATAGAAATTTTTTAAACTAAAAAACCAACAATTAAATTAATAGGAGAGAGGAATTAGTATAAAGGGTCCAATTAAACCAGCAATTGACAATGAGATCTCACATTCTTTAATAAAATATATAAGTTATACATTGCAACACCGACTTCTTGTTGTTAAGTAATATATGTTATATCAATATTATATCTGGCTGATCTAACTTTTTTAATCAAGTATATAAGTATTATACCTGTGTTTTATACTCTTATTCTTATTGATAGGTAAAATAAGATATATCATTATTATATCTAGTAGATCTGACTATCTTTAATCAAGTAAATCTGTATAAAACACATGAATTAATGGGAAATATTTGTTTACACATCTAATATATGTATTCATGTGTATCAAATTTAATTAATAAAAAAATCAATTGCTATGATAAAATGATATAGATATCTGATATGTCAACAAAAAGTCAAATACTAAGTGGCTAATATTTATGTAAGGAGAGAAATTTGTTGAAATTATTATTGAGCTATAATTATTTCCCTTGAATTTCGTAGGATTTTAAATCCATAGAATTCAAATTAATTCAATAGTTTGTTTTTAAAAAAAAAAAAAAAAAAATTTACGATTTGATATTACAAACAAATTATCTAACTTTTCTATCTATACTTTCATACTAACTATTTAGAATCAAAATGTTAAATTCCTAATATTCTTTCTTAGATCCAAACAAAACTAGAATCTCATCTTATTATACATTACATGAAAATTTCATAAGGATTGAAAAAGTTGAATCCTTCATAAATAATTACTTTTCAAAACTAAATCCCAAAATTTATGGGATTCTGACTTGTTAAATTGGTATTCATATTCATTTGAAAAATAAAAATGTAATAAGATGAGGTTAAATCAATCATAAAAAAAAAAATATGACTAAATCATTAATTCACAAAACTCGCAATTAAATATTAAGTTTTATATATGTTGGCTATTTTTTTAGGGAAATTTTATTGGGTGGCAGATTTTTATCCAATATTTATAAAAATATCAACTCAAAAAAGTACTTACAAATATAGTAATTTTATCATGTTTATCAGTGATTAACAATGAATTATGTGTTTATCAGTGATTACTTAGTGTAAAAATATGTAATTCAATGTTTATCAGTGATAAACCTTATTAAAATTTACCATATTTACAAATATTTTTTTGAGCTTTTAATTTTACAAAAATTACTAAAAAATTTACTAGATTTGCAAATGTCCTTTTTTTTAAATAGGTTGATAAAAAAATGGTTATTTATATGGATATATCTATTTGGAAGGTAATATTAGGCCGCACTTATCACACCTCTATGCTCACGTGTTAAACATTATAAGAAATGTATATTAAAAAATATTATTAATATGTAGAAACTAATGAACCAAGTCATATAATTTAGATTATATTTCTAAATCATCCACCACACCTCTAAGCTTTTTGATCCGTAATTTGAAAGAATAATTTGATAAGCTCCCTTTTTTATATAAGCTCTTTAAATTTCATCTGATAAATTTATCGGATATTCTCATATTTGGCGCTATGATCTTGGATTACACTCTAAGAAGTGATCAGATTCTTCATTTGTTTCAGTAACCCGACCCTAAAACCTGGCATATGCTGCGAGTACTCACAATTAAAACATAATGACTCAAATGAATAAGTCTCTGAGATAAACATTCCGACTAAAAGATGGAAGATGTTCCCTAAATCACCTGATAAATATTTCTAGAAAAAGCCATTATTAAGTACGTGACCATGGGCACATATCCAATTTAACCTATCTAGGGAAAATGAACCTCACTCACAGGGCACGTCAACCCATTTTCGAAAACTACTCAATTCATATCAGAAACTATAAACATCCATCTCATAAGGTTAAGTTTAAGTTATGTCTGTTAGGAATGGTGTCCTAGAACTTGTAATTATTTAATAATAATAATTTATCTCAAATAAATTAAATAAATAAACGTCAGTTCTTTATATTATCTAGATTGATTCAATTAACGATATTAGGAATATATGAAAATATATTAATATCGAACATTCAAATAGTAAAACCCTAAATCACTTTTATGAAATCACGATTTAGTATGTGAGTCATACGATAGGATTAAAATCGAAGTGTCTACAGTAAATGGATAACGTTTGGGAACTTTATCCTGGTAACACTGTTGATAGCTTCGCATTTTGTTTATAGACAAATGATCTAATCCTGATCATTCATGTGGGAGACATGAAATGAAAGTATCATATGCAATGTTGATTGTATAAGACAGGACCACGATGTTCGATCAAATTTCTCATTAGTACCGTTTACGAGAAATGATTGAATATCAAACTAAGTTTATCAACGGTGATAGATCTCAGTCCTGAGAGAAATGCGGACTCCTATTTATGGAGTTATGTTCTTTGATTCACATGGTTGAGAGCGATCTGTAAGAACGCTCAATACACTCCTGCTTTAGGAACATAACTAGATAAGTAGCAGGGAACGCATTTTCACGAGATGAAATTCATAACTTTCCTATAAATTATCGGTATCAGTGCGATACCTAAACATTTTAGGAACTTTAGGAAACTCCCTTGATGTACTGATTCAAGACATGAACAAGTGATGTCACGACTTCTATTGATCACAAAAGTACATTATCTCTAGTTCGACTACAGATAAAGTTCATTGGAGAATCAACGAGAACACAAGGATAAAATGGTAATTATAGGGGCAAAACGGTAAATTTAATCCGCCTGTAATTATAAGGGTTCCACGTGAAGGATATGTTACAGATATAAATAAAGATAAACTAAATGGACATAACTCATCAATAGTGAGGATATTTCAGCTATGAATCTATAGTGGAATTATTCATAGTTAGATAATAAGTAATTAACTTATTATGAGTTAATCACTTAATTGACTAATTATTAAGCCCATGATCTATAGGTCCATCGGGTCCCTATGTTAGCCTAAATATCGTAGTTGCGAAATCAAGTAGAAGAAATAGAAATTTTAAGTAAAGTGAATTACTTAAACTAGGCAATATTAATTGTTAAAATATTGAGTATATTTAAACGGTAATTAATATAAACATTATTAATTGTTTAAATAATGAGTTTATTTAAACAGGAAATTAATAATGAAATATTATTAATTAGATATTATTAATTATTTAAATATTGAGTATATTTAAATGGTAATTAATAATTTGAAATTAATTGACAATTAATAATTGTTTAAATAATTAATTTTATTTGATCGGAAATTAATAATTAAAATTAATTAATTAATAATCAAATATTATCAATAAAATTATTAATTAAATAATGTGTTTATTTAATGGAAATTAATAATTAAAATATTTATTATTAATTGTTTAAATAATGAAAATTATTTAAATGAAAATTAATAATCAAATACAATTTGATAATATTTAGTTGGGAGAAAATATTAATATTATTAATTATTTAAATAAATTATTTTATTTAAATGGTAATTAATAAATAAATTAATTAAGTTGGACTTATTAATTTAAGAGAGAGTTTCAAGCCCAATTGGATTAATGAACCCAATTGGAATTGGCCCAAAATAATTAATTAAATAAATTGTATTTATTAATTATTTTACTATCATAATTTCGGACATATGAGACAATTTGTAGGAGATAATTGTTTGAATTATATCCTAAAATAATTATATAGATTTATTTACCCAAGATAAATAAAATAAAGAAAAGAAAATATTCTCTTATTTATCTATGGCATTTTACAAATACCACTACAAAAAAAAAGTCAATTTGCGACCAACTGGTCGTTTCTATAGTAGAATGCGACCAAAAAAGCGACCAAAATGGTGGAGGCAAAAAAGCTGGTCGGTCCTGAATTTGTGCAACTGTATAGTCACAAATATACGACAAAGCATGGTTAGTCGCAAAAAAGTCAACATTTTAAAAAACGACCAGATGGTCGCTTAAAAAAGTGACCATCTGGTCATAATTTAAGTTGAAGATAAGTGACCAGTTGGTCACATGAAGCAGTGAACACGTGGTCATTTTATAAGCGACCAAATGGTCACTTTTGTACTCAAACAAAATGCGACCAGATGGTCGTTTGTTTGGGGATAAAATACGACCATCTGGTCGTAATTTAAGTTGAAAAAAAGTCACTACAAGAAAAATGTGATTTAACGACGGAACTTAGCGACAGATTGAGGAAATAGTGTGTCGTTACAAGGGATTAACGACGCAATTAACGACGATATGACCTGACGTTATATTTGCCATCGTTAGACGAATATACCGACGGAATGCCTCGTTCCTTAACAAGGGAAAACTATTACATCGTTGTGTTTCGTTGACTAGAATAGAGCGATGGTTTTCGTCGTTAGGATAGTGAAAGAAACAAGTTGACCTTAACGACTCAATTAATCGTTATTTAAGTCAAAGTCATGTTTCAATATAACGATATAATACGTCGTTAATAGTCAAAGACTCATGTTGACATTAACGACTCATTGCGTCGTTATATTAGTCAAAGTCATTTTCACTATAACGATAGAATACGTTGTTATATAAGTCATTGTTTTATTTGACATTAACGACGGAATGAGTCGGTAAATTAATTTTTATTTTTTTTAAAAATTAATTAGGGTTTAAGGTTTTAATTACAAATTATTGTGATTTGAAAATTAAATTTAATTACAAAATAAAAATTAAATTAAATTTAAGAAAAAATAATATTAGATAAATAATATTAAAAATCCCAAAATAATACAAAATAATGTTTTTTTCCTAAAGCCTAATCGAGATGAGGATCAGATGGAGGATCGGGAGGAGGGAAACAAAAAACAGAAGTCGAAGAACCCTCGCCGCGCATCTGCGCCGTAATCCCTGTCACCTCCGCCATGAGCCATTCGTTGCTCTCTCGAAGCTCTGCAGTCTCAGTCCTCAAAGTATTGTTGCTCGCGCGAAGCTCGGCAGCCTCGGTCGAACGAGCTGCCTAGGAAGACCGAGGCTGATTGGCGTAAATGACAGGCCCGAGGTTGTCGAGTCCAGGAATAGTGGAACAGTACCGTCTGGACGTGTCCCACCTGCTGCCTCGAGAAAAGCCGACTCGATATCCTCCTGTGTCGGTATGGTGTCGGAGCTCGGTAAGCAATCAGTGAGAATCGCTTCGTAACGAGCCTGAAAAAAAAACAAATCATTTCATTAACTAACATACTTATAATGAATAAATTTGAAAAAGAATAAACAATAATTAACACTTACCGCTTTCTCTCTCGCCCTATCGTCTACAAAAGTCTGTGTATCACTACCTTTGGTGTGGAGACAGATAAACAGCTCAGCAGCATGAACCGGACGACCCAATTTTTGCTCTTGTGAATGTTAAAAATAATTAACGAATAATGAATAACTTACGAAAATTAAGTAACAGTTAATTAATACAAAAAATAACTTACGAGTTGTTTCTTGTGCTCGTATGTGGAGCGTGATCCTCCAGTGTGCTTAGACGGGTTGGCGTTCCGGTTGGCGCTATTGATCGTCGAAATGCGCTGGGCATCCGGCGTCTGAGTACGCGCCAAGATCTCCGCCAAGTCCTCCGCAGAAATGTGGGCCGGTCATTTATCGGCAAGGGCGCGCCGAATATTGTAGCCAGTGTCCCTGTACCGAATGCCCCCCTGATGATACCAGGGAGCGTATATGACCTCGTTGGTCAGCTCCTCTGGAATATCAAAATATTGCTGAAAAAAATTAACTGTCAGTTTTCGAAATATTATATATATATATATATATATATATATATATATATATAATTAAATATAATATTTTGAATATGTTTACCTTCCATGCCTCAAACATCCGCAGCTTGTGCGCAGCAGAGACGCTCTGCCAACGAGGGTGTCCCCGTACAGGAAGCATCTTCAATACCTCCGTAAATCTCCTCGAAACCTCTCGTGATGGATGTAACCTATTGAAATGAAAAGGAAACATTTAAAAGTTAGAATTTGTAAATAATAAATAATTAATGAAATAAGAATACAAACTAAACAAAACTTACTGGCCGCCCTCGATCGACAGGCGAACCCTCTTAGAAATAGACATCTGGACGGGCTCCTGCGCCGGGTCGATAGCCTCGTCCTGAACGATCGTGTCAGGGGTATCCCCGAGACAGACATCATCCTCCTCTCTGGGGGGCTGACTCCCTGAACTGCTGGCACCAGGTGTGCCAGAAGGTGCTGGAGGGCGTCTACAGGAAGGCATGACCTACAATACAATAATTAAGTAATTAAAACTCTAACCTATAAACTATATTAATTTCAAAACTAAATTAACTAATTAACATATAATCAAATGAAAACATACATACGCATTTCAAACTAAATTAACTAATTAACATATACTTAATTAAAACTAACTAAATACATATAATTAAATGAAAACGTACATAATAATTTCAAACTAAATTAACTAATTAACATATAATTAATTAATACATAACTAATTACATAAAACTAAATACATTATCTAAATTACACAAAATTAAATTAAAATCAACTAATTTTAAACTAAATTAACTAATAACATGCTAATTAGAAATTTTAAACTAATTAAATAAAAAAAAATATTAAATTTGAAGAAACTTACTCGGATTCATTCCAATGATTGAGGTTTTTTAGAAAAGGGAAAGGGTTTTCAGAGAAATGGGAAGGAATTGGCTGAGAGAATCGAAGGAGGAAGAATTTTGTTTGAGAGGAAAAGAAGAAAAACGAGGAAGGATGGTGAAAATGGAAGAAACGGGTCTGTTTTAAAAGAGATTTAACGACGTCTTCCGTCGTTAATCACTTAAAAACTCGTCGTGCGTGTTTTCGTAACGACGGAATACCTCGTTCTAGCTATGCAGTTCGTTGTCTACGTTCTTATGACGATGAACAACACGACGAAATGCAACGCTGATAGTTATGTACACGACGTATTGCGTCGTTTAATCCAATTTTCAAACGAAATGCATCGCCTAATCGCGCCACAATTTTCGTGAAATTTTTTATCTTCGCGCCTTATTTATTACATATAACGACGCAATAGGTCTGCTTGGAATTTGAACAGTTTCCCATAAACTATCCGTTTGAGTTGCTTACGATGCCTTCCGTCGTTAAAGGTTATATTAAGATATACATTGAATATAATGATGCCGTCTGTCGTTAATATCATTCCCATACTAAAAAAAATCATCCCATCATCGGTTCTGTGAACATTAACGACCCATGGCATCGTTATATTCAATGTATATCTGAATATAACGATGCCTTTCGTCGTTAATATCATTCCCATATTTAGAAAAAATCATCCCATCATTGTGTTCTGTGAAGATTAACGACCCATGGCACTGTTATATTCAATGCATATCTGAATATGACGATGCCTTCCGTCGTTAATATCATTCCCATACTTAGAAAAAAATCATCCCATCATTGTGTTCTGTGAACATTAACGACACATGGCATCGTTATATTCAATGTATATCTCAATATAACGATGCCTTCCGTCGTTATTTGTATGTTTTTTTTTTGAATTATTTCCCCTGTTACACATAAATACTTCAATCATCGTAATTAGAATCATTCATCTTTTTTGAATCAATGTTGTCTTCTTCAGTGTCTTCTTCGTTTGTTTCATCTGGAGAAGAATTTTTGTCATTTTCAGGTGGAACATAGACATTCCCTTCATCAAAAAGTGTCTCTGATGCGTCATTCAACGGACGCGCAGTGTCAGAATTAATACCTTCATCGATTTTATGATTTTGCACTTCATCCTCCTGGAATGCAACGTAGTTTTCACTATTTTTATCAGGGAGGCTGTCATCTATTATCATCGGTCTTACTTTACAGACAACTAACCAATCAGATAAATCTCAACGCTGAGCTGGATAGTTTAAGTAGTAAACCTAAATTGCTTGTTGTGCCAAAACAAAACGATCTTGGGTGTGCATGTGTTTTCTCCGGTTCACCTCAACAATTTTAAGATTGATATTATTGCGAACTCCACCCCGTTGTGTTGTTTCAAACCATGTGCAGTTAAAAACGATTGTACGTTTAAGACTCGGACCTGTAAATTGAAGCTCAATAATCTCATCAATGATTCCATAGAAATCTTCTGCATTGTTCCCGAACACTTGACCCTTTATACATACGCCACTGTTGTTTGTTGCCCGGTTCACTGAATGAGCTTTTGTTTGAAATCTGTAACCTTGCACCAGATAACCGGTGTAAGATCTTGCAATTCTGGATGGACCTTTTGCGATCCATATTATACGTTGATTAGCGATCGGAATTGTGGAATTGTCAACGTAATTATAAAACCAAGAACGAAAATGTTTATCGATGATGTTCCCTTCTTCTGATTCAGTAATACCGGGATGCGATGGTCATACACATGAATTCACAAATAATCTACATAAAATTTATTAATTAATGAAAATTTAAACAAAATTATTCATGTTAAATAAAACAAAACTCCATGAATTAGAAAAACTTACTCAATATATGGCTCTACTTCGCCTGATTGCATAATAAGTAAGTCTGGACGACATGGTACTCCTCATCACTTAAGTTTCTCCGCATAGATTTGCCTAAACATTTGCCTGGAACGATAAACATATCCAAGTAGTTCAAGTCTACACCTTCTGGAAGAGTGTCAACCATGTTACGGTTCACTGGACGAAAGTGGTCGGAGATATGCTGGTCGAATTAATACGAACAGAACATAGTTGTCTCGTGTACCAGGTACGCATTACAAATCGATCCTTCCACTCGTGCTTTATTTCCAACAGTTTTCTTCAATCTATGCAAATATCTAGAATTCGTGCAGTAAAATAAATCTAAAATTTAGCATCATGTGTATTTAAATATACTAAAAAAGGCAATTAACATAATAATATTGTAACGACCTGAACCCGTTAAATTCTTTAAATTCAAATGCACAGCGGAAGACTCAATTTTTAAAGAAAAACGGCATGGGTTTGTTTAAAAATCGAATAACCAAAACCTGTTTACAACCCAAATTTTCAGAGAAAGCTATAAATCGGGAATGCGCATTTCAAAAGAGAGTTTAATCATAAAACATTAAAATACTTTATACAAACACCCTTCGCGGGCTCAAAAAGACACAAATATGTAAAAAGTATATGATTTGCAAGCATTTTTACGAATGCTTAACCAAAAGAGTTTTAACATTGTCCTTGCACCATCTCGTCAAATCACGCGGCTCCACCTCCTCTACCACGCTTCTTGCCACAGGGTTTACCTGAAAATATTGTGGTGTAGCACCATTAGCAAACAATGCTAGTGAGAGTAAAATGAAATCAAGTAATCCTATGAACAAAATCTCATAACCGAAATCATGTCCAGAGGCTTAAAATGCTCATTACTACCCATATCCACACTTCCAATTCCATACAATCAATCGATAGTCATATATCCGTATTCATCATTCATTACCATAAGATAGATATAAGGACTTAAAGTAAAGTAACATTCACTACTAAGTCTTACTACACAATTCTAAAGAATGTGTAAAGTAACATTAACTATCTTTGTTACCAAACACGTTTCATCGTATCGTGCTATTGTATGGATTGAATCAACATACCACGTACGGTCGTACCATATCTTAAATCATCGGATATCAGGACTTTCACCATATCGGATATCAGGACTTTCACCATATCAGGTCTCAGGAATTTCACCATATAGGTCTCAGGAATTTCACCATATCGGATATTAGGAATTTCACCATATAGGTATCAGGAATTTCACCATATCGGATATCAGGAATTTCACCATATAGGTATCAGGAATTTCACCATATAGGTCTCAGGAATTTCACCATATAGCTATCAGGAATTTCACCATATAGATATCAGGAATTTCACCATATAGGTATCAGGAATTTCACCATATCGGATATCATCGCACCATGATACGTATGGATCCGAATCAACACACTATCATGTGCCGTATCACAAACCATAGTACCATAGTACCGTATGGATCCAAATCAACATACTACTGTGTACTATTTACACCCTCGCAACATGATACGTATGGACCGAAGTCAACATACTATCATGAGCCATATTACAAATCATAGTACCATGGTACGTACGGATCCGAATCCACGTACTACCATGTACCATTTCACAAACCCTGGCACTATGATTACATATGGATCAAAATCACATACTATCACGTGCAGAATCAAAGTGCTCGAAGTTCCCACAAATCATTACACCATGATTACATATGGATCAAAATCACATACTACCATGTGTAAATCAATGTGCCCTAGGTCTCCAATAAGTTAGCTAAACTCCAAAGAATTCTACTAAGTTAATTAGAAACCTAACTAGCTAGATTACACGAGCTACTACTCAAGTGCATCTTCTAATTACTTCAACTTCCAAATTCATCCAAGTAACCTTCAAATCAATCAAAGTAACTTCCATTTCCACTTTCATCTAACATCTCCAAATCAAAATACCATACTTCCAAACCACTCTGATGTTCCCTAATCATCGAACTATCCATAATTTCAAACTTTCCACACACACTTTCGAATCAAAGTCTCCAACCAAAACTTAATCCTAAGAAGTTATCTCCCTCTTTACATCGATAAACAATTACATAACGAAACTAAATTCATAAAACCACTAACTTTCACATTAAACTCACCTTAGCTTGAAGACAAGCTCCGAATAATCCGAGGTTGTAAAATCATGAACAAATCACAATCCTACAAACGAATTAATCCTAAAGAACATTAATTAACCGGAAAACAATCAAACAACATCTAAACACATAAAACCACAAAAATCCCGGATTCTACCCTTATGGAGCTCTCGGCCAAGCTAGGGAAAAAGGAGTTCGGGTTTGATTTTCCGGCTTTTATGCAATTTAGAAGTGTTTTGGGTTGGTTTCGAATACTTTGGAGGTTGCAAAATCAATGGGTAACCGAAAATTAGGGTTTTGCATATTAATTCATTTTCGAAAAAATTAACTAAAAAGAAAAAACACAAAGAACCTAACATCCTAAACAAAGCCCAAAGAGGGAAAATCACAAGGGACGGGTTTCCGGCTCAAACTCGGTTTTAGGGTTTAGAGAAAGTTTCTAAAATTGACCATAAAGACTTCCCCAAATGAAACCTTCAAGCTTCGGTGAACGAATTCGAAGATTACAACTCAAAACCTCCATTAAAACACTATTCACATCAAAATTAAGAAACTTTAACATACCTTTAAGCCTCGAGAAAACGAGCGAAAACCTCGATTGTTAGGATGGGTAGAAAGGTCTCGGTGAGAGCTTTCCAACGCATCCGAAATCACGCAAAACGGTCGAGAAACAAAGCCGGGGCGACGATTTCTTTCTCTCCTCTTTTTTTCTCTCTAAGCTACGGGTTTGGGATGAAAAATTAGAAGAAAATTTCATATTTTGTCTAATTTTGGCTTATTTAAAGAGAAGGAGGAATAGTGTTTAGATATTTAACAATTTGGAAAATGACACCTACGTCCCTCTTTTACTTTTGCTTTAAAAACGAAACCCGAAGCTCGTAAATAAACCTAAAGGTGATTAATAATTATTAATTGGTCCATTAATAATTATTAATGTCACCAAAACAAATTTTAATTATTAAAACGATTAAAAACAATTTCGGACATAAATAACTATTAAAATTGAAATTTCTAAAATTAAACTAATCTTAAAGCTTTATTTTTAAAATAAATAAAATAAAGTAAAAATAAATAAAATAATAAAAAAAAAATTTACCCCTAAAAGTCACGGGACGTTACAAATATTTTACCTTTCAAACGGGTACATCCATCTATATTGAACAGGGCCCCCAAGTAGTGACTCATACGGTAGATGAACAGGAAGATGCTCCATCGAATCGAAAAATCTGGGTGGAAACATTCGCTCCAGTTTACAAATTATAACTGGAATCTCTCGGTTTAATGATTCGATAGTCTCTCTTGTTAAATCTGCTTATGTCAAATCTCTGAAGAACACACTTAACTGCGCCAATGGTTCCCAATGTTTCTGTTCGAGGAACGGTCTGAACGCAACAGGCATCAATCGTTGCATAAAAACGTGACAATCATGACTTTTCATTCTGAAAACAGTATGACTCTACACGTCAATGCATCTCGAGAGATTAGAAACATAACCATCGGGGAACTTAATCGATCGCATCCATTCAAACAGTAATTTCTTCTCTTCTGTACTTAACATGTATTTGGCCTTGGCGTAGTGCCCATCTTCATCTGGCTCTAACTCGGGGCGTCAACATATTTCTTGGATGTCATACCGTGCCTTCAGGTTGTCTTTCGTCTTATTTGGCACATTTAAAACTGTATTGAAGACATTGTCGAACACGTTCTTTTCGATGTGCATTACGTCCAAGTTGTGCCTGATTAGTAAATCTCCCCAATACGGTAAATCCCAAAATATACTTCGTTTCTTCCATCCACTGTTCTTACCGGTGGCCTTGTTTGCAACCTCAAGACCTATTTCAGGTAATTTTTTTCATGCCAATAGAATCTAACCTTGTGTAATATTTCGATTCCGCTTATAAACTCGAGGCGGCCCTTGGTTGCGTGCATTACGACCCTTATACCAATCTGTCTTGTTTGATCGAAACAAATGGTCGCTCGGTAAAAATCTTCTATGACAATCAAACCAACACGTTTTCCGTCCATGTTTCAAAGAGAAAGCTCCAGTGTCAATCATGCAATGAGGACAAGCAAACTTTCCGGATGTGCTCCAACCTACGATAAGTTTAAATTAATTATACATAGTATTATGCAATGAAAATAATTTATAATTAATAAGCTATCGTGCTTATCAGATAACATTGAATATGTCGGGAAGTCACTTATCGTCCAAATTACTGCGACTTTCATACAGAAATTTTGTTTTCTCGATACATCATAAGTCAACGCTCCATTATTCCACAAATTAGTCAGCTCAACAATAAGAGGTTGGAGGTAGATATCTAACCTTTGTTTTGGACTCTTTGGACCCGGTACGATAATCGTTAAGATATCACATGATATTTCATACACATCGATGGAGGGAGATTATAAGGTGTCAACATAACAGGCCATACAGAGTATCGTGCACCAAAAGCGCCGTACGGGTTAAAACCGTCAGTACATAACCCCAATCTCACATTTCTAATCTCACTTGCAAATTCTGGATGACAACGATCCAAATGCTTCCACGCGTTAGCATCAGATGGATGTTTCATATGACCATCCTCTTGCGAATGCTCCTAATGCCATCTTATATGAGATGCCGTGACTTCCGATGCATATAGTCGTTGAAGTCGAGGAATGATCGGTAAATAAAACATACGAGTATGTGGAATGAGAGTGTGTTTACCTTTTTTATATCTCTGATGGAAACAAAATTTACAATTATGGAGACTCGAATCTCCATCACCCCAGAATATCATGCATCCTTTCGGGCAACAATCAATCTTCTCAACCGGCATCCCGAGACCCTCCATTAATTTTTTCGTGTCGTATAAACTTTCTGGCAGCGTGTTGTTCGCAGGAGCGCAAAGATGAAACCATTGTGCAATCGAATTAAAACCTCTCTCTGGAATATGATATAATGATTTATATTTAGAAGCTCCGTCGCTGCAGCCAGTTGAATGACATCACAACCCGGGTATAACGGCATACTTGCTGATTCGAGCATATGGTACATTCGTTGCGCTTCTGGATTCATTTCCTCCTCCTCCTCTAGAATAGTTTGATTATAGTCTTGAGTATGATTAAACGTACCTTCGTATATCATCTGCTGTATTTGTCCATACTCTTGCTGTCTTTCATCACGATCTTCTTCCAAATTCGGTATAGCATTTGAGCCGCTTCCTTGGTACAACACGGCTCGCTCCAACGCCACATTATATTGATCATCAGATTCCCCTTGATAAACCCACTTGAAATAATTCTCCACAAACCCACGACTATACAGGTGTTTCTTCACATCAAATAAAGAATATAACTTCTTATTTTTACATTTTTTGCACGGACATCGTATCATTTTTCCATTACGATCAAAATCCTCAGTACTTTCACAAAACTCAATGAATTCTTCAACCCCTGCTACGAACTCATCGTTCAAATAGCCTTCTAAGAGATGAACATACATCCATTCACGCTTTTTTTTTGCAGTAGAAAAAAAAACGAAAAGAAAAAACAAAATGTTTCTGATGATGAGTTCTTTCCATTCCTGACGCATATATATATTGTGATCTAACGACGAAATCCGTCATTAATATCTAAAATAACGATCGATTTCTTAGTTGAAATGGCGGGAAACATTCCCTCCATAACGTTGGGTGACACAATTGGTCGTCCATTAGCGCGGGAATGTTTCGCGCCATCGTATACGACACACTGCATCGTTCTCTATTAACGCGGGAAATTCTGGCGCCATTATTTCCGACGCCAATCATCATTAATACCAAATTATTTTTTCCATTAAATATATTCGATTAACTAGGCGACGGAATGGATCGCTGAAAGTCAACTTTTCACCGGGGCGATGCATTCCGTCGTTAGTGTACGACGTATTTACGTTTCGTCGCTATAGATCCGTCGCTATTACGGTAGTTTCTTGTAGTGAGTGACCAGTTGGTCACATGAAACAGTGACCACGTGGTCTTTTATAAGCGACCAAGTGGTCACTTTTGTACTCAGACAAAATGCCACCAGATGGTCGTTTATCTTAGGGTAAATGCGACCATCTGGTCGCATTTAATAAATATTTATTTATTTATTTAAATTACAATAATTAGTTAATTAATTATTATTTATTTATTTAATTAATATTAAAATTTAATAACAAAAAATTGGAATTGAAATAAAATATATATAAATCAAATATTCAAAAAATGTTTTATATAGAAGAAAGCATCCTAGAACTACTGCGGAGGGGCGGGGGTGGCGTCGATGATGAACGGCCGTCGTCTAGGGATCTGAAGTACGCGGCTAAAGATGCTGCGACCTAGGCCTCGACCCGTGCCTGCATATCCGCCTCAATCACAGTGACTCGAGAAATGAAGTCCTCGCGCATAGCGTCCATGTCCGTGTGAAGCTGCTGAAACTCCGCGCGCAGCTGCTGCTCAACCGGAGAAAGGCCGGAGCTGGTGCTCGCTCCGCTCTGCTGAAGCCGGGGCACATCCGCGTAAAGGCGTCGCCCGTACGAGCCGAGCCTAAGAACTGATCCATCATGCCGAACCCCTCCAGCAGCCTTCAAGAACGCCTCTCTACAGTCTTTCTGAGTCGGTTGCGAGTCTGGTGTGGGCAACCGCTGACTCAACGACTCCGTGAAACGTTCCTAAACATTTAAAATTCAGAAAATAAAATAGTTAATATATAAGTTAGGAAAAAATTTAAAGAAAAAATAATAATTGAAAAAATTAGTAAATACCTGAACTTCTTTCGCCTTATCGTCGACGAACGTCTAGTCCTTCTTCGTGTGAAGAACGCGGTGCAGCTCATCGGGCGGGACAGGACGACCGTGCTTCGCTTCCTAAAAATATTAGAGATTGAAGAAGAAAAAATAATAAATTAATAACTAATTTAAAAAAGAAAACAAGAAAAAAGTACGTAAAAAAACAAAAAAAAAACTTACCAATCGACGATGGTGCTCGTCGTGGGTTCGGGCCCTGGCTGTGTGTTTGGTGGTATTCTTCGCACGGTTGGCCTTATTCCTCCTTGACACTGTCATGCCCTCGGGAGTGCTCAAGCTTGCGACAAGCTATGCGTGGTCCTCCGAGCTCATCCACACGGGGCGGTTTGCTATTTGCTTTCTGCGCGCCCGGTACATGAGGTCCTTGAATTTATCCCGGACGTGATTGTCCCATAGGGGGAACAATCCACCGTTTGTGATATCGGGATCGATAACAGGAAACTTGCCCTGAAAAAATTGAAATAAAAAATTGTTAAAGTAATAAAGTAATAAATTTATTTCTATAAATTTGAAAATTAATTAATTATAAAAATAAATGATGTTTTTTACCTTCCAATTGTCGTACATCCGACGTTTCTCCGTCGTCGGAATCTTCTGCCAGCGAAGGTCGCTGGGTAGAGGCATGCTCTGGAGGATCTCACAAAACCGCTTTGAAACGGTTGCATGCGGCTGTACTCTGCAAAAACATAAAAATATTGTAATATTAGAAACTATTAGTTAACAGAAAAAAAACTTTTAAAAATGTTTAAAGATTTTAAAATTAAGTAATTAAAACAATAAACAAAATTACTTACGTACTCCCTTCAATCCGAAGGGTAGAGTCTGCAGCCCGAGGAGGCTGTGTGCCTGAAGTGGAGGGTCCCGCTGGATCGGGCTCTGATCCAGACCCCGATGCTCCTGCGGAAGTCGTGGCCTGGGAGTCCTGCGCCAAGCGTGGTGTCGCAGGCTGGGTCTCAGGGACTGCATCATCGAGAGTGGCAGCAACTCCCGGCTCGTAACCGAAGAGGAAGATGTCCAACTCCTCTGTAGTCAGGTCCGCATCAGGGGCAGCGACAGCAGGCGGCTGCGGAGTCCCCTCATCAATCTCGTCGTCATGCTCGTCTGACCAGGGAGGACGTCGTCTGCCCGTCATAATCCTACAACTAAACTAAAGTAATTTAATATTAATTAAGTAATTAAAATAATGAAATAAATTAAATTAATTAATTAATGAAATAATTTGAATTAAATTAATTAATGAAATAATGTAAATTAAATTGATTAAATAATGTAAATTAAACTAACATAAATTAATTAACTAATTTAAAATAAACTAATTAATTAATTTGAATTAAAGTAAATTAAAATTAGATTACTTGAACTTAAATGAAGTAATTAAAGTGAACTAAGTAAACTAAGTACTGAAGAATTAAACTAAAATTAATTAAATTAAAGTAAATTATGTACTGAACAATTAAACTAAATTAGATTAATTGAACTAAAATTAATTAAATTAAACTAACATTAATTAATTAAAACTAAAATAAACTAAACTAATTAATTAAAGTAAACTAAAGTAAACAAAAATTAGCCTAAGTGAACTAAGTAATTAATTAAAGTAAACTAAGTAATGAAGATTTCAACTACTAGATTAAGTTAAACTAAAATTAATTAAATTTAACTAACATTAATTAATAAAAATTAAACTAAACTAAACTAAACTAATTAATTAAATTAAACTAAATTGAAATTAGATTAATTAAACTAAAATTTATTAATTAATTAAAGTAAACGAAATTAGATTAATTAACCTTAAGTAAACTAAGTACTTAATTAAACTAAATTACATTAATTAAACTAAAATTAATTAAATTAACAACATTAAACTAAACTAATTAATTAAAGTAAACTAAAATTAGATAAATTAAACTAAAGTAAACTAAGTAATTAATTAGACTAAATTAGCTAGATTCATTAAACTACAATTAATTAAATTAACAAAATTAAACTAAACTAATTAATTAAAACTAAGTAAACTAAATTTAAACTTAAACTAAAACTAACTAAAAACTAAAAACTAAAACTAAAATTAACTTAAAACTTAAAATCTATACGGAAACTAACCTCGTAATAGAAACCGGAATTGGAGGTTTAGGGTGTTTAGGTTTAGAGTAGGAACGGGGAATGGGAACGGGGAAAAAATAACGGGGAACGGAACGGGGGAAAGAGAGAAAAGAAAGAAAAGAGAGAAAGAAAAAGAGAAAGGAAAAGGGAAACAGGGGAAAGGAAAACTATGGTGATTTTAAATCAGATTTTGCGACCAAATGGTCGCAAATATGTAATCATGACCAGAAACGAAAGGTCGTGCTTGCTAGGGAAATTACGACCACCTGGTCGTATTTTTACAAATATTTGCGACCACCTGGTAGCATTTATTGAAAAAGCGACCATCTGGTCGCCACTTCGCCATTATCCAGAACAGCTGTCATATCACGCGTCCCATCAAAAATTGTGACCAGGAGGTCGTAATATTTAAATTCTCTGCCATAAATTTCATGAAAATTTAAAACTACTGCTGATATTTGCGACCAGATGGTCGTAATTTAACTTATATTTTTTGAAAAATATAATTCTACTTTTCCACAAATGCGACCAACCGGTCGCCTTTCCCTTCTAAATTACTACCATATGGTCACCTTTTGTGTTAAATTACGACCACATGGTCGCAAATATTAATATATATATTTTTTTATCATTCATTAATGAAATAGTTTTAATAAACACATACACAGTGAATAATAAAGTTACGAAATGTCTCATTCATCATCCTCAGTTTCTTCGGTCGTCGCTTATTCTTCTTCTTCTTCTATTTCTTCGTCGGATTCATCATCTCAAAGAAGTCCGTCACATAAAGTCTTCTTCTTTTTCTTCTTCTTCTTCTTCTTCTTCTTCTTCTTCTTCTTCTGTTTCTTCATCGGATTCATTGTCTCGAATAAATTCAGCATCAATATCACATGCGTGAGAAGTGGAAGCATTTGTATCATCATCATGCAATGTTATCGTTCCATCGTTCAAAGGACGAACAGTACTTGCATTCTGACCATCGTCGATTGCACGTCATCTTATCTCATCTTCTTGAAAAACAATTGCTCCTTCTGCACTATCGTCTTTCTCGGACAAGTATTCTTCTACCAGGCGTGGTTTAATTTTACAAACAACTAACCAATCTGTTAGATCTCGTCTATTAATCGGATAGTTCAGGTAATAAACTTGAATCGCCTGTGAAGCCAAGACAAACCTATCAGCGGTGCGCATATGCTTAGACTAGTTTACCTCAACGATTTGTAAATGATCAAGCTTACGAACTCCGCCTCGTCTGGTTGTCTCGAAGCAAGTGCAGTTGAATAGAACAATGCGTTTTAGCGTCGGACTTGCGTATTGAATCTCAAGAATCTCATTGATTACTCCGAAGTAATCGTCTTTGTTTGTGACGAACACATGACCTTTTATGCAAACACCACTGTTGTTTGTTGCCCTGTTAACTGAATGCGCCTTCGTTTGAAATCTGTAACCATTACCGACGTATCCAGTATACGACCTTGCAATCCGTCCAGGTCCCTTTGCCAAAGAAATAATGTGAGGATCATCTACCGGTAATGTAGGGGAGTCAACCTGTCATTGTTCACATACAGTAATGTTAGGAAGATATTAATTTTTTCAACAAATTGCCACGGTTTATTTGACAATTTAAAATAACTCACGTATGCACTGAACTAAGAACGAAACTCTTTGTCGATTATTGACCCCTCCTCAGCGGCTGTAAGACCAACTCGTGTCATTCGAACATATAAGTTTAGAAATAATCTGTATGTTACAAATTAAATAGTTAGCAAATAGTTTGTAATTGTTTATGGGATGAAATAATGTTAAGTTACGAACTCACTCTATGTAAGGCTCGATCTCTGCGCAGTTGCATAACACGTATGTCTGCATTACGTGATACTCAGAATCGGTCAACGGCCTATGCACTGATCTTCCAACTGTCATGCCAGGTTCCATAAAAATTGGCAAGCCATTTATGTCAACACCTTCAAGTAAATTTTTGACAAAGTTTCGTTTCGCTGGTCGAAACTGCTCTGCAATGTGTTGGTAAAAGTAGTATGAACAAAATATGGTAGTCTCCTTCATCAGGTACGCACTACAGAGAGATCCTTCTACTCTTACTTTATTTCAAACCGTCTTTTTCAACCGACGTAAGTACCTGTGGGTAGGCAGAATGTGTAGAAAACATTTACATTCGATCACTGTACTTTATACGTGTACATTACAAATTAACTATGCTTACCTTTTAAATGGGTACATCCAGCGGTAATGTACCGGACCCCCTAAGAATGCCTCGTATGGAAGATGCACTGGAAGATGCTCCATAGAGTCAAAAAAGCCAGGTGGGAACATTCACTCCAACTTACATATAAAAACAGCGATCTCTGAACTCATTGAAGCGACAGTAGCTTCAGTCAGCTCTGTACATGTCGAGTCCCTGAAAAAAACACTCAACTGTGCAAGCGGCTCCCAATGTATATTCTCTAGGAACGGTCTGAACGCGACCGGCATCAATCGTTGCATGAACACATGACAGTCGTGGCTTTTCATCCCGAACATGATATGCTTTTGACTGCCTATACACCGACTCAAATTCAAAACGTATCCGTCCGGGAATTTGATGGATTTGATCCAGTCAAATAATGTTTTCTTTTCATCTGTCGTCAACATGTACTTTGCTTTTGCGTAATTATCATTGTCGTTAGGCTCCAACTCAGGACGGTGACATATCTCCCGTATATCATAACGTGCCTTCAGATTGTCCTTCATTTTTCTCGGAACGTTCAAAATCATATTGAAAATGTTGTTGAAGAAATTCTTCTCGATATGCATAACATCCAGATTGTGTCTAATTAGTAGATCTTCCCAATACGGTAGATCCCAAAAAATACTCCGTTTCTTCCAACCCGTGTTTTTCCCAGCCGCATTGTTTGCACTCTCTGCACCGTCCACTGTAATCTTCTACATCCCTATAGCATCTATACCGTGAAGAATCTCCCTTCCACTATACATTATCGGGGGGGTATCGTTTCTTACTCGTCGACTCTTCTTCCAGTCAATGTCGTTTGAACAGAAAGTATAATTCAACGGTAAAAATCAACGGTGATAATCAAACCAACAAGTTTTCCGACCGTTTCTGAGATAAAATGCATCTGTGTCTAGCATGCAATGTGGACATGCGTATTTCCCCGCCGTACTCCATCCTTTAAGAGGAGGAGATTGAGGTTCACACAATTAACTACACTGACTTAAGGAAAGCAATAACAAAAGCTAAACACATACTAAAAAATGTATATGATAGCAATTAAAGATCAACATACCTGACAACATTGAATACGCAGGGAAGTCACTGATCGTCCAGATTAACGCGGCGCGCATAAAGAAATTTTGTTTCTTCGAAATGTCGTACGTCATAACACCGTCAGCCCACAACCTTTTCAACTCTGCAATAAGTGGTTGCAAATACACATCCAGTTTCTGTTTTGGACTTTTTGGCCCAGGTACGATCACTGTTAGAAAAATCACAGGGTCTCGCATGCACATCGAGGGAGGCAAGTTATACGGGGTTACCATGACTGGACAAACTGAATATTGTGTCCCGGATGCCCCGAACGAGTTAAAGCCATCCGTGCATAAGCTCAATCTGATATTTCTCGGATCTTGTGCAAAATCTGGATGACAATTATTTAAATGCTTCCATGCAGCAGCATCTGAGGGATGTCTCATAACACCTTCATCCTGTGAATGCTCGTGATGCCATCTCATGTGTGAGGCTGTCACATCCGATGCATACAACCGTTGCAGACGTGGGGTAAATAGAACATGCTGGCGTACGGAATGAGGTTGCGTTTCCCTTGTTTATATCTTGGAAGAAAACATAATTTGCAGTGATGTAGGTCCTCATCCACATCCCAGTAAATCATGCATTCATTCCAACACGAATCTATTTTCTCTACGGGTAAGCCAAGTCCCTCCACTAGCTTTTTCGTGTCATACAAACTGTTAGGCATAATATTTTCTTCTGGAGCGCATCGATGAAACCACGATGAAATCGAATCAAATCCTCTAGCAGGTATGTTGTACTGCGCATTTATATTTAAAAGTTCTGTAGCAGCAGCAAGTTGACTTACCTGACACATATTGTACAATGGTCGACTGGCTGTCTTTAGCATCTCGTGCATCTTACGTGCTTCCAGATTCATTTCCTCGTCAACAACCCGTTCATCTTCGTCTATGTTTAAACATTCACAGAAATTTTTATTTCCCCCATATCCCACACCATCAAGTATCATTTGCTGCATCTGACTATACTGTTGTTCATCATTCCGTTCTTCGGCAACAACCTCTACGCTCGCATGTTCTATTTACCGCTGACCCCACATTTGCAACGATTGTATGCATCGGATGTGCAACTTCGCACATGAGATGGCTTCACGAGCATTCACACGATGAAGGTGTTATGAGACATCCCTCAGATACTGCGGCAAGGAAGAATTTAAATAATTGTCATCCTGATTTTGCATAAGATCTGAGAAACGTCAGATTGGGCTTATGCATGGAAGGCTTTAACCCGTTCGGGGTATCCGGGGCACATTATTCAGTATGGCCAGTCATGGTAACCCCGTATACCTTGCCTCCCTTGATGTGCATGCGAGACCCTGTGATTTTTCTAACCGTGATCGTACCTGGGCCGAAAAGTCCAAAACAGAATCTGGATGTGTATTTGCAACCACTTATTGCAGAGTTGAAAAGGTTGTGGACTGATGGTGTTATGACGTACGACATTTCGAAGAAACAAAATTTCTTGATGCGCGTCCCGTTAATCTGGACGATCGGTGACTTCCTTGCGTATTCAATGTTGTCAGGTATGTTGACATTTAATTGCTTTCATATATATTTTTTAGTGTGTGTTTAGTTTTTGTTATTGTTTTGCTTAGTCAGTAGTTAATT
Organism: Gynostemma pentaphyllum; assembly: GCA_028015215.1. NCBI lineage: Eukaryota > Viridiplantae > Streptophyta > Magnoliopsida > Cucurbitales > Cucurbitaceae > Gynostemma > Gynostemma pentaphyllum. Next base: position 32,965,350 of record CM051346.1, on the reverse strand, counting down.
GTGTGAACCTCAATCTCATCCTCTTAAAGGATGGAGTACGGCAGAGAAATACGCATGTCCACATTGCATGCTAGACACAGATGCATTTTATCTCAGAAACGGTCGGAAAACTTGTTGGTTTGATTGTAACCGTCGATTTTTGCCGTTGAATCAAACGTTCCGTTCAAACGGTAGTGACTAGAAGAAGGGTCGACAAGTAAGAAAAGAAACTCCCCCGACAATGTATAGTGGAAGGCAGATTCTTCACGGTATAGATGCTATAAGGATGCAGAAGATTATAGTGGATGGTGCAGAGAGTGCAAACAATGCGGCTGGAAAAAACACGGGTTGGAAGAAACGGAGTATTTTTTGGTATCTATCGTATTGGGAAGATCTACTGATTAGACATAATCTGGATCAATAATCGACAAAGTGTTTTGTTCTTGGTTCAGTGCATACGTGAGTTATTTTGAATTTTCAAAAAAAACCATGCCAATTTGTTGAAAAAATTATTATCCTTCTAACATTACTGTATGTGATCAATGACAGGTTAACTCCCCTACATTACCGGTAGATGATCTTCACATTATTTCTTTGGCAAAGGGAACTGGACGGATTGCAAGGTCGTATACTGGATACGTCGGTAACGGTTACAGATTTCAAACGAAGGCGCATTCAGTTAACAGGGCAACAAACAACAGTGGTGTTTGCATAAAAGGTCATGTGTTCGGCACAAACGAAGATGATTACTTCGGAGTAATCGATGAGATTCTTGAGATTCAATACACAAGTCCGACACTAAAACGCATTGTTCTGTTCAACTGTACTTGGTTCGAGACAACCAGATGAGGCGGAGTCCGTAAGATTGATCATTTACAAATCGTTGAGGTAAACAAGTCTAAGCATATGCGCACCGCTGATAGGTTTGTCCTGGCTTCACAGGCGATTCAAGTTTATTATCTGAACTATCCGATTAATAGATGAGATCTGACAGATTGGTTAGTTGCCATGCCAAGTAAAAGAAAACTTGTCCGAGAAAGACGACCATGAAAAGGAAGCTGGTGCTTTTTAAGAAGATGAGATAAGATGTCGTGCAATAGACGATGGTCAGAATGCAAGTATTGTTCGTCCTTTGAATGATGGAACGATAACATTGCATGATGATGATACAAATACTTCCACTTCTCGCTCCCATGACATTGATGCTGAATTTATTCTAAACAATGAATTCGATGAAGAAACAGAAGAAGAAGAAGAAGAAGAAGAAGAAGAAGAAGCGACGACCGAAGAAACTGAGGATGATGAATGAGACATTTTGTAACTTTATGATTCACTGTATGTTTTATTAAAACTATTTCTTTAATGAAGATTAAATATATATATATATATATATATATATATATATATATATATATATATATTAATATTTGCGACCAGCTGGTTGCAATTTAACACAAAAGGTGACCATATGGTAGTAATTTAGAAATGAAATGCGACTACTTGGTCGCAATTTTGGAAAAGTAGACTTATGTTTTTCCAAAATTCTAAATGGTTCAAGTTAAATGACGACCAATTGGTCGCCAATATAAAACGGGTAATTTAAATTTTCATGAAATTTTTGGCGGTGAATTTCATAATTGCGACCAGATGGTCGTAATTTTGTGACTTTGCTGGTCGCAATTTTTGATAGGACGCGTGACGTGATAGGTATTGTTGATAATTACTAAATTACAACCACATGGTCACTTTTTTTATAAATGCTACCAGATGGTCGTAAATTTGTATGAAAATGCGACTACGGGGTCGTAATTTCCCAAGCACGCGCGACCTTTGGTTTGTAGTCATAATTACATATTTGCAATTTAAACATAGAACTGTTCCCCCACCCCACAATCCGTTTTTCCTCTCTTTTCTTTCTTTTCTCTCTTTCTGTAAAGACCCGACTCTTTTAAATAATATTAAATAATAGCGCAAGCGGAAAACTTGAAATAATTATTAAGAACCTGTAATCGAAGAATATCATCCTTCATTTCAAAACAAAATCCGAAATCCTTAACATTTAAAGATGGGAAACGCTTCCCTTTTTAAGTTCAAACTAATAAGTAAGTTATCACATAAACCAGAAATTCATAAGGACAAGTAACATAAATAGTAATGCTCGAAAGAGCTCAACAAATACCATAAGAAACAATACGAAATAAGGAAAACAAGTCCATGGACTACACTGACTCAAGTCCATTTATCATCATCGATCTGCTAATCACGCTGCACCACCTCCACGGCCACGACCACGTTCAATACCTGAAAGTGTAATATAATGAGCGGGAAACCCAGTGAAGATAAATTGAATAGAAAGTAACTTTAGAACACCAAATCCCATCCGGATTTGTGTCCAACAGATCCTACTGTCTCTTAACTACCCAATCATACTTCCGAAAGCAAGGTTATGCAATTCTTCCAAGGATAAGAGGGTAAGATTACGATTACAGATCATATAATTAATCAGGCTCCCAACTCCAAATAATCAGGGCATAATCATAGAATAACACTTTCAGGATAAATTATAGAACGAGTTAAGCTCCCAAAGTCTTAACTAATAATAAGAACAAGTTCATAGAACCAAGAACATAGGGTTTACACGCGGATAAATTTACCGTTTTGCCCCTGTAATTACCGCTTTATCCTTGTGTTCCCGCTGATTCTCCAATGAACTTTATCTTTAGTCGAACTAGAGATAAGATTCTTCTGTGATCAATAGAAGTGTGACGTCACTTGTTCATGTCTCGAATCAGTACATCAAGGGAGTTTCCTAAAGTTCCTAAAATGTTTAGGTATCGCACTGATACCGTTAATTTATAGGAAAGTTATGAATTCCATCTCGTGAAAATGAGTTCCCAGCCTACTTATCTAGTCATGTTCCCAAAAAGGAGTGTATTGAGCGTTCTTACAGATCGCTCTCAACTATGTGAATCAAAGAACATAACTCCACAAATAGGAGTCCGCATTTCACTCAGGATTGAGATCTATCACCGGTTGATAAACTTAGTTTGATATTCGATTATTTCTCGTAAACGGTACTAATGAGAAATTTGATCGAACATCGTGGTCCTGCCTTATACAATCAACATTGCATATGATACTTCCATTTCATGTCTCCCACATGAATGATCGGGATTCGATCATTTGTCTATAAACAAAATGCGAAGCTATCAACGGTGTTACCAGGATAAGGTTCCCAAACGTTATCCGTTTATCGTAGACACGTTTAAGTTACTCATCTCGACTTTAATCCTCTTGTATGACTCACATACTAAGTCGTGATTTCATAAGAGTAACTTAGGGTTTACTATTTGAATGTTTTGATATTTATATATTTCCATATATTCCTAATATCGTCAATTGAATCAATCTAGATTATATAAAGAACTTATGTTTATTTATTTAATTTATTCGAAATAAATTATTATAATTAAATAATTACAAGTTCTAGGACACCATTCCTAACACTCGGTCCATTGTTACCTGAAAAGAAACCACAAATAGCACTGTGAGGCTAAAGCCAGTGAAAAAACGATCTAAACGAAGGTAAAGTTTTAAATAGTCTCTAACAACTTATACCGAGTCCCAACACTCAACACTCTTCAATGTCTCTTTCACACAAAACGTCACTTAAACCTCACATTCAATCTCTTTACACGAATAAGAAATTATTAACTAATTCCATATCCAAGACCATCATTCATAATAATCCTCCCAATACACATCCCAATCCGAAACATAAGCCAACTCGAAATTAACAAGCATAATCAATCAATCATTCAAACCATCCACTAAGAAGGCGGTCTCTCGGGACTACAAACCTTTCTTAGGCACTTAGTTACAGTTGTAACCATAACTAATCCCCTAATGGATCGTTCATATGAGCAACGTCCATTAGTCGTTATGAGCTCACTCTCATAACTATTTTGTACTAAGTATGAGCTCGTAGCCCCATACTAGTTTAACACATCTGTCAAGCCATCATTCCACAAGCTCTTTACATTATCCTCTTGATAATGTTCATTCACAATCAACAAACACAATTAAAATACAGTAGCTCAAAGATTCTAATTAAAGAATGCAAAATACATTTTTACGATAAAACTGCTGAAAACCGTCAAAACTAATAATTCGATCCTAATCATGCTCAACTCAAAACTCATGCCAAATCACCATAAAATACTCCATAATATTCCATAATTAACTCCCAAATCAATCACAATCAAATAGAATCGAAAAACATCAAAAACTACCAAAAAATGACTAAACTAGTTCTAACCGAAAAAATGTTTCACCAAATGATTTTTCGATGTTTCCAACATGCGTTCACTTCCTAAAACTCCAGAATATTATATTTAAATATATTGAATCATACAATCTATGGTAAGGGCCTTAGATTTCTCTAAAACCCCACCAACGAATAAACCGTTAACTCACCTCGATATTGCTTAAGTCCAAAAATTAACGCTACTTCCCTTGACGAATCAGACCTAAAACGAAAGTCCTAAATAACTTAAAATACAAATTAAAATATCCTAAAATTATACAAAAGGTTTGGGGTTCGATGGATCAAAGAACGGAAAACAAACGATGAAGGGAATTGGCTATGGTTGGGGTGTGGGTGGTGTGTGGGCCGCGGCTGGTCATGGCCCTCGGGTCGTGGGTCGGTCGTGGTTTCAAGGCTATGGTGATCGATCTTGATGGTTCTAGGTAATAGGATTGGTAATCAAAATTGATTGGGTGTTTGGCCAAGGTTTGGAAAATTGAAAATTATGGAGGTTGGATCAAGGGTTAGGGTTCTTGGTGTTCATAAGAAAAATAAATAATAAAATTCCAGAATTTTAATGATTGATAAATCAATCATGAATGCTTACCCGCTAAACGAATTTCGTGAAAAAGGCTTCCGATTCTCCCTCCTCGATTCTGTGCGATTACAACGATCTCCTAATTAACAAAATTGATGAAAACTCATCAATTACTAACCCTAGGCTCACGACAAAAAGAAGAAAAGAGGAAGAGGGTTTTCGTTACCTTTGTGTACAAAATTGATTCCCAATACGCTTGAATTCAAAACCAAAACGAGGAGTAACGAACAATTGGGTACGAACGAATCTTCTTCTTCTTTCTTCCAAGGGGACGGCGGCGTGGGGGAGGAGAAGAGAGAGTCCAAAGGCTGATTGTTACAAATGGGAATGCCATTTTAGGTTAAAATCCCGAATTACCATAATTACGAAAATGCCACTCACCTTAAAACGTCTATAACTTGATCACCGGGTCTCAGAATGACAAACCGTCAGTTGCGTTGGAATCGTGACATTGAGACGATCAATTTCATGTCAAAATATTAATCAAATCATAAGTTTCAAATTTCGATGTTTTCGGAAAAATTACCATAATACCCTTTTTGAAATAACACGATATTTTTGTTCTAATTAATCGATCAAGCTGATTAATATTATCTAACAAAATAATATTGATTTTTAACTTTCTCGTGATGGGGCGTTACAGAACTACCCATCTAAAAAGGCTTTTCGTCCTCGAAAAGTTTCACTGCACGGTAAAAGGCTGAGGGTTCTTAGTCCTCGTAACTTCTTCTTACTCTCAACTAGATTATTTTGAGGTGTGATTCTCCCACAAAACTTTGACCAACTCTATGGTCTTATTTCTCAATACCCTTTGCTCCTTTGCCAAAATCTCATATGGCTTTTCTTCATATGACAGGTTCCTTTCTAACCCAACTGATTTATATTCTATCACATGTGTAGGATCGACAACGTACTTATGAAGCATCAATACATAAAATATGATCTTCAGCCAACGCAGGTGGCAAATCCAACCTATAAACAAGTGACCCAATCTTTTTTAAAGTCTCAAAAGGACCAATGAATCGAAGGCTAAACTTTCCATTCTTCCCGAATCTCATCACACCCTTCGTAGGTTCTATCTTCAAAACACATGGTTGTCTGTCTAACCTTTATGCCTACTCCGAGTAGTCTTCATCCACTCTCTAATCATAACAATTGATTGGCTCGAAAACTGGACCAACTCATACCCCAATATTTTTTTCTCTCCCCATCCAAAATTGTCAAAAGGTAAATTGATCAAACAATAAGTCTGCCCTTCTATCCATACCTCATAAATCATTACGTGAACCCGTTACAAGAGTTCATTGCCTTGCTAGCACAACCCAACTTTAAATGTCAAGTTTCCACACCCTCCTCCGCTCACTCTGAGCATTTTCCACCCCTCATGGGATTAAGTGATATTCCGAAAGTTCCATCACTAGAGTACCAACTCAAACTGTAAACTCAAATCTAATTAATCCATTTTATTCGAAAATCTATCAAAAGATAAGAACTGCACTGAGATATTAGCTTGATACTCAAGGCATAACATGAATCTTGTGATCATTTCAAAATGGCTCGGACGCTCTCGCCGACTATACAGTAGCAGTACCTCATTCATCTCTTAAGGCTTCTTCCATTACATCTGAACGTTTATTCCTTATCAAAATTCCACTACTACACTTATCTGATAAAAGTCAAATTAAATTGCTAGATGCATCATCTACCATTATCTCGAACTCAACAATAACCTCTATCATCCTCAATAATCACTAAAAATATCCATTTGTCCTCTTAACCATTTCGGAATAATATGTAAAGTACGTGACAATATTATATCCTTTTCAACCTATCTCACGAATCCTGAAGATTCACGTTCTACTCATTAACCGTCTAATGTGTTTTGAGCGCAGTGGAGCGAGCACGAGTTACAGTCCTTCTCCGACTGAGCAGCAGCTACGAGAGGAGGTTCAGCAGCTTCACACCGAGATGAAGGATATGCTCAGCAACTTCGATGCTCGAGTTGCTGTGATTCAAGCGAATGTTCAGGCACAGGTGCAAGCCCAGATCGTAGCTGCATTGGCTACGTTCTTCGGACCTCGAGATCCCGTTCATCATCATCACCGCCGCCTCTACCACCTCCTGATCCTCCGCAGTAGTTTAGATTTCTTTTCTTTTGTATAGTATATTCTTCTGAAAATTTATTTATATATTTTTTTATTTTAATTTCAATTTTTTATTATTTAATTTAAATAAATAAATAAATAAATAATTAATTAATTAAATAAATAATTAATTAATTAAATAACTAAATAAAATAAATAAACAAATGAATTTAAATAAAATAAGAAATAATATTTACAAATTACATAATTTAATTTAAACAATTAATTACTTTCTAATTAATTAAATTATTAATTATTAATTATCTTAATACAAAAAATAACATTGGCGACCATCTTGTTGCATGTTATAAAACATAAAACGACCATCTGGTCGCAATTTAGAAGTAAAAGAAACGACCAGATGGTCGCCTTAGTCTGATGGTCAAACGACTGGATGGTCACTTAAGAAGGTGACCATTTGGTCATTAGCATAAACGACCATGTGGTCACCTTTTTTGTGGGACCAATGGTCACTTGTTTACAACTTCAATTACGACCAGATGGTCACTATTTTAGGCGACTGTCTGGTCGTTTTTTAAAATGTTGACTTTTTTGCGAGCAAACACGTTTGGTCGTATTTTGGTGACCATTTGGAAGCACAAAATTCCTAGACGACCAGATTTTTTACCACGCCAGGTTTGGGCACTTTTCTGGTCGCAGTTTTCTGAAAAACGACCTTCTGGTAGTAATTCCCTGGTCGCAATTTGGTTTTTTTTTGTAGTGTTAGTAATGTTAGGAATGGTGTCCTAGAACTTGTAATTATTTAATAATAATAATTTATTAAGAATAAATTAAATAAATAAACATAAGTTCTTTATATTATCTAGATTGATTCAATTAATGATATTAGGAATATATGGAAATATATAAATATCAAACATTCAAATATTAAAACCCTAAGTCACTCTTATGAAATCACGACTTAGTATGTGAGTCATACGAGAGGATTAAAGTCGAGATGAGTAACTTAAACGTGTCTACAGTAAACGGATAACGTTTGGGAACCTTATCCTGGTAACACTGTTGATAGCTTCGCATTTTGTTTATAGACAAATGATCAAATCCTGATCATTCATGTGGGAGACATGAAATGGAAGTATCATATGCAATGTTGATTGTATAAGACAGGACCACGATGTTCGATCAAATTTCTCATAAGTACCGTTTACGAGAAATAATCGAATATCAAACTAAGTTTATCAACTGTGATAGATCTCAATCTTGAGTGAAATGCGGACTCCTATTTGTGGAGTTATGTTCTTTGATTCACATAGTTGAGAGCGATCTATAAGAACACTCAATACACTCCTGTTTTGGGAACATGACTAGATAAGTAGCTGGGAACTCATTTTCACGAGATGGAATTCATAACTTTCCTATAAATTAACGGTATCAGTGCGATACCTAAACATTTTAGGAACTTTAGGAAACTCCCTTGATGTACTGATTCGAGACATGAACAAGTGACGTCACGACTTCTATTGATCACAGAAGTATCTTATCTCTAGTTCGACTAAAGATAAAGTTCATTGGAGAATCAGCGGGAACACAAGGATAAAGCGGTAATTACAGGGGCAAAACGGTAAATTTATCCACCTGTAATTATGAGGTGTGACGACCCGACACTTTTAAATAATTTAAATTTAAAAACACAGTGGAAGTCTTTTATTTTAAGAAAAATTTGTGTGGTTATGTTTGAAAATTGGCTAGCCAATACCTGTTTACATCCTAATTTCAAAATCTAATAAAATCACAAGGAACATCAAGTCCCATTTCAGGAGTTCAAAGATGTAATATCATAAAACATCAACCATAAGCTCTTATGAGCTTAATACAAAGTACAAATCATTAAAGTCTTTAAAGTTCACCAAAATAAAACATAGACTTTACAATAACTTAGTCCATCTCGAGGTCAACATCCCTCGATCACGCAGCACCATCTCCTCTCCAACGACCCCTTGCCAGGGCATTACCTTAAATTTTGTAATATCATGAGCTAACAAACTAAGCCCAGTGAGAATAATAAGCATAAAAAGTAAAGATAGACCTCAAACTCGTATTCCGATTCGTGTCCAATTAATCTGACACAATCACTCCTAAAGTTCTCTAAACTCTAAGTAATTTCGTTTTATACTTTCTAAGGATGATATTACTAATAATCATAGTCAATACTCATTCATCAACATTGTTATGAAATAAGTAAGAAAAGTAAATATACTTTGCACATCATACAACTTCTCGAATCTCTCTTTCATCTATCATAAACATGAATGCATGAGAGCATCCCGTAGGACTTCGCAATTGCCCTTTTGTGCGTGAATGAAGGTAATGCGGACATCTCGTAGGCTCTCATTCAACCTTATGCATGAGGAAGTAATGCGTACATCCCGTAGGCTACCATTCAACTCCCTATGCATGAAGAAGTAATGCGTACATCCCGTAGGCTACCATTCAACTTCCTTTCTTTCACATTCTTTCTTTTCTCTGAAGGTGATGTGAACTCCACGTAGAGTTCATCAATCTTCCTTCTTTTCTCTTTCACTTTCTTTTCTTTTCACTTTCATTTCTTTTCACTTTCGTTTCTTTTTCACTGAAGGTGATGTGAACTCCACGTAGGGTTCATCATTCTTCCTTCTTTTCTCTTTCTCTTTCACTTTCTTTTCTTTTTCACTTTCATTTCTTTTTCACTTTCATTTCTTTTTCTGAAGGTGATGCGAACACTACCCGTAGGCTCCAACATTCTCCCCTTCATTTCTTTCTCACTTTCATTTCTTTTTCATGAATGGTGCAAGAATGGTATGATGCAATATGATATGCATATGCTTGCATATCCTTGTAAAAGTAAATAAATAAAGTGCGGAATTAAAGTAGTTGATGCGAGCATAAAGTAAAAGGGCATAAAGTAAAAGATATAAAGTAAATGACATAAAGTAAAATAGATAAACATCTCGAACGAACGATATGTAAATCGAACTCCGCTAACAATAATAAAAGTAAAAACATAACGTGAACGATTAACCTAACCTTCAAGGATTCTAAACTTCCAATATAATCCGAGGTTCTATTAATCGTTCTATCTAAAAGTTTGGATCTTTTAACTTCCAATGATCCATCAAGTTTCAAAACGAATCTAACTTAGAACTTCTAAGGTTCAAAGCTTTCCTTGAGAACTCTTAAGGTCTCACTTAAAGGATTAACTTCTAATCCTAAGGGCACTAACTCACTTCCCTCTAATCTTAGATTTGAATTCTAATCTTAGTTTCCAATTCTACAAACCATCACACTTATTCGATTTCTATAAATACTTTAAATCCTAACTATTCTCACCTTAGCCAAATAAGATTGCGCTCCCAACCTCTGTTAGAGCGATCAAGCAAAGAAATCAATAAACACCTACAAATAATTGCATCTAACAATTAATAAATAAACATACATCGAACGATTGACAACTAAAAGCATAAAACAATGAAAAACCCTGAAAATCCCCAAAGGGTGCTCTCGGCCAAGCAAGGAAAAATAGGTCTCGAGTTTGGTTTTCCGGCTTTTAGAAAATTTAGAGGTGTTTTGGATTGATTTCAAATACTTTGGAAATTCCAGTTTTCAATGGGTAACGATAAACCGGGTTTTTAATCAATATGCCATTTCCCGAATTGAATTACAATAAACATTATTTCATTAAATTCTAACCCAAAATCAAACCCAAAAGGGTAAATTTCAAACGGGAAGGGTTTCGACTGAAACTCGGTTTTAGGGTTAAGGGAAAGTCAAGTAATAGTTACCCAATAAGTTTTCCATCAACATTCAACAACAAAATTGGAAGGGGATGAGAGTTTTGGCCAAGAACTCAAAAGCTTGAATCAATTTCCATGGAAATACTATGAGAATTTGAAATCTAGGGCTTACCTTAGAGAGTTGGAAACGTTCCAAGAGTGGAATGGGTAGAAAGGTCTCAGCGAGAGCTTTCCAACGCATCCAAAATCACGCAAAACGGCCAAGAAACGAAGCCGGGGCGAGACTTTCTTCCTCTTCTCTTTTCTTCCCTTTGTTGCTCGGGTTTGGAGAAGAAATGAATGAAGAAGATGAAGTTTTTTGGTCAATGGAAGTCAAAGAAGATATTAATAAGAGGTGAATAGTGTTTGGATAGTTTTTAAAGAAATCGGAAATGACAGTTGCGTCCTTTTATGACTTTTGACTTCTAAAACGAAACCCGATGATCTTAAACTATCCCAATGGTGATTAATAATTATTAATTGGCCCGTTAATAATTATTAATACCATTAAAACGAAAATAACCTAAAAAGGTAATTAAAAGAACTTAAACCGAAATAAACTACTAAATTCTAATTTACCGATAAATAAATAAACTTTAATTACTTAAATTAAAATAAAATAAAATAAATAAAAGTTATTTTTTTTATCACAAAATAACGGGACGTTACATGAGGGTTCCACGTGAAGGATAATATCACAGATATAAATAAAAGATAAACTAAATGGACATAACTCATCTATAGTGAGGGGAGTTCAGCTATGAATCTATAGTGGAATTATTCATAGTTAGATAATAAGTAATTAACTGATTATGTGTTAATCACTTAATTGACTAATTATTAAGCCCATGATCTATAGGTCCATCGGGTCCCTATGCTAGCCCAAATATCGTAGTCGCTAAATCAAGTAGAAGAAATGGAAATTTTAAGTAAAGTGAATTACTTAAAATAAGCAATATTAATTGTTTAAATATTGAGTATATTTAAACGGTAATTAATATAAACATTATTAATTGTTTAAATAATGAGTTTATTTAAACATTTAATTAATAATGAAATATTATTAATTATACATTATTAATTATTTAAATATTGAGTATATTTAAATAGTAATTAATAATTTGAAATTAATTAACAATTATTAATTTTTTAAATAATTAATTATATTTAAATGGAAATTAATAATTAAAATTAATTAAATTAATAATAAAATATTTTCAATAAAATTATTAATTAAATAATGAGTTTATGGAAATTAATAATTATAATATTTATTATTAATTATTTAAATAATGAAAATGATTTAAATGGAAATCAATAATTAAATATAAATTGGATAATATTTAGTCGGGAGAAAATATTAATATTATTAATTGTTTAAATAAAATATTTTATTTAAATGGTAATTAATAAATAAATTAATTAAGTTGGACTTATTAATTTAAGAGAGAATTTCAAGCCCAATTGGATTAATGAACCCAATTGGAATTGGCCCAAAATAATTAATTAAATAAATTGTATTTATTTATTATTTTATGATGATAAAATCGGCCATGACATGTATTTTGAGGAGATAATTGTTTGAATTATATCCTAAAATAATTACATAGATTTATTTACCCAAGATAAATAAAAATAAAGAAAATAAAATAATCTCCTATTTATCCATGACATTTTCGAAATTGCTAGATAAAGGAAAGAGATAATCTTTTTTCTTTTTGTATTTATCTCTATAGATTAATCCTAATGTGATTAGGATTCCTATTTTTCTATAAATAGGAGGGTTGGGTCATTCATAAATCACACAATTTAATTCCATAGAAAGTTGGAACTCTCTCTTCTTCTCTTCTCCCCCCCCCCCCCATAGCCGAAATTCCCTAATCATTATTGGGAAGAAAATATTTTTCTTTTTCCCAATTTCTTCTTAAGTTTGATCCCACAATCGGATTTCGTTTGATCAATCGGGATATAGCGTAGAAGATCCGGTGTTGCTGAGGATTTGATGCTGTAAAGAAACCTCCAACCGATTCTCCATATTTTACTCAATGTAAGTAAAGGGTTTTAATTTTTGAAAAACGAGCATGAATCTACATGTTTTTATCACAAATTGCATGGTATTAATAGATCCTAAATTAAGTGTTAATTTGTGTTACTAAATAAATTCCGCTAATTTAGTAAATCATCCTTTCAATTGGTATCAGAGCTAATTTTAATTATCATGCTAAATTTGTGATTTTTCGAAAATTTTGGTGGGTTGCATAAAAATCGTTTTATGTATGTTTATATAAATTGTGTTATATAAATTGTGGAGGTTTGCTAATTGACTGTTTAGGTATTCTTGAGGCACTTAGGGATTTTAAATTTTAGTAGAAAATTTGTAAACTCTGATTTTATGGTATAGAAAAAATTTGTAATTTTCCCATACCAAAGGAGGCAAAAATTGGCTACACCAAGGAAGGAAGAGAAGAAATTTTTTTCCCACCATTCCATGAGGTCCACGCCCAAGGAGAGAGAAAAGGTAAAAAAATATGGTAAGATATTTTATCATAATTATCTTGTTATCTCAATTTAAAATTTTAAATATTTAAGATAAGGATTAAATTTTTTTTAAAGATTATATATATCCCTATCTTAAATTATAAATTTAGAAATTGATATAAGATTACATAGAAAATATTTTCTTTATTTTTCCATATAATTAAAAGATAATTATTTTAAAACAAGTATTTATGGAAATGTTAAGGAGATAATATTTGCCCTATAAATACTCATGCCCACGCCTACACCATGGAGGAGAGAGAAAGTTGTAGCCTCAAGTTCTACAATGGAAGATTTAAATTAAGTTGTAATTTTAATTTTCCGTTTTAGATATAGTGCCAAGAATACCGGTCAATTTAGCTATTTATTATTTAAATTGTTTATATGTATGATATAATTGTTTTAAATAATATTCATGTATAAAAGTATGTCATGTAGAAAATCCCACCATAGGTTGTATGATTTTATTAATTGTACATACATGCATCATGATATAGTATGTGTTATTATATGCTAATGTATGTGAAGCATGCTATAATTTTATTTTATAAATGTTATTATCGAAAATTATATTCTAAATGTTTTAGAATTAAAAGCATGCTTATTTAGTTAAAATTCAAAAGTTAAATCTAGTTTAAAAGTTGAATAGAAACTAAATGAATTATTTGTAATATGGAATTATTGTTTAAACAATTTGGCCAAAATCCATATAAGGTAAACAAATAGAAACTTTTAATTAAGGGTTAATTAAAAATTAATAATTGAGATTAATTAAATTGAACGGATCTCTGGCGAGAAAGCTCTGCCCAAGCGATGAGGTTTCATAAAGTTCCCCTAACACGGAGCGCCTCTAACTGGGAGCGATCTGAAAGAAAAGTTCAAATTAATAAATCAAAACTATTAAGACGGCGCATAATGTGATTAGTTGAAATTAGGAAAACTTGAACAATCATAGTTATAAAATTAATCTAACCAATTTAAGAGTTAAAGTTGATTAGGTTAATTAAAACTTGGATTAATAAATTAGCCTGAATTAGTCTAAGTTATGAAACCCTAACTCAAAATATTAAGTGGGCGAAGGAAACATGTCAATGTATCCTATGGTCTCCACTAATGGGCTCGAAACGTGAGATTTATACATGGCCTCTGTAACACTGCTGAAGGTGCTCATTCCCATAGGAAGGTTTATTGTATAAATCAATATCAAGTTGGGTCTCCCGAAAGGGATAAAGAATTTTAAATGAGATTGATTGAAGATCGAATCTACACTTCGTAGACACTCTTCAATTTTATTTAAAAGACTAAATTAGTGGGTCACACTTAAAAGAAATTTGATAAATTTTGTTATCAAAACTCCTGGACCAAATACACCGGTAAACAATGACATAGGAATATGAGTTATTCTGGAGTTGTCAATTGTTCGAGTGGCATCTCGTTTTAATGATGGTAATCGACCTATCATTCGACTCGGCACTTCACCTGGTATCATTAAAATATTGTGACATAGTAACATGTTTTAGGGCTTTTCTGTTCATTAATATGTTCGCATTCATTGCATCATATTTAATTATATGTCGAAACTTTGAGTATTTGAATGTTGAATGCATGTTAGATTATTAAGATAAAGTTTATTTAAATTTCAGTAATATAGCATCTGTTTTAGTCACTATACTTGGAAAGAACAAGCTGAATGATGAAACTATGTTTCCTAGAAAAATGAAATGAATAAATTAAGTAAAGCAGTTTACTTAAATAAATAGACAATATTAATTATTTAAATAATGAGTTTATTTAAATGGAAATTAATATCATTGTTATTAATTATTTAAATAATGTGTTTATTTAAATGGTAATTAATAATAAAATATTATTAATAAATAATTATTAATTATTTAGGTAATGTGTTTACCTAAATGGAAATTAATAATTAAACATTTATTATTAATTTTAAATAATAGCGATTATTTAAAAGGATAATAGTAAATAACATATTTATTATTAATTCAAATAATTTCGATTATTTAAATAGTAAATAATAAATATTTATTAATAATAAAATACAAAATCGGAATATGATATTTTATTTGAATAATTGATTTATTTAAATAAATATCAAGAGTTAATAAATAAGATTTATTAATAAGGAAGAATCTATAATTGAATTAATGAATTCAATGGATTTTGGTTCAAATTATTTGAATAATTTATATACCAAAATCGACACATATATGATATTTAAGGAAATAATTGTTGAATTATTTTGTCTAAAATAAATATATAAAAGAATGTCTAACCAAAGACAAATTAAACAAAGAAAAAATTAGTTTTTCTTATTGTTGAATTATTGATTTTATGCACATAAAATCGGCACGTAAGATAAATAAAAAATAAAATTTGATTTTATTCTTAGTATTTCCTAATTCGATTGGAAAACTATTTTGCGTATAAATACAAACGTCTTGGTTGTTCATTCAAAAACTTCTAATTTCAATTTTCGAAATTGAAAACTCTTCTTCTTCCTATTCTCCTCGTAATCGATTTTACAATAGTCTACAAGGGAAGAAAATATTTGTCTTCCCACAACCATAGTTTTCTAGTTTAGTTTAATGATCAATTTGTTTTTATTTTGAATTATGTAATAACTATTGGTTCTCATTTCGTATGAACCAAGTTTGAGAATATTTTAAATAAGAGTTATTTAGGTAGATATTCCTTTACAATTATATTACAAAGTTCCAAAGTGTGATTGGATGGTTATTCAAAATACTTAGTATAAAACAAATAAATTCCAAATCCAAATTCTAAACTCTGGAATATCTAAATGAGTTATAAAGGTTTAAAAAATGTTTAAATACTTAAGTCCAAAAATTACTTAAATAAGTTAGAGGGATTAATCTCTTAAAGATGGTTCTCAAGGAATTTGAGATGATAACCATATTAATCCACGAACTTATGGGATAAGTAAAATCAAACATCTTTGATTTATCAAAGATAGCTAGACTTAAATATCACTAAAGTTGAACATTTAGATGTTAGAACTTAAGTGATAAGCAAACATTAAATCAATTTCTTATATTCCAAACCTTCAGTTATTTAAAAGGATGTTTTAAAGGATACAAACTGATATGGAATAAACAAAATAGAAATTGAAAAGCAATAACTAGTGAATAATTGGTTTCACAAATTATTAAAAGAAAAGTTCAATAAATCAGTGATACTGAAAAGTTTAAACCATACTTAAGATAGAAAAGAATTACAATGATTGTATTTCACAATAAAACAAGTAGTCATTTAAAAGTTTAAATGGTAAAACTACTTGTAGAACTTTATTTGAGTGGGAGCGTCATAGCACAAACCAAACAGATTTTAGAAGTCCAAGTGAAACTCATTGACTTCAAAATCAATGAATAAAGATCAAAATAAGTGAAATAAATCTGACACGAATTTTCAATAGTGGAGTTGAAAAGAGTCACTTATACTTATATATTATTTTTGAAATAATAACAGGTATAGAATTGTAATCATTAAACGAATGAAAGTAATGGAGAATTACTTTGTAGTGGGAGCTTAAGAATTTCGAGAATCCTAGAACCAATGTGACTAAAATAAAATTTACAAATAGTATGTTAGTGCACATAGATAAAATGAGAGATTTTATGAGTTGCACGGGCTCAAATTCGAACATGAATTTATTTCCATGTAAGAATTCGACAAAAAACCTTTGCGAATTAAACATTAAATGAGTTAAGTATAAGTAAAATGAGCTTTTACTAACTAAACTCTAAATTCGTGTGATTGCTAAGTCGTTAGTAAATGAAAGGTGTATGAGCATGATGGTTTCAAATCAATAGATAATAGAGTTTATTTTATGGCGATAAAATATGGAATCTATTACACTTAATGAAACTAACATCAGACAAAAGAAATACATACTAAACAGATGAAAACGTTACTGATAAAGTATTAAAATGACTACCATGGCTAAATAGTTGATAGTCATCCAGTTTGACTAGAATTACAAGTCAAATCTCCAAAGATCTAGGACAAGTGGGAGATTGTTAGGAATGGTGTCCTAGAACTTGTAATTATTTAATAATAATAATTTATTAAGAATAAATTAAATAAATAAACATAAGTTCTTTATATTATCTAGATTGATTTAATTAATGATATTAGGAATATATGGAAACCTTATCCTGGTAACACTGTTGATAGCTTCGCATTTTGTTTATAGACAAATGATCAAATCCTGATCATTCATGTGGGAGACATGAAATGGAAGTATCATATGCAATGTTGATTGTATAAGACAAGACCACGATGTTCGATCAAATTTCTCATTAGTACCGTTTACGAGAAATAATCGAATATCAAACTAAGTTTATCAACTGTGATAGATTTCAATCCTGAGTGAAATGCGGACTCCTATTTGTGGAGTTATGTTCTTTGATTCACATAGTTGAGAGCGATCTATAAGAACGCTCAATACACTCATGTTTTGGGAACATGACTAGATAAGTAGCTGGTAACTCATTTTCACGAGATGGAATTCATAACTTTCCTATAAATTAACGGTATCAGTGCGATACCTAAACATTTTAGGAACTTTAGGAAACTCCCTTGATGTACTGATTCGAGACATGAACAAGTGACGTCACGACTTCTATTGATCACAGAAGTATCTTATCTCTAGTTCGACTAAAGATAAAGTTCATTGGAGAATCAGAGGGAACACAATGATAAAGCGGTAATTACAGGGGCAAAACGGTAAATTTATCCACCTGTAATTATGAGGGTTCCACGTGAAGGATAATATCACAGATATAAATAAAAGATAAACTAAATGGACATAACTCATCTATAGTGAGGGGAGTTCAGCTATGAATCTATAGTGGAATTATTCATAGTTAGATAATAAGTAATTAATCGATTATGTGTTAATCACTTAATTGACTAATTATTAAGCCCATGATCTATAGGTCCATCGGGTCCCTATGCTAGCCCAAATATCGTAGTCGCGAAATCAAGTAGAAGAAATGGAAATTTTAAGTAAAGTGAATTACTTAAAATTAGACAATATTAATTGTTTAAATATTGAGTATATTTAAACGGTAATTAATATAAACATTATTAATTGTTTAAATAATGAGTTTATTTAAACATGAAATTAATAATGAAATATTATTAATTATACATTATTAATTATTTAAATATTGAGTATATTTAAATGGTAATTAATAATTTGAAATTAATTAACAATTATTAATTGTTTAAATAATTAATTATATTTAAACGGAAATTAATAATTAATATTAATTAAATGAATAATAAAATATTGTCAATAAAATTATTAATTAAATAATGAGTTTATGGAAATTAATAATTATAATATTTATTATTAATTATTTAAATAATGAAAATGATTTAAATGGAAATCAATAATTAAATATAAATTGGATAATATTTAGTCGGGAGAAAATATTAATATTATTAATTGTTTAAATAAAATATTTTATTTAAATGGTAATTAATAAATAAATTAATTAAGTTGGACTTATTAATTTAAGAGAGAATTTCAAGCCCAATTGGATTAATGAACCCAATTGGAATTGGCCCAAAATAATTAATTAAATAAATTGTATTTATTTATTATTTTATGATGATAAAATCGGCCATGACATGTATTTTGAGGAGATAATTGTTTGAATTATATCCTAAAATAAATACATAGATTTATTTACCCAAGATAAATAAAAATAAAGAAAATAAAATAATCTCCTATTTATCCATGGCATTTTCGAAATTGCTAGATAAAGGAAAGAGATAATCTTTTTTCTTTTTGTATTTATCTCTATAGATTAATCATAATGTGATTAGGATTCCTATTTTTCTATAAATAGGAGGGTTGGGTCATTCATAAATCACACAATTTAATTCCATAGAAAGTTGGAACTCTCTCTTCTTCCCTTCTCCCCCCCCCCCATAGCCGAAATTCCCTAATCATTATTGGGAAGAAAATATTTTTCTTCTTCCCAATTTCTTCTTAAGTTCGATCCCACAATCGGATTTCGTTTGATCGATCGGGATATAGCGTAGAAGATCTGGTGTTGCTGAGGATTTGATGCTGTAAAGAAACCTCATATTTTACTCAATGTAAGTAAAGGGTTTTAATTTTCGAAAAACGAGCATGAATCTACATGTTTTTATCACAAATTGCATGGTATTAATAGATCCTAAATTAAGTGTTAATTTGTGTTACTAAATAAATTCCGCTAATTTAGTAAATCATCCCTTCAAGTAAATCATCCCTTCAATGTCTATATCTAACTTTGTTTATGTTGTGTCACGAATATTACACATAGTTCTACACCAAAGTTCTTAGGTTTACCACAATACACCCCAACCCAAAGTGTTGTGACCTAAGCTCAAAATACATACAATTTAAAAGTATTACATAAGCTTTCCAAACCAATGCGATGTTTGCTTTTGTTATCATCAAAAATAAGAAAACAAGATTAATTGACTTTAAATGTCAACATGTATAATATTTTCTTACATCCCATAATTTTAATATTTTATAACTGCATTACTTGTACAATATGTATAGTATTATACATAATCCGATAGAAGATAAAATGAGAGAGAAAGTTTTATAAATATCATTGAAAATTGTGCTAAACAATTTGTTGCATTGGAAAAGCAAAAATCAATTTTGTTTTCAAATCAAGTAAAGTGTCGGTGTACAGTGAGAATGGTACCATTTTACTTTTAAGGGTAAAATTGGTATAAAAAATCATAAAGTGACTAAAAAATGTAATTGAATGAGAAGTGACTAGTTTCTAATTCATAGTGTCAAAAAGTGGCTATTTCCTTAGCTTATCTCTCTGTTTTTTTTTCATATATATGTGTGTGTGTGTGTGTGTGTGTGTGTGTGTGTGTGTGTGTATAGTTTTAGAAATAAAATCAATCAATATATTTCACATTTTGATCTTAGTTTTTAATTATTATTTTTGTTAAGTTTTATTCTTTAAAAAAAAAACTATTAATATCAGTATAATTTTTTTTAAACTAATGTAAACTAAAAAAAAATTCTCAAGTTTTACATAAATGTTATCTTAAATATTTTTTTTAATTTTTCATATACTTCTTATTAATAAAATAATTAAACAAATACAAACTTTATCTTAAATGTTTATTTTATGATAATCCTCAAATCTAGTTTCAATTTTTTTGAAATGAAGAATTTGATAAGCAAATTCATGAATTTTTTGGTATCTCTTCGTCATTTATGAAGGAAAATTTATTTTCCTATATATCAACAGGTTCAAGCTCTACATGAGTTGAAATAAGCCATCTTCAACCGCCAACCTCAACTCTTGCTGCCAAGTCAATGTCTATTGTATTCTTGGAGATAGAGAATCATGGAAAAAGAAGAAAAGAGACGGAGATTACAGAAAAATGGAAAAAAGAAAAAGAAAAATGGGTGAACTTTAAAGGGTTAACCATGAAACTAGCCACTTTGAAGTTGAAATAAGAGTACATGGCCACATGATATAAAATTAGAGTTTCTAGCCATTTTTGTATACAAATTTACTAAAAAAACCCTTTCAACATTTTCCTATTCCACCATCACATCAATCATTCCATCATTTTTCTCTTTCTTTTTTTCACTCTTCCTTTTTCCCACCATCTTCTATCTCACATAAGACCACTCTCATCTTTTTTCTCTCTCTTTTCACTCACAGTATTTCCAATAATCTTCCTTCTCATCTTCTCTCCCCTTACCTATCTAAGAAGTTATTGGAGCGTATAAGTGATATACGTTGTACATGGGTTATTGTTATTTTATAAACAACGTACACGGCCAAGTACATACAGTACAAGAGATTATATGTAGACAACATACCTGACCAAGTACATACGGTACGAGAATTATTGTGTTTACAACGTATATGACAAGGTACTAATTGCAAAACTTCCTTCATAAGCTTCTCAAAATTCTCGAGTAAAAAAATCTACTTGATACATGTTGTAAAGCTTCCTTCATAAGCTTCTCAAAAATCTTGGAAAAATACAAAGTTGAAGGTTCACGTGTATCAATGTGACAATTTGCAGATTTCGGGTACTGTAGCTACAGTGCAGACGTCAGGTATTGTAGCTACAGTAGCTATTTGTGACGACCCGTCACTTTTAAATAAATTAAATTCAGAGAAAACAGCGGAAGTCTTTTATTTTAGGAAAAATTTGTGTGGTTTTGTTTGAAAATTGGCATGCCGAAAACCTGTTTACATCCTAATTTTCAAATCTAATAAAATCATATGGACTTTAAGTCCAAATCAGGAGTTCAAATATCTCATATCATAAAACAACATCAAAAAGCTCTCATGAGCTATTTACAAAGTGTAATTCACAAACTCTTTAAAGTTCTCAAAAATAAATACATAAACTTTACAACCATGAGTCCATCTCGAGGTCAACATCCCTCGATCACGCAGCACCACCTCCTCTCCCTCGACCTCTTGCCAGGGCATTACCTGAAATTTTTGTAATATCATGAGCTAACAACTTAAGCCCAGTGAGAATAATAAGCATAAAAAGTAAAGATAGACCTCAAACTCGCATTTCGATTTGTGTCCAATTAATCTGACACAATTCACTCCTAAAGTCCTTCAACTCTAGGTAATTTCATTCTAAACTTCCAAAGGATGATATTACCAATAATCATAGTCAATACTCATCCATTAACATTATTATGACATAAATAAGAATAATAAATAAAACTTTACTCAAATATAACATCTCGTTTCTCTTTTTCATCTATCATATGCATAAAAGTAATGAGTACATCCCGTAGGATACGCATTCGCCATTTATGCATGAAATGAAGGTAATGTGGATTTTCACATACTATCCACCCTTATCCTTATGTATGAAGTAGCGTGGACTTTTCTCATTCTATCCACCAGTACTTATGTATGAAAGTAGCGTGGACTTTTCTCATTCTATCCACCAGTACTTATGTATGAAAGTAGCGTGGACTTTTCCCGTAGTATCCACCAGTACTTATGCATGAAAGTAGCGTGGACTTTTCCCGTAGTATCCACCAGTACTTATGCATGAAAGTAATGTGGATTTTTCTCATTTCCACCTTTAACCTTTCATTTTTCTTTCTCACTTTCTTTTCTTTTCAATGATGCGAGATGTTATGCATATGCTTGCAAAAGTAAATAAGTATATAAGTAAATGATAAAGTAATCGAAATAAGCATAAAGTAAAGGAGCAAAGGTAAAGACATAAAGTAAAGGACATAAAGTAAATAATATGAACTCCGGACGAACGATATATCAATCGAACTCCGCTAACAATAATAAAAGTGAAATCATAACTTTAACGATTAACCTATACCTTCAAGGATTCTAACTTCCGACATAATCCAAGGTTCTATTAACCGTTCTATTCCAATGATCCATCTTAAACTCCGAGACGAATCTAACTTAGAATCTTCTAAGATTCGATACTTTTTTTGAGAACTCCTAAGTTCTCCTTAAAGGATTAACTCTTAATCCTAAGGGCACTAACTCACAACCCTCAAATCTTAGATTCGGATTCTAATCTTAGTTTCAAACTCTACAAACCTTCACACTCATTCGATTTCTATAATTACTTTAAATCCTAACTATTCTCACCTTAGCCATAAAAATAGCTTTGCTCCAAGTTTCCGAAAGCACAATCAAACAACGATCCAAAACACCTACAATTAATTACATCTAACAATTAATAAATAAACATACATCGATCAATTAACATCTAAAAGCTCAAAACAACGAACAACCTCATAAACCCCACTATGAGGCTCTCGGCCCCACCATAAAAAGTGGGTCTCGGGTTTGGTTTTCCGGCTTTTAGGTACTTTAGAGGTGTTGCGAGTTGGTTTTAAGCAAATTCGATATTCCCGATTTCAATGGGTATCGATAATTAGGGTTTTTGAATATTATGCCCTTTCCCGAATTGAATTTAAATAAACATTATTTCATTAAATTCTAACCCATAATCAAACCCAAAAGGGTAAATTTCAAACGGAAAGGGTTTCGACTGAAACTCGGTTTTAGGGTTATGGGAAAGTTTCCAAAAACTCTTAAAACTACTCCCGTAATTACAAACACCGAGTTTCACGGCAAGAAATTGAAAGAAAACAAAGAAAACTCCATTAAAACACTATTTGGAGCTTAGGGTTTCAAGAGAAACTTACCGAGAACTCCGTGGATCTCGAGTGGCAAGTACGATAGTTGGGTGGAAAAGAATCCTAGACCCGAGGCCTTTCCGATGCAACCGAAATCGAGTCGATCCGCCGAGAAACGAGTGAAAACCTGAAAATCCCCTTTTCCCCCATGATACCCACGGCCAAAGGAAGAAAAATATGAAGTTTGGTGGTCAACTTTGGTCAAATGGGCATTTTAAAGATGAAGTGAATAGTGTTTTAGATATTTTTAAGAAATCGAAAATGACGGTTGCGTCCTTTTATGACTTTTGACTTCTAAATCGAAACCCAATGCTCTTAAATAAATCTAAAGGTGATTAATAATTATTAATTGGCCTATTAATAATTATTAATGTCACCGAAACGAAAAATAAACATTAAAACGATAAAAATGAATTTCGGGCAAAATTAAGTACTAAAATTGAAATTACAAAATAATGATTAAACTAAATACTTGAATTGAAATAAATAAATAAATAAATAACATTAAATAAATAATAAAATTAAATTAAAATAAATAATAAACAAAATTTCACTTCAAAATAACGGGACGTTACACTATTTGTTTAAAAAATCTGATATTATTGTGTTGAGGGTAAAATTGGTATGCACAAAATGGAAAAAGTACATTTGTGGCTAATTTCATGAGAATTAATTGGTGCTGGCTATATTGTGAAATGGAACAAACAAAAGTGGCTATTCTCATGGTTGTCTCAACTTTAAATTCAATAGTACTAGTGGCAGAGGAGTCTAGTGGTATAATTTTAAAATGAGAAGGCTATAAATTTATATTTTAAAACTATAAACAGTATATTTGTATTGTATTAAAATCATAATTACATTTACTCTAGTAAAATAATTTGTTTGACCAGTTTAAATTAATATTTGGGAATCTGATGTCAGATTATTTGATTACTGAAAATCTTAGATTACCGTGTTTGTTTAACTTAATAATAATGAAGAAAATTAAAAAGAAAAAAAAAAGATTTCAACAATAATAAGGTTTATCTCAAAGGAATTTTGGGGTCTATCAAATGTATGAAATCAAAATATTATAAAATTAAAACCTAGTGGAAAAAATCTTTATCAAATGTAGCAAAATGAGCCAAAAAAAAAAACTTGTTTTGATTTATTTTAATC
Organism: Gynostemma pentaphyllum; assembly: GCA_028015215.1. Taxonomy (NCBI): domain Eukaryota; kingdom Viridiplantae; phylum Streptophyta; class Magnoliopsida; order Cucurbitales; family Cucurbitaceae; genus Gynostemma; species Gynostemma pentaphyllum. The sequence continues at coordinate 32,940,617 of CM051346.1, read as the reverse complement.
AAACATATTATATAAAAAGAGAGATGATTAATTAATAATACAAATAGGAAATTGGAGAAAGCACATAATTATGAAGAAGAAATGAAAACGTGGGTGTATGTTAATTTCCTATTTTTTTGACAACTTTTTCTAATTAAATAGGGTTAAAATTGTAAAAAAAAAGATTACCTTCTCGTGAGAATCATAGAAAGCACCCGAATTCAAACGTAATCGAATACTCTCTGGAAAAATATAGATGCTAAGAATCTTAGATTATTAAGATATTTTTAAATAAACCCAAAATAATGGAATTAGATGTCTTTTATAAGGGAATTTAAGATTACCCTGGACTAAACGGGGCTTTAAGAATACCCATTTGGACGCCATTTTTATGCTAGATAATATCTTCTAAACATGAGCTTAAGATTTCAAAAAAGATATTGCATTTATTTAATATGAATATATTATCCTTAACAAGATTCGGTAAGATTGTGATCTGAATTATTTTTCAACCATTGTCTATGAAGCATGGGCTTAAGATTCCAAAAAAATATTTCGTTTTTGAAAATAAGAAGATATTATCTTTATCAATATTTGGAAGATTTATGGCCTGAATTATTTTTGAAGGCTAGGAAAATCCGTTTTATTTTTATATGTAAAGCAATTATTGCCATTGACCTAAATTATTTTTAGATGGTACTTTAAGAAGTGGGAAACACCTCATTTGGCAAAGCGATTGAAATTACATTTCAAGAAATTTAAACTAATTAAATTGAGTTGAATGATTAGTTTTAAAGTACGTATTCACGTAGTCCAATCTCCCGCTCAGATGTACAGTTTTTATTTTTAAAGAGCAGAAGCAATTGAGGAAATATTTGAGATGACAATGAAATTTCAATTTTTATATACAATCATTTGTAAATAAATAATATATATATATATATATAATAACCAATGAGGTTCAGAAAATTAGTTAAAAAAAAATTAATAACTATTACAGAAATCAATATAATTATAAAATAAAATAAAATCTTAATTATTTTTACCTACAAGTGCAGTGACAACAATGAGGTCGGCCCCTCAAATAATTTGTCTCCATATAGAAAAAGAAGACGCTAACTCATTCAATTTCGGGTAGATAAAATAATAAACAGACTGTGCAATGCATGATTGTACTATAGTGGCCCCAATAGTACCTGTCAAATTTAAATCATATACATGTTGGGGGTAAATATATTAAGGGTTAAATGTATAAATGACGTTTCTCTTTCATAAATTATCAATGTTAATTTTTCCATCCAAATTAACAACAATCCTTTTTCTAATGTTTTTTTTTCTTACTTTTTATTTATAATATTCTAACTCGTGTTAGAATTAACCCAAAGCAAAAGACAAGTAACAATTTCTTTAAATTTTGCGGCACGTTTCCGAATTGAGAAACTCTTCAAACTGGCAATGGACTCTGGTAACCCATTAGAGAGATGATTGTTTAAGTCGGTGAAACATAAATTTACATCAATGTTATAATTAGGGTGTTAGAAAAAAATATTTACAAAAAAACTTAGAATTTCAAAGGTGTCATAAATACCCTATACAAGTATATCAGTCAATTAGCTATAATATATCAATGATAATATATCTGGTATAGTTTATCAGCCAATCCATCATTACAGTATATCAATGATAGTTTATCATGATATATTAGTGTCACTGATTTACCATGATATATTATCAGTGACTATCAATGATATTCTACTAATGATAGATTGATAAACTATCACTGATATACTACTAGTTATTGACTGATATACTAATAATTATGGACTGGTATACTATTGACTAATATACTAATAATCTCATATCTATATATTGAAGAAGAAGAAGAATAAGGATATCAATAACTCAAAACTACTCTATATCAATTAGCACTAATTGATATGTTAAATATATCAATATTGCTAACTAACATACACCAAAACTCATGAATATATCAATAACTCATGTATATCACTTAACATTAATTGATATACTGAGTATATTAATACTGCTAATTAATATACATGAAAATTAATAAGTATATCATTAAACTCAAATATAATGTATATGAGTTAGCAGTAATTGTTATACAACTAAGTATATCAATACCTCAAACTGATATATAATAAATGAGAAACGTTTTGACCAAAAATTTCAAACGAAAAGTATATTTGGGATTTTTTAACATTTTTGTAAATATTTTTTAGAGTTAACATTTTTGTAAGTAACATATCAATGATAAAATATGTTAAAACAGTGGTAGATTAGTTGACAATACGATGATAGAATAATGATAGAATATACCACTGTAATAATAAATCAATGATAAAATATTTCAAAACAATGGTAGATCAGTGATAGAATATGTTTAACAAGGTATATCAATAATAGTACATCATGGTAGATCATCAAAGATAATTTACTATGGTAAATTAGTGAATCTTAGTATATCAGTTATAGTATATCATGTTAAATCAGTGAAAATCAAGCACTAATATATTAAGATATATTATTACTGATATACCATTACAGAGATGTTAAATCATCGACTTACTGATATACTTGTATAATATAAAAGTATTTATGATATTTTCTTATGAAAAGTAACGGGACAACTAAAATTTTAATATTTTTGTAAATATTTTTTGAGGTTAACATATTTATAAATACTTCAAAAGTATAGGTATGAAAATTTTCAAATAAAAAGTGTTTGGGTGCATATAAAAAAAACATTCAAAATTTAGTGGTTGTTAGTACATTTATCCTTTTAATACAATGTTGGTCCCCTCCCATCCAATCTTATCCAATAATGTTTTGAAAAAATCAATTGCAACCAATCATCTCAAAGGGCAAACTTGTAGTTTACTATTAGTAATCATTTGATAGCATAGCATTAGCATCCATTGCTTTGCTTGCTATAAATACCCATATAGACTTTCACCAAAAAGCCAAAACAAACAATCAAACTACCCCATCCATTATCTCATCTTCCTTGAAATCATTATGAAGAAAAGATCAGTTTCCCTTTCCCTTTATCTTTCTCTCCTTCTCACATTGTTAATGATTGCTGAAGCAAGAAAAGGTTTATCAGCAACAACACCACCACTAATCAGTACTGATTCCAATTCAGTATTAATAGAAGCATCAGAACTTGAAATTATGGGTCCTGAGACTCGAATTGAGGATGTAAATGATCCCAACATTCAAAACTTGGGGGCATTCGCTGTGAATGAGTTCAACAACGAGAGAGGGTTGAAATGGGCATTCATTAAAGTGTATTATGCAAGGAGTCTGACCGTGTCTACACCTACGAGACTTGTATGGATTAAGTATACGCTTAGGTTAACACTTACTAAAAATAGAGCCGACTCTGTCTACAACTACGAGACCTCCATATATAAATACCCAAATGCTGCTTTGGTATTGAATGACTTTTATCCTATCGATCAAACAACAACAACAACTAATTAGCCGCCACTCGTCCTCTTTTTTTTTTTTTTTTTTTTTTTTGTTATCTAATAAAATGGTGTGATTTGGTTCGTAAATTTCATTTGGTTAGACATCTGTACTCCTAATTTAAAATAATCGTCTCATTTACATTTTGCCCCACCATTTCTTTGACTCTTCCACAAAACTGTCATATTCTTCCCCCAAAATTTAGATTCCAAGTCATTTGTGAATAATGAGAATGGGACTATGTTTGGTTGTCGGTTCCCACGTGATTTACATATTTGACAGGGATAAGTTTGACATCAACAAAGTATGGTAAAAGACTAAAAATAGACATAATTACTACATTTAATGAAAGAGTTAAAAAAACGGAAAAATAAACTGACATGATCGATATAAGAAAATATAGATACGATTTAAGGAAAAAAATATAGAAGTTTTTTAAATTAAAAACCAACCATTAAATTAAAAAATGAGAGATGAGAGTATACGTCTAACCAGTTGAGTTATGCTCATGCTAACTATTATACATATATTTTATACTCTAATATTCTTGTTGATAAGTAAAATAAGATATAAAACACTTGTTTACTCATCTAATATATATAAACATGTATATCAAATTTAATTAAAAAAAATTAATTGCGATGATAAAATGATATGTATCTCTGACATGTCAACAAGAAGTCAAATACTGAGTGGCTAATATTTATGAGCGGAAACAAATTTGTTGAAATTATTATTGAGCTCTGTTTATTTGCGCTCAATTTCATAGAATTTTAAATCTAAATAGAATTCAAATGAATTCAAACTTTATTTTCATTAAAAATTTTAGGATTTGAAATTAGAAATGAAATTACCTATCTACTTTTCTATCTGTAACTTTCCACCAACTATTTAGAATCAAAAGGTTAAATTTGTAAAATGGAAATTAAATTCATTTCAAATTCTACTTATTCCAAACACAATTAAAAATTTAAAATCATTTTTAGTATTTCAAACAATGGAATTTAAAATATTTTTTTCATAATTTCTTAGATCGAAACCAAATTGGAATCTCATCTTATTGGACATTACATGAACATTTCATAATGATTGAAAAAGTTTGAATCCTCCATAAATAATTACTTTGCAAAACTAAATTCGATAATTTATGGGATTCTAACTTGTTAAATTGGCTTTCATATTCATTTAAAAAAATAAAAATGTAATAAGATGAGGTTAAATCGGTCATAAAAAAATATTATGAAACTCACAAAACTCGCAATAAATATTAAGATTTATATATGGTAGTTATTTTTTTAAAATAGGTTGATATAAAAAAGGCTATTTATATGGTTATCTTTGTTTGAAAGGTAATATTGGGCAGCACTTATCACATCTCTATGCTCACGTGTTAAACATTATAAGATTGTATATTAAAAAAATACAATTAATATGTGGAAACTAATGAACGAAGTCATATAATTTGGATTCCCGTGCTCTATTTATTTTACAATATAATGGTGTGACTTGTTGGTAAGTTTCATTTGCTATTCTTACCTTCTATGCTTTGATAAGTAAGTTTCAAAAGTTTGGTCTTTGACTATTTTTATTTAAAATATCTAAGTTCAAGAATACTACATTTTGTTGTAGTGATTGTATCAACGCTTTTCGGTATAAACCCAATTACACTTAGGCTTTGTTTGAGAGTGTTTATGAAATAACTGCTTCTAATTAAAGTATTTTTTGTAATAAGCACTATGATAAAAAGTGCTTATATTATTTTATTGTTTGGATCTAATATTTAAAAAATGCTTTTAACCTTGTTTTTTTAGTTCTTGTTAGAGAAAATATGTGTAGAAAAGAAAATTTGTAGAAATAAGCTAGAAAAAGGTGTATAGGAAGAAGTTATAGAGAGTGTGAAAATATAAGTTAGAGGGAGAAAATGTGTGGAGAGAATCTAGAGAGGGAAAATGCATGGAGAGAACCTAGAGACAGAAAATGCATGGAGAGAAACTAGAGAGAGAAAGTGCAATGTAGAGAGAAGTTAGAGAGAGTGTGTGTGTAGAGAGGTTAGAGAGAAAGTGTGTAGAGAGATGTAAGAGAGATAAAATATGTAGAAGAAATTAGAAATATAAAGTTTAAAAATTCAAAAGCACTTCAAAAAGCACCTATTACTTCTTTAAAAAGCACTTTGAAGTGCTTTTGACTTCTAAAAAAATGCTTTTAAAATATTGTCAAACATAAATATGACATATAGGAAGTGCTTTTGCTTATTTAAAAGCACTTTTGGCTTGGCCACAAGCACTCCCAAAAACACCTTTACAGCATAACAAGATTCAATCTTTGAAGCAAAGAAAAACTGATTCTAAAATTCTTGTTCACCTTGTAAAGACCCGAATCTATAAGTTTAACATCAATTTCTTTCTGGGTTCATGGTAAAATCCCATAAAAACATACCCATTTTTGCTTTGGCCAAGACGACGAGAGGGAGAGAAAGAATTAGTGAATTGACGGAGGAGAGAAAAAGAGAGACGGTTTTGAGGAATCGGTAGGAATCGTTTGTTTTCTGGTGAATTTACGGTAAAGGATAATAAGGAAAGGGAGGAGAGTAAAGTGACGAGAGTGAGAGAAGAAGATTTTTAGAGAGAATATGGTGATGAGATTTTAGTGTTGAAGGAGTAGGAGATAGAGATGGTGAAATAAAACATGTTCCGTGGAAACTTTAAGGATTTCCGTCAAATCGAGTAATTGGATCGAGGAAGAATCTGGATTCTTCTAGATTTAAGTTTTTTATTTACAGATCATATTGATGTTAATTCTCAGGATGTTCAAGTTAGATTTTGTAACGTCCCGTTATTTTGAAGTGAATTTTTATTTATTTATTTTATTTATTTAATGTTATTTATTTATTTATTTATTTCAATTTAAGTATTTAGTTTAATTATTATTTTGTAATTTCGATTTTAGTAGTTAATTTCGACCGAAATTCGTTTTTAATTGTTTTAATGCTCTAAATTCGTTTCGATGACATTAATAATTATTAATAGGCCAATTAATAATTATTAATCACCTTTAGATTTATTTAAGAGCATCGGGTTTTGATTTAGAAGTCAAAAGTCATAAAAGGACGCAACCGTCATTTCCAATTTCTTAAAAATATCTAAATACTATTCACTTCCTCTTTAAAAATGCATTTTGACCAAAAGTTGACTTCACCTCTCATTTTTTTCTCTTCATTGCCGTGGATGCTCTCCTCCTCCGTGGATGAGGAGAATTTTGCTTGGCCTTTCTTCATTTCTCGACCGTTTTCGATGAGGTCGGTTGCGTTGGATTGGTAGGGACGAGGGCTACCTATCCAACCTACCTTTCAAGTTTCCGTTCCCTAAGGGAAGTCCCAAAAAGTAAGTTTTCAAAACTTTTTAGGTGGTTTTGTTCGTTTTTGATTGTAAATGAGATTTGAAGTTGAAATCATGAATTTCTATCATGAAAAATGATGATTTTGAGCCCGGATTTTCGAAAAACACTATTCACCCGAAAACACTATTCACCCGAGACACTATTCATCCGAAATCACTATTCACCCGAAATTGCACATTTGTTCGCATATTAGTTATGAATTGTAATATGTTGTACAATCGGTGAATTGTAGGTGCAATTGCTCGGTGGTTGTTTAGTGGAAATTGGAGATTTGGAATTATTTGGCAAAGGTGAGAATGATTAGAATTTAAAGTAACTATAGAAAGCAAATAAGTACGTTGATTTGTAGAATCGGAAACTAAGATTAGAATCCAATCTAAGGTTAGAAGATGTGAGATAGTGCCTTAGGATTTGAAATTAATCCTTTAAGAGAGAAACTTAGGATTTCTCGATGAAAACCTCGAATCTTAGAAGATTCTAAGTTAGATTAGTTTCGGAGTTTAGAACTTTGGATCTTTTGGAAGTTTAGAATCCTTGAAAGTTTAGGTTAATCGTTATGTTTTGACCTTTACTTTTATTATTGTTAGCGAAGTTCGATCGATATATCGTTCATCCGGGATTCTATCTATTTTACTTTATGCTCTTTACTTTATGTTCTTTACTTTATGCCCCTTTACTTTATGCTTGTTTCGGTTGCTTTATCATTTACATTTACTTTATTTACTTTTGCAAGCATATGCATAACATCTCGCATTATTGAAAAGAAAAGAAAGTGAGAAAGAAAAACGAAAGGTTAATGGTGGAATAGGAGAAAGTCCACACTACTTTCATGCATAAGTACTGGTGGGACATGATAATTGCCCACACTACTTTTATACATAAGTACTGGTGGAATACGATAATTGTCCACACTACTTCATATATAAGGATAATGGTGGATAGTATGTAAAAATCCACATTACCTCCATTTCATGCATAAATGGTGAATGCGTATCCTACGGGAAGTACTCATTACTTTTATGCATTTGATAGACGAGAAAGAGAATCGAGATGTTATATCATGCAAAGTTTATTTATTTACTTTTCTTTTTCATGTTATGATAAGTTATTGGATGAACAATTAGACTAAGTGTGCTAATTGTATCATCTTTTGGAACTTATGGAATAGAATTACCTAGAGTTTGGAGGACTTTAGGAGTGTTTTGTGTCAGTTTATTTGGACACAAATCGAAATGCGAGTTTGAGGTCTATTCTTACTTTTTATTCTTATTATTCTCACTGGGCTTAGTTTGTTAGCTCATGATATTACAAACATTTCAGGTAATGTTTGGGATCGTGGAAGAGGAGCTGGTGCGCGCTTGATCGAGAGGATGACGACTTTGAGATGGACTATGTGTTATGTAAAATCCATGTACATGGTCTTGTGAAATTTATATCAGTTTGATGATTTGTACTTTGTAATTAGCTCATAAGAGCTTATTGTCGTTGATTTATGATTATAATCATATTGAACTCCTGGATAGGAACTTAATGTTCCTTGTGTATTTTAGATTTTGAAATTAAGATGTAAACAGGTTTTGGCCAGCAAATTTGCAAACATAATCACGCCAATTTTTCTTAAAATAAAAGACTTCCGCTGTGTATTCTAATTTAAATTATTTAAAAATGTCGGGTAGTCACAGATTTTGTTTAATAATGTTAAATTATAGATTTTATTAGTTTTTAACAAATATAAACATGTAAAGACCTGACCCTAAAAACAATAATAAACATGCTAAAGCATAATAAGCAATGAAAGATCTTTTTAAAAAAAAATCATCATTTAAATTCGTTTAAATAAATCCCAGGATTCATAAAGTTTTGGTAAACCATCCAACAAAACATAAACATAAAATCTCTAATAGTTATGAAATAAACAATATCCATGGATCATAATAAAAAGTGTAGTCTAGACAACTAGTTATCCTAAAAGCAAAAGTGTAATAGTCCACCATCTCGCCATCGTCACGAGTCATCAAGGCCCAGTTCTCAATGCAATACATGAAATATTTTTGGTAATAATACAATTAGCTAAACTCGCTAAGTGAGAAAAATGTTAAACGAAAGAAAACTTGTAAACAACAACCTTTACTTGGGAAAATCAAAACTAATATTAGCCTTTTCTTTATTAACTTTCTTTCTTATAGTCTTTAAACAGAAACGTCGTGTCACCGTTGAGGTAACTTCAAACAAAACAAACAATGGAGTGCCGTATTTGTAATCTTTTTGGCTTGGATTCATCAATCAAACTACACAATTTAGAAAGTGGTCCAATAAAATAGAAGCAAGTTATTGACTGAGATAACCTTAAATTTGACTAGTGAACGGTCACTATAAAAAAACTGTCAAATTGCGACCAGAAATTTGTGACCAAAGCATTGGGTAGTTTTTTTGGTGACCACTCTGGTAGTAAATATGAAGTTTGACTTAAAACAACCATATGGTCACTTTTTTGCCACCAACTTACGACCAAGTAAAGAATTAGTCATAAAAAATGGCGCGAATTTTTGGCGGGAAGAAAAAGACCATATAGTCACTACAAAATTACGACCATATGGTCGCAATTTTGTGACACGAGGTATCATTTAGTAGCAAAAAAAGGCACGTAAATTTGGCGGGAGAAAGGCTACCATGTGGTCACATTTAAAAGTGACCATTTGGTCGCAATTTTGGTGACCTTTAGTGACCAGTGGTAGCTTAGAAATTTGGCGAGAAATAAGCTACCAGGTGGTCACATTGTTAAGTGACCAGATGGTCGCAAATGTTGTGATTTTAAGTGACCAGTGGTAGATAAACAATTTGGTGGGAGAAAATCTACCAAGTGGTCACCAAAATAAGTGATCATGTGGTCGTAAATGCTGTGACTTGATGTGACCCGGGGCAGTGAGGAAAATGGCAGGAAATTTTGGCGGGAAAATGCGACCAGTTGGTAGTAAAAATACTACCATCTGGTTGTAAATGAGCAGAGGAGTCCATTATAAAACTCCCTCATCCCATTGTTTGTTAGCATTAAGAAAAAAGAAAATGAGAGAGTGGATGTATGTTCGTTTGATAGACGGGTATTTGAACGATGAGTTCGTGGCCGGGGTTGAACAGTTTGTTGAGTTTTACATGACAACTGTCTATTATGAAAAGTATGGTGGAAAGCTACGTTGCCCGTGCAGGAAATGCGACAATAGAAGAATCATACCGGTTACAGATTTGAAGGTTCATCTTTATAGTCGAGGATTTGTGTAGAATTATTACCACTGGGTGTTTCAGGGGGAAACAAAGGAAATGTCCGACGCTGCATTACATGAATCAAGACGATACGAAGGTAGCAGCTCGAATGTAGAGGTTGTTGCCGAAGAACTGAATGATAAACAACAGTATAGTCAGATGGAGCAAATGATACTTGATGGTGCGGGGTATGGGGGCAATGAAAATTTCCGTGAAAGTTTAAACATAGACAAAGATGAACGGGTTGTTGAAGAGGAAATGAATCTGGAAGCACGTAAGATGCACGAGATGCTAAAGACAGCCAGCCGACCATTGTACGATGGGTGTCAGGTAAGTCAACTTGCTGCTGCTACAAAACTTTTAAACATAAAGGCGCAGTACAACATACCTGCTAGAGGATTTGATTCGATTGCATCGTGGTTTCGTCGATGTGCTCCAGAAGAAAATATTATGCCCAACAGTTTGTACGACATGAAAAAGCTAGTGGAGGGACTTGGATTACCCGTGGAGAAAATAGATTCGTGTCGGAACGGATGCATGCTTTACTGGGATGTGGATGAGGATCTACATCACTGCAAATTCTGTTTTCTTCCAAGATATAAACAAGGGAAACACAACCTCATTCCGTACGCCCGCATGTTCTATTTACCCCACATCTGCAACAGTTGTATGCATCGGATGTGACAGCCTCGCACATTAAATGGCATCACGAGCATTCACAGGATGAAGGTGTTATGAGACATCCCTCAGATGCTGCGGCATGGAAGCATTTAAATAATTGTCATCCGGATTTTGCACAAGATCCAAGAAACGTCAAATTGGACTTATGCACGGATGACTTTAACCTGTTCGGGGCATCCGAGGTACAATATTCAGTGTGGCCAGTCATGGTAACCCCGTATAACATGCCTCCTTCGATGTGCATGCGAGACCCGGTGATTTTTCTAACAGTGATCGTACCTGGGCCGAAAAATTCAAAACAGAAACTGGATGTGTATTTGCAACCACTTATTGCAGAGTTGAAAAGTTGTGGACTGACGGTGTTATGACATACAACATTTCAAAGAAACAAAATTTCTTGATTCGCGCCGCGTTAATCTGGACGATCAGTGACTTCCCTGCGTATTCAATGTTGTCAGATATGTTAATCTTTAAATGCTCTTTCATATACATTTTTTAGTATGTGTTTAGCTTTTGTTATTGCTTTCCTTAGTCAGTGTAGTTAAATGTGTGAACCTCAATATCCTCCTCTTAAAGAATGGAGTACGACGGGGAAATACGCATGTCCACATTGCATGCTAGACACAGATGCATTTTATCTCAGAAACAGTCGGAAAACGTGTTGGTTTGATTGTCACCGTCGATTTTTACCGTTGAATCATACTTTTCGTTCAAACGGCAGTGACTGGAAGAAGGGTTGACGAGTAAGAAAAGAAACCCCCCCGACAATGTATAGTGGAAGGCAGATTCTTCACGGTATAGATGCTATAGGGATGCAGAAGATTATAGTGGACGGTGCAGAGAGTACAAACAATGCGGCTGGGAAAAACACGAGTTGGAAGAAACGGAGTATTTTTTGGGATCTACCGTATTGGGAAGATCTACTGATTAGACACAATCTGGACATAATGCATATTGAGAAGAATTTCTTCGACAACATTTTCAATACGATGTTGAACGTTCTAGGAAAAATGAAGGACAATCTGAAGGCATGTTATGATATACGGGAGATATGCATCGTCCTGAGTTGGAGCCTGACGACAATATTAATTACGCAAAAGCAAAGTACATGTTGACGACGGATGAAAAGAAAACATTATTTGAGTGGATCAAATCCATCAAATTCCCAGACGGATACGTTTCGAATTTGAGTCGGTGTATAGACAGTCAAAAGCATATCATGTTCGGGATGAAAAGCCACGACTGTCATGTATTCATGCAATGATTGATGCCTGTCGCGTTCAGACCGTTCCTAGAGAATAGACATTGGGAGCCGCTTGCACAGTTGAGTGTTTTTTTCAGGGACTTGACATGTACATAGCTGACTGAAGCTACTGTCGCTTCAATGAGTTCAGAGATTGCTGTTATTATCTGTAAGTTTGAGAGAAAGTTCCCACCTGTCTTTTTTGACTCCATGGAGCATCTTCCAGTGCATCTTCCATACGAGGCATTCCTAGGGGGTCTGGTACATTACCGCTGGATGTACCCATTTGAAAGGTAAGCACAGTTAATTTGTAATGTACACGTATAAAGTACAGTGATCGAATGTAAATGTTTTCTACACATTCTACCTACCCACAGGTACTAACGTCGGTTGAAAAAGACGGTCGAAAATAAAGCAATAGTAGAAGGATCTATCTGTAGTGCGTACCTGACAGAAGAGACTACCACATTTTGTTCATACTACTTTGACCAACACATTGCAGAGCAGTTTCGACCAGCGAAACGAAACATTGTCGAAAATTTACTTGAAGGTGTTGACATAAACGACTTGCCGATTTTACAGAACCTAGCATGACAGTTGGAAGATCAGTGCGTAAGCCGTTGACAGAGTTTGAGTATCACGTACTGCAGACATACGTGTTATGCAACTGCGCAGAGATCAAGCCTTACATAAAGTGAGTTCGTAACATAACATTATTTCATCGCATAAATAATTACAAACTATTTGCTAACTATTTTTGTAACATACAGATCATTTCTAAACTTATTCGTTCGAATGACACGAGTTGGTCTTACAGCCACTGAGGAGGGGTCAATAATTGACAAAGAGTTTCGTTCTTAGTTCAGTGCATACGTGAGTTATTTTAAATTGTCAAAAAAACCGTGGCAATTTGTTGAAAAAATTAATATCTTCCTAACATTACTGTATGTGAACAATAGCAAGTTGACTCCCCTACATTACCAGTATATGATCCTCGCATTATTTCTTTGGCAAAGGGACCTTGACGGATTGCAAGGTCGTATACTGGATACGTCGGTAACGGTTACAGGTTTTAAACGAAGACGCATTCAGTTAACAAGGCAACAAACAACAGTGGTGTTTGCATAAAAGGTCATGTGTTCGGCACAAACGAAGACGATTACTTCGGAGTAATCGATGAGATTCTTGAGATTCAATATGCAAGTCCGACGCTAAAATGTATTGTTCTGTTCAACTGCACTTGGTTCGAGACAACCAGATGAGGCGGAGTCCGTAAGATTGATCATTTACAAATCATTGAGGTAAGCAAGTCTAAGCATATATGTGCACCGCTGATAGGTTTGTCCTGGCTTCACAGGCGATTCAAGTTTATTACCTGAACTATCCGATTAATAGTCGAGATCTGACAGATTGGTTAGTTGTTTGTAAAGTTAAACCACGCCAGGTAGAAGAAAACTTGTCCGAGAAAGACGACCATGAAGAGGAAGTTGTTGCTTTTCAAGAAGATGAGATAAGATGTCGTGCAATCGACGATGGTCAGAATGCAAGTACTGTTCGTCCTTTGAACGATGGAACGATAACATTGCATGATGATGATACAAATGCTTCCACTTCTCACGCACGTGACATTGATGCTAAATTTATTCGAGACGATGAATCCAATGAAGAAACAGAAGAAGAAGAAGAAGAAGAAGAAGAAGAAGACTTTATGTGAAGGACTCTTCTTTGAGACGGTGAATCCGATGAAGAAATAAAAGAAGAATCGACGACTGAAGAAACTGAGGATGATGAATGTGACAACCCAAAATTTCCAAAATACAAATAAACCAATTCTCAACAGCGGAAGCATTTAAAACCAAAAAACATCCAGTCTTTTATTCAAAAATCAAGTTCAAAATAATTCAAACCGATCGGTTTTACTTCAAAACTTAAAACATCAAAATAAAACAACCTCAAATCGGTGTTTAGAAAATTATCAAACAAAAGTATGATCATCATACTTATTTTAAACAGACAAAAAACATAACCCAAATTAAATCCTAAAAAAAAAAAAAGAAGATGAATCTCGCCGGCGTGCAAATCCATGCCAACCGATCACACCTCGAACCACATCAGCCACCGAGTTTCTTCTTTCCTTTACCTGAAAAAAAAATTGTAGCATCATGAGGCTACGCCCAGTGAATAGAAAATTGTTAAAGAAAGAATCATGTCAATGAGAGGTTTCCTAAGACTTTAAGTCCATAAACGTCCTTACCGACTTCCAATAAGTCACTCACTCCCAAAGAAAGCATAAATCCTATCTCAATAAATTAAAAGTTATCTCCATTCGAATTAGTTTTAAACATAATTTTTCTACAATTTAAAACTAATCGAATAATTTCCCGTTTAATACCTTTAATCTCCTCTTTATTCATAAACAAAGAGAGACTACACCTATAAGGAATTTAAACATAAGTTTTCTACAATTTAAATCCTTTAGGGATATTATTTTCCCATTTAATACCTTTAATCTCCTCTTTATTCACAAACAAAGAGAGACTACGCCCATAAGGAATTTAAACATAATTTTTCTACAATTTAAATCCTTTAGGGATATTCTTTTCCATTGTATGGATGGAATGAACTTGCCTCGTTAGGTGTTATTTAAGTTGTGCACACTAAATAATCTCTCCTAACAGCTATTATTCATTAGACAAGACTTTGCCTAATGCGAACCTACAACTATATTACCCAAGGTATTTTAAAGTAATATGATTCACACAACGTCAACCATGACGCTCCAACAAGCCAACAACCTCACTTTCCTTAACTAACCCAACTGAAAGGTTAAAATTCCATAAATTACAACTTTTAGAATTTAACCTTAATCTCAACTCAAAACAGCCCAAAAATATCCAACTAAACACTTTAAGTCATTTTCAAACACTTCCAACATTGTTACCAATCTAGAGGCGAAACTAGCCTAGGTCTACGCCATTTCGTCCATTAATCAAAACTTAGAATCTAATAATTTCTAAGGAAAAACCGGCGGCATAACGACTATATTTTTAACTCCCAAATAGCCCTACACATCCAAATAAATATCGCAACACAAAATAATAAGTCCAGCATCAGTTTCTAACTAGTCGCGTAAGCCTAAATTCTCCTACTTGGGCACTATCATGCAAAAACCGCATTTTATAACTTAACAATAATCATTAAGATTTACCCAAGAACAGTCTTAAACATCCCAAAAATCATCCAAGAAAAGAAAAGGAAAAATTATAAAACTGTCAAACATCACAAATCGATATCGATATAACTTTTCGTCTTAAACCCAATCTTTTAAGCATGCTTCTCATTAATTTTTTTCCAAGTTCTTAATTCAGCCCAAATAATCTCATTTCATACTTATAAACATCCAAGGTCAATACCAAAAATTAAGAGGTTATTCTATTAAAGAAAAAGGAAAAGAAACATGGAAAAATTCTAGCCTTAACAACTTCTACTCACCTTGTACAAAGTAAGAATTGTTCCAAATTCTTTATTCCTTTCACAACACAACTACGACCTGAAAAATAAGTTACAATCTAAATTAAATTAAACCTAACTTTATGCTAAGATAAACATTAAAATGAACGTAGGACGGAGGGATTACGAGGTAGGACAATTAGGACAGTATTAGGACGGAGAGTGACGGGTTCGACTTCGGGTTAGGACGGTTATGACAGAGGGCTACGGGTTTGGCTTCGGGTTAGGACGGTTATGACAGAGGGCTACAGGTATAGGATGGACATAGGACAGACGTAAGACGGTTATGACAGAGGGCTACGGGTTTGGCTTCGCGTTAGGACGGTTATGACAGAGGGCTACAGGTATAGGATGGACGTAGGACAGACGTAAGACGGTTATGACAGGGGAAGAATTTTGGGGTTCCGATTCGTTCGTTATCTATCAATTCTACATTAGGTTTCAAAATAGGAATCATTACCTCAATTCAATCTTGAAAGAAGGCTCTTCTCAAATTTCTCCACAACTCCACCAAAGAAGACCTAAAGAGATTCACACCTAGAGATCGCGAAATTGTGAATCGATTAGCCCGAAATCGATTAATTTCACATCCAAAATGAAAGAAGAAGAAGGTGAAGAAGAAGAATGTCGTACCTCTTTCACGTGAAGCAGGATGAATGAGATGACTGTCCCCTTTTTTTTTTCTTTTCCTTCTTCTTTTCACGCCTCACCCCCTCTTTTTTTAAAAAAAATATCATTTATCTAATAATTAAATATCTTTATAATATCTAAGTCTAAAGTTATTTAAAAATTAATTCTTAATAATAAGAATTAAATTTAAACACTTTATCCTTAAATCATTTAAGAGATTAAATAGAGAAAATATTTTTATTAATTCAAAAACTTACCGAAAACCCGAGGCGTTATGAGACATTTTGTAAATTTATGATTCACTGTGTATGTGTTTATTAAAACTATTTCTTTAATGAATGATAAAATATATATATATATATATATATATATATATATATATATATTTGTGACCATATGGTCGCAATTTAACACAAAAGGTGACCACATGGTAGTAATTTAGAAGTTAAATGCGACCAGTTGGTCGCATTTGTGGAAAAGTATAATTATGTTTTTCAAAAAATATAAGTTAAATTACGACCAGTTGGTCGCAAAACTCAAAGGATATTATAAAATGTTAATGAAATTTTTTGTGGTTAATTTCATAAGTGCGACCAGATGGTCGCAAATCTGAGCGGTAAATTTAAATTTTCATGAAATTTATGGCGGTGATTTAAAGATTACGACCAGTTGGTCACAATTCTTGATGGGACGTGTGATATGACAGCTGTTGTAGATAATCCCAATTTTGCAACCAGATGGTCGCTTTTTCAATAAATGCGACCAGGTGGTCACAAATATGTGTAAAAATGCGACCAGCTAGTTGTAATTTCCCCAGCACGCGCGACCTTTCGTTTCTGGTCATGATTACATATTTGCAACCAGTTGGTAGCAAAATCTGATTTAAATTCAGATCAGTTTTTCTTTCCCCCGTTTCTTCTTTTTTCCTTTCTCTTTTTCTTTCTCTCTTTTCTTTCTTTTCTCTCTTTCCCCCGTTCCGTTCCCCGTTATTTTTTCCCCGTTCCCATTCCCCGTTCCTACTCTAAACCTAAAACCCTAAACCTCCAATCCCGGTTTCTATTACGAGGTTAGTTTTCGTATAGATTTTAAGTTTTAAGTTAGTTTTAGTTTTTAGTTTTTAGTTAGTTTAAGTTTAAGTTTAAATTTAGTTTACTTAGTTTTAATTAATTAGTTTAGTTTAATTTTGTCAATTTAATTAATTTTAGTTTAATGAATCTAATTTAGTGTAATTAATTACTTAGTTTACTTTAGTTTAATTCATCTAATTTTAGTTTACTTTAATTAATTAATTAGTTTAGTTTAATTTTGTTAATTTAATTAATTTTAGTTTAATTAATGTAATTTAGTTTAATTAAGTACTTAGTTTACTTAAGGTTAATGAATCTAGTTTCGTTTACTTTAATTAATTAATAAATTTTAGTTCAATTAATCTAATTTTAATTTAGTTTAATTTAATTAATTAGTTTAGTTTAGTTTTTATTAATTAATGTTAGTTAAATTTAATTAATTTTAGTTTAAATAAATCTAATAGTTGAAATCTTCATTACTTAGTTTACTTTAATTAATTACTTAGTTCACTTAATCTAATTTTAATTTACTTTAATTTAATTAATTAGTTTAGTTTATCTTAGTTTTAATTAATTAATGTTAGTTTAATTTAATTAATTTTAGTTCAATTAATCTAATTTAGTTTAATTCCTGATCATTACTTAATTTAATTAATTTTAATTCAATCAATCTAATTTAGTTTAATTGTTGATCATTACTTAATTTACTGTAATTTAATTAGTTTTAGTTTAATTAATCTAAAAGTTTAATTCTTCAGTACTTAGTTTATTTTAATTAATTCATTTTAGTTCAAATTAATCTAATTTTAATTTACTTTAATTCAATTTAATTAATTATTTTAGTTTAAATTAGTTAATTAATTTATGATAGTTTAATTTACATTATTCAATCAATTTAATTTAGATTATTCCATTAAATAATTTAATTTAAATTATTTCATTAATTAATTAATTTAATTTCTTTCGTTATTTTAATTACTTTGTATTAAATTAGTTTAGTTTAGTTGTCGGATTATGACGGGCAGACGACGTCCTCCCCAGTCAGACGAGGCTAACGACGAGATTGACGAGGGGACTCCGCAGCCGCCTACTGTTGCTACCCCTGATGCGGACCTGACTACAGAGGAGTTGGACATCATCCTCTTCGGTTACGAGCAGGGAGTTGCTGCCACTCTCGATGATGTAGTCCCTGAGACCCAGCCTGCGACACCACGCTTGGTGCATGACTCCCAGGCCACGACTTCCGCAGGAGCTTCAGGGTCTACATCAGGGTCTGCATCACAGCTCGATCCAGCGGGACCCTTCACTTCAGGCACGCAGCCTCCT
Source organism: Gynostemma pentaphyllum (assembly GCA_028015215.1). Taxonomy (NCBI): domain Eukaryota; kingdom Viridiplantae; phylum Streptophyta; class Magnoliopsida; order Cucurbitales; family Cucurbitaceae; genus Gynostemma; species Gynostemma pentaphyllum. Next base: position 32,922,035 of record CM051346.1, on the reverse strand, counting down.
CGGGCGGAAGACTTTACCCTTCGGATTGAAGGGAATACGTAAGTAATTTTTTTTTATTGTTTTAATTACTTAATTTTAAAATCTTTAAACATTTTTAAAAGTGTTTTTTTTTGTGTGTTAACTAATAGTTTCTAATAGCTAAATAATTTTTATGTTTTTGCAGAGTACAACCGTATACAACCATTTCAAAACGGTTTCGCGAGGTCCTCTAAAGCATGCCTCTACCCAGCGAGCTTCGCTGGTAGAAGTTTCTGAAGACGGAGAAACGTCGAATGTACGACAATTGGAAGGTAAAAAAACATCATTTATTTTTATAATTAATTAATTTTGAAATTTTTAGGAATAAATTTTATTACTTTAACAATTTTTTATTTCAATTTTTTCAGGGCAAGTTTCCTGTTATCCATCCCGATATCACGGACTGCAGATTGTCCCCCCTATGGGACAATCACGTCCGGATCGATTTAAGGACCTCATTTACCGGGCGCGCATAAAGCAAGCAGCAAACCGCCCCGTGTGGATGAGCGAGGAGGACCACGTGCGGCTTATTGCGAGCTTGAACACTCGCGAGGGCAAGGAAGTGTCAAGGAGGAATAAGACCAACCGCAAAAAGTATCCCACTAAACCAAACAGGCAAGGCCCGGACCAACGACGACCACCATTGTCGATTGGTAAGTTTTTTTTTTTGTTTTGTTTTTTACGTACTTTTTTCTTGTTTCCTTTTTTCAATTAGTTATTAATTTATTATTTTTTGTTCTTCAATCTCTAATATTTTTAGGAAGCGAAGCACGGTTGCCCTGTCCCTCCCGATGAGCTGCACCTCGTTCTTCACACGAAGAAGGACGAGACGATTGTCGACGGGAAGGCGAAAGAAGTTTAGGTATTTAATAAATTTTTCAATTATTATTTTTTCTTTACAATTTTTTCTAACTTATATATTAACTATTTTATTTTATGAATTTTAAATGTTTAGGAACGTTTCAAGGAGTCGTTGAGTCAGCAGTTGCCCACACCAGACTCGCGACCGACTTAGGAAGACCGTAGAGAGGCGTTCTTGAAGGCTGCTGGAGGGGTTCGACCTGATGGATCAGTTCCTGGGCTCGGCTCGTACGGGCGACGCCTTTACGCGGATGTGCCTCGGCCTCAGCGGAGTGAGCACTAGCTCCGGCCCTTCTCCGGTTGAGCAGCAGCTGCGCGAGGTTCAGCAGCTTCACACTGACATGGACACTATGCGGGACGACTTCATTTCTCGAGTCGCTGCGATTGAGGCGGATATGCAGGCACGAGTCGAGGCCCAGGTCCCAGCATCTTGGGCCGCGTACTTCAGATCCCAAGACGACGGCCATTCATCATCGACGTCGCCTCCGCCACCCCTCGCCCCTCCGCAGTAGTTCTAGGATGATTTCTTTTGTATAGAACATTTTTTGAATATTTTATTTATATATATTTTATTTTAATTCCAATTTTTTATTATTAAATTTTAATTTTAATTAAATAAATAAATAAATAAATATTAATTAACTAATTATTATAATTTAAATAAATAAATAAAATTTATTAAATACGACCAAATGGTCGCATTTACCCTAGAAGATAAACGACCAGATGGTCGTATTATATCCCTATACAAACGACCATCTAGTCGCATTTTGTCTCAGTACAAAAGTGACCATTTGGTCGCTTATAAAAGACCACGTGGTCACTATTGCATGTGATCAAATCGTCACTTATCTTCAACTTAAATTACGACCAGATGGTCACTTTTTTAAGCGACCATCTGGTCATTTTTTAAAAATGTTGACTTTTTTGCGACCAACCATTCTTGGTCGTATATTTGTGACTATACGGTCGCACAAATTCCGGAACGACCAGCTTTTTTTCCACCACCATGTTGGTCGCTTTTTTGGTCGCATTCTACAATAAAAACGACCGTTTGGTCACAAATTACTAGTCGCAAATTGACTTTTATTTTGTAGTGGGTATACAACTATTGCCTCACTTAATTCAGGGACCATTTCTCATTTCATTCTTGGCAACACAAGCTAAATTTCTCAATGTTACCATAACATCTCGCAATCCGTATGGTACATTGAGAATACTTTATTTCCATAATTACCATCCTTTAACATTAACATCTCATTTCATAACAAACAATAAACAACCAAGAGCATACAATTCAACCAAACATGTTAATATCTTTACTAGCAGCCCAACGCAGAGAAAATGATCGTAATTAATGGGGCACGACAACCCGTTCTGAAAATCTAAATGAAACAAAAAACGTCATGAGGTGCTCTTCCCACAGAAGTACAACTAGCTAAAGTGTTTTTTATGAGGTTTTAAAACTGTACATGATTTATAATAAACAATAAACACAGCAACAAGCATGGAAGATCAATTAAGTATACCCGTTAAAGATTGGGTCATTCCCAATTTCCCTTTCAATGGGTCATTCCCGATTTTCCTTTCAATTTAACACCCTATTCTCACCTCTTGGATCACTTAAAGCAACACTCTTTGCTTAAGTGGGAATCCGAAAACAATTAACAACCACCACATACAATCACTATAAGAATTTCGGGAATAGGTGACATCCTTTTGGCGTCACCTATTCGAATAGGTGATGGTTTTTTGACCGTCACCTATGGCAGTGTCACCTATTTAAATAGGTGACGTCCAAAAAAAACCGTCACCTATTCGAACAGGTGACACCAAAAGAACGTCACCTCTTCGAACAGGTGACGCCAAAAGAACGTCACCTCTTCGAACAGGTGACGCCAAAAGAACGTCACCTATTCGAATAGGTGACGGTTTTTGCCCGTCACCTTTTAAAATAGGTGACGGTTTTTGCCCGTCACCTTTTAAAATAGGTGAAGCTCGAAAAGGTGACGGTTAAAAAAAACCGTCACCTTTAAGGTGACGGGGAAAAACCGTCACCTTTTGTCTAAAATTTGAGAAAAAAAATATTTTTTTAAAAATTAATTATAAATAAAATTTATAATAAACCTATCAAATTTAACTAAATATTACAATCTCAAAATTTAAATACTACTCTATGCCTGGAATTACATGCTATAAACAAAAAATTAAATCATATCAATACAAAAAGAAACAAATAACTACAACAAGTTAATGTTCTTCTTGACATCAAGATCATCAAGCACCTCATCGTCAATACCCAAAAATCCCGCTCTCCAACAAAGTTTTGAGCAAGAAATCCGAGGACAGAGCTGCAACAACCAAGCAAAAACTTTCAAAAATTAACCCATAAATAATAACATTTTTCCCTAATCATATAAACATATAGACCACACCATAAATTGACCTACAAAAAACTGCTGATAAAACATATAAAATCTACACACAAGTTTACTAATGATTACATAAATTTGACATAGATTGTTAAAACAAAGAAATTAAATTCTTACTCAAAATACGAAAATTAACATATCACATTGAATTCAAACAGAAATTATCCCTAGGTGTTCTTAATAGAGAAAAAATCAATGAAGATCAAGATCGAAAATGAAAATTCAACGAAAGTCCAAACCAATCATCAAGCTAAAAGAGGAAGAAGAATCTTACACGAATAGGAACATGAGATAAAGAATCAAATTGCAAAAAATCACGTTCGTAGCTGGAAATTCCCGATGTTAACAAATTGAATAACAAAGGTTTATCATAACAGTAGGTTCTTATTAGATTTCCTGAGCTGCAACAGTGTGTGAACGAGTTGGGAAAAGTTTAGTGATACAAGTGTTCCTCAAGCACAACATGGAAGAAAACTTAAATTTAAAAAACAAGATAAATTTTAATTTTAGTGATTAAGAGATGTAAGGGCATGTATTTAAACAACACAACATATGTGTTAATTTACATCGTGATTAAGCAAAATATGTTACATGATTTGCAATTACAGTTCGTAACTAACACATGAAAGAATCTCTGAAACACTCCAAAAAAAAACAGGAAAAAACTACACTAGCAGAAAAAAAAAACTAAGATCAAAACCTGTTTTGCAAAATTCAAGCCGGCCTCACGAACTTAAATCATCTAATCTTTGTCTACGTTCTTCTTTCTAACATGGAGGCTCAAAGCTACCAAAATTGCTATCTACAAAATAAAAAGGAAAATGAAACGTATGAACATAAGAGCAATGAAAGACATAGCAATAAAAAAACATGCAACATAATATTATCTTGAAGTAACAAATGAAGAGTTTATCTATATTGACATTCTTAGAGTTGGGGTAAGCAAACTTTTTATTTGTCAAAGTATGCAAGCTTTTACATATCTAAATACTAAAACAAACGAAAATTCAAGACATTGAAACTAAATTCTAGGCTATCCATTTGCTTAATACTCCATCTACAACTTCTTTCTGATTAGAAAGTTGGGAAATCTGACTATCATGCACAAACCGAAATGGAAAGAATGATGTGAAAGGCATTGATTAGCAGTGATAAACTAACTTGGTGACAGATAAATGAGCTGACAAATAATCATTCTCATTTATCTTCTAATCTTTCAAGCCTAAAGAGTAAAAAAACTTTAACTGCCACATTGTCTAAAGCATGAATGAACTATATGCATATACACAATGACAACCTTGACTGAATTTGTCAAATGAATAATTTTGTTCATGCAGATCCAAACACATCTCACAAAGAGGCTTTGGATCCGGTTCGTGAATAAATAGTCATATGATTTAAATAAAATATAGTTTACCGATACAATAATAAAATGGAATAGGATGTTTGGAAAGAACACGATCCCATCCATCGGTGAAAGAATTCCTGAATGCCCCATCTTTGTCCATAATATATGCAAACCCACCAATTGCGCCTATTATTATGAGATAAAGTTCTACTCAACATACAATATTTTCACTTCAATAGCTATAACTTCGTGAGGTAAAACAAAAACATTAGTCTATTATCTAAAGCAACTACAATGGCCCAGAAAAAATGGATTTTCTCATTGCACATGTGAAAGAAAATAACAAACAAATAAGAATGGAAAACACAAAGACCAGCAAAATATGGTTGCATTTGAAAATAAAATAAAATGGCAAAATTCATCAAAATTCACACATTATTCCACGACGTTAACATATCCACGGCTCCAAATCAGCTTAACAACTTATTTTCCTAAATTTCAAGAAAGTGGATGAAAAAGATTAACAACATTACTTTCTTGATATTAAAAAAAGACAACTAATGCCACAAGCTTGCACGGGCTCTTATTTTTGAGATACCAATATCAACATAAATATGATAGAATGACTATGATATTACAATCAACTCACTTAAGAAACTAGAGTATAAAAACAAAACAAAACATATATGAGCAATATGCCTGCGAAGTACCTTTAGAGCAACGGAATGGCGTCTGGTGGCTCAATGGCAGCTGCTGGCTCAACGAAACAAAATAATAATTTTTCTTAAAAAAAACTTCAATCACCACTCTTGTCAAAATTCCAATATCCAACTCGTTGGCCCCGGGAGCACCAATTTTCTGGTTTAGAACCATAACCTTACCCTGCAATAGAAATCAATAAATTTAATAACCAAAATCATCCATTCAAGTTATCAGACCAACCCTCATAATTTTAGAGAATGGGCAATTTGAGGGTTCTAACCCAGGTCAAATAGTAGTAGAAGAAGCCTCGTCATGCTAAAAAAAATAGAAAACCATTCCTAAATTAATAATTTTGCAATAGATATCCCATTATTGGATTCTTCTAAAAAATAGTTAGCCAGTTATCATGTCATCTGCTTGTTTTCGTGAAGTGATGTGAATACCAACATGCTCGTACAAATACAAAACAATCACAAAATAAACTTAAGTATAGCAACGACATACTGATTAAACTTGGACGATTGAGCATGAGATCATAAGCTTCAGATAACTTATTTACCATTTTCTAACAGGAAATAATTAGAAAAAAAAAACGATTCAGTAATTTTTTAGTAGGGATTCAAAGAATTATCGAATATGAAGAGTGAAAAGGTAATAATTGGTAACTATATTATATAACAAGGATGCAAAGGAAATGAAAACAATATGGAAATTAGATTGTGGGAGATAGATAACCCTCATAAAAGGCTATCAAATTTTATATTTTGCTTTGTCTTAAGTAAATTCAATGGTTCATAACTTTACCTCATGAACATCGACTGACTTATAAAGATGTTGCACCAACTTGCTGACTGATTCATGGGTACCACGAACAACAGTGGTTATGCGTGAGATCCCCTCAACTCTGCATGACCTACGACTAAACTCCGAGAGAAAAAGATTATCGATTTGGCTCAAAAAATTATCCGAAAGCAAAAGGGAAAACAATAAAATGAATATAAATTTGTTGTCGTTAAAAAAATTAGAAGTGTACTATGTCAAACTATATATACCTGAATATTATATCCCCTTCTAGCAAAAGTCCAGTGATAATATAAAGGACCCCTGGAGCATCACTCACAAGCATAGATAAAGTATGTGAACGAAGACCATCCATCTGCAAATTGCATTAGAAAAATTTATTCCCAATAAACCAATAAAGGACCCCTGGAGCATCACTCACAAGCATTGATATGTAAAAGCCAGGAAAATTGACTTTCAACCTATAGAAACACAATAAACCAGCCACGCAGTTGCCTCAAACAGAAAAAAGAAGCTAAACTCAAGCTAACATGACAGAAAAAATTATGTACTGCTTCTGATTGTATCTTTCAAAAGGAACCGATAACACCCCCCAACTGGCCGCTTTGTGGTAACCTGGTAAGGACCGAGTTTTGAGAATAAGCCCAAGATCTTGGGTTTAAGCCTCCAGGGAAATATCAACAAACTTAAGTACAAAGTTCAATCTCAAATTCAAAAAATCAAACTATACAACAATATAACCATTGTTATAATCAACTCTGAGAAGAAAATTGTCACAATGAAATAAATGATAAAAGAAATGTCGAAAATGATGATGGCATTATCCCCAGAGTACAATTCGCCAAAGAAATGCAATTCAAACATTAAGTTAGAGAAAATCATAACATATGATCATGCAAGCAAAGCAACATTGTTTCATGATCACGAATGCAACACTTAGAACAAATACCTTTCCAAATCAAAAAACGAATCCATATATGAAATTCCAACAAGATAACTCTTACCAAAAACAAAGACAACCGTCGGCTTCTTCTCAACTAGGCTTCCATTTGCTTTCTGAAACTTCTTAAATATATCAATCAATGATCATTCCATATTATAAGACCAATGCTATCACAAAATTCAAGAAATTTAAGAGTGATTTTGTACCAATAAACATGGGAATATCAAATTTAGGTGAGAATCATTATGAATTAAACAATATAACTCAAGATTTTAAATAAAGAAAAATCAAACAAACACCTCAGCACCCACAACTGTTTCCATAAGCTAAATGAAATGATCTGCACAATTAAATTATAAATAGAACTTAAATATCAATTAATTAGTCTATATTCAATTGGAAATGCATGTAGATTTTCGATTTCCGACATTTCCCCTTCAAAATTTTAAGCAGAATCAAACAGAAAGCAATAAACAATACTATGATTCATTGAAATATAGAAATTAATAGGGATTTTATAAATTTGACACTTATATGCCCTTTTTCTTTGAAGGGCATATAAATTTTGAAGGGCATATAAATTTGACACTTATAACTGAAATTAATGATTCCACGTAAACCCCAACCACCTTCAGATGTTTTAAGCTCCCAATCCTATCCATGACTAACAGTAACCACGCGGTCTGCTGTCTTTAAATCGGCTGCAAAGATATTAAAGTGCTCACCTCCAACAGGATCATTCAACTTGGACAATGCCTTGAGGGTCAATAACCTTTTGAATGCTCCAAAGAACACTATTGAGGTGGTTTCACTAACCTCTTGAATGCTCCAAAGGACACATCGACCTTCTTTCACCATTGTTTCTTCTTTTATATTAACCCAATGCCTAGAGGGCTCATATGCTTCCAAGAACCTCTCCTTTCATAACAAAATCTGACTGCAATGATGGGAAAACAAAAAAGGAAGGTAGGACATAAGATACATTATCCTATCTAAATAAAATTAACAACCAATACACAAGTGTAACTTCAACAACTCAAGAATGCAGGCGACTAAATGAAAGTACATATCCATGAAAAGAAAGCATGTAAAATAAAATTACTTTCTATGATTTTCAACTATTTCCCAAAGGTGAACTTTTTTAAAGAGGTAGTTAAAACTAGTGTAAAAAGATTAAAAAATTTAAAAATAAATTTGATAAATGATCAGCATAATTGCTGGAATATAGTAAACTCTTGCAACTAAAATTGTAGTTAAAATAACATAGTCATCAAGAATAAATAGTAAAACTAATTTATAAATTTTTACCTTGATGAGCAAAATATGATAAGAGGTTCAAACCATTTCATCAAAATATGATTCTGCTTCCATGACAGCTATCTTCTGAAAGAAATTTGCATAATACGAAAACTTGACAATTTTGTATGCAACATTCAACACAGGCCAATGTATTTATACAGTTAGCTGAAAAGTGCACTAATGACTTACACGACAAACGATAACAAAGTAGGCAAATTGTATATAATATTTAGTTTTAATCAAGGACAACAATGATGTAAAATTTATAGAAGAGTCATCATTAAAAATATTTTTTAAAAGAAAGAAAAAATTAATGATAAGTCTTCCTTTTCTTTGTTAGTATATTTTCATAAAATTGTTAGTTTAATTTAAGAGAACAACATCAACGGGGAGTGATGGTTAGTTTGAGAAATGAGAATGGAATAATTGTGCATACCTTGAAATCCCTTTCATGTCCTTTATCATGAAAGTAGCTAATATGATCAATATACTGTGAGAGAGCCCTCGACCTTTTCATTCTTCAAACATGATAATTATAATTTCTTCCTTTATGCAAAAATAAAAATAGAGTTAAGAGGAAAATTATTTCAAACAATTGAAAATAACTAACCATTCTTTATTCTTAAACACACAAAAAATGATCTTGATAAACAATGAAGAGATGAACTCCTGTTGCAAAAGTTTTTATTTTACATCCAATTAGCATACTTATCAAGAAAAATAAAATGATATCAAAACGTAATAAAGAATATATATTTATAAGAACTTTAACCCAAAACATGAAATTTCTCATCAAAATTTATCCAACAAATTCATAAAAGGACAAAAAAGAAAGAGTAAAAGTAGTAGATGTGCGATTGTCAAAACTTAAAAAGGCTCTCGTTTTTTTAGCTATTTATTAGCAAGAAAAACATGGGGAAAAAACACTTACCAGAGCCATTGCTTCAAAGGAAAAAACCATTCGTTCTCAAAACATATCTGACCAAATATCAAACAAGAACAGAGAAAACTTGTATTATATAGAATAGATTCAACAGTTGAAACTAGTTTTTGATAAACAATAAGAAAAATAATAAGGAATTGGGTAAGTTGATGAGTGGAAATTGAAGAAAATTATCCACTCTTCGATTCCATCTATCTCTAGAGGCTTCATCTTCTTTAATTACCAAGGCACACATGTATTGGATAGGAGAAGAAGCAGAGAATGGAAAATTGGAGAACCCACTGATCGATTTGATGAACCCTCTAAAATTATGTTAAAAATTTGAAGGTAAAGCATACTGGGGAAGATTAATTGAATGGGAAAATTTTGAAGCCTTAGGAGAACTGATGGAGTGGAATATGTGAGAGGGGTAGGGCATTTTGATAAACATCAAATAGGGTCTATGGAGTCATTTGGCCGCATGGCACGAAAACGAAAATAAGAAAAGTTTTTCAGTGCCGTTTTTTCGCTTGAAAGTCTGAACAAAGAAAGAAATTTACAGAAAATATTAGCAGAAAACGAAGAAATCAAAGAGAAAGAGAAGGAACAGGGGATAGTTTTACCATGGTTTTCTAGGGTTCTTGAATGAGAAGCAAGCACGAGAGAGAAGAACTCATCGACTAGATTAGGGCTTGAATTTAAAGTGCTTCATTCGATTCGATTCACCAAAACCACTGTGCTTCCTTCCTTCAATTCGACTCACCCTTCCTTCGATTTTGATTTCACCCTTTGATTCGGGAAATTAGGGCTTGAATTCATCTGAGGAGAAGAGAACGCGAGAGAGAACGTGAGAAGAGAAAGCTTTCATGAGTTTGGCATCTGATGCGAGAGAGAAAACGTGAGCCTTTCATTTTGTTTTGTTTTTTTTTTCTAAGTTTTTTAAGTGAGAGAAAAAAAATAGAGAATGGGTGACGCGTTTTTTAAAAAAATTACTGTTCATCCGTGATTTTTAATAAAAGCGTAACCTTTTCTTTTGGCTAGTGTCACCTAAGCCCAAAATTCTTATAGTGAATTTCAATAATTAAATCCATATTAATTTCTAATTCTCAACCAAAACACTTGAAAAAAATATATTTTTCAATATTTAAATGTAATTAGCAAATGTCACGTTAAAAATAATTAGTAAATGTCACAACGCGACATGACACGAACCCGACATAAAAAAATAGAGGGGTTTAATGGGAAATACGAGTCAAAATTGATATTATGCTTTTAATATTATGTGTATATATATGTGTGTGTATGTATAATATTAAAACCAAATTTCAAGTTAAAGCGTGTGTGTGCGCATGTGTAATTTTAATCCAATAGTGTGTGTGATATTTAAAACAAAATTTAAATAAAAGGTTTCATATTAATATAAATTTGTTATGTTAATTTAAGTTAAAAACTTGTACATTTAGATCCTGTTTACTAATCGAGAATGGGAATGAAATTCATTCCCTTTGAGGTTGTTTACTAAGTAATGAAATGAGAATCAATATATGGGACCCACGTGAAAATTAGGAACTAGTCTCGAGGTAATCACATTACCTGCAAAAAGTTTATCAATCTCATTCTCTTTCCTTATTCCTTGAGACTCACATCTATTTATTAATTATCTTCAGATTATCTCTATTAAACTGTCCATTTTCACCCTCATTCTTTATCTTCCCAATAACTATATATTTAATAATAATTAATTTTAATTTGATTGATAATTATTTTACTGGTCATTTATTTAATTTTGATTTTAATTATTCAGAATTTCTTATTTTCATATGAATTATTAAAATTAAATTTATTACTATAAAATTAAATTTTATAAACTAATATGTTTTTAGTTAATGTATTTTCAATTGCTTAGAGTATGAAATGGGTAATCAAGTAATTATAATATGTTTGATTCTTATTCGTAATGCAACTAAAGAGTATAAAAGGAATATGATTCAGATTCCCAAAAAAAATTAAGTAAACAACGTCAAAGAATGTCTTTCAGATTCTAATTGATTTTATTCTGATTCTTTACCCTTTTTATTGCTGGGAGGTAAACAAATATACTAAAACAGAATTAAAGTTATTAGTTTATTTATATATATATATATTACTTAACAATTAAAGAGAATTGTCATTGAGTAGCAGATTTTGATGCAATATTTGTAAAAATATAAACTCGAAAAAGTATTTGCAAATATGACAATTTTATCTATGTTAATCAGTGATTAACAATGATTAATGTGTGTATCAGTGATAAACTTAGTGTAAAAATATGTAATTTAATGTTTATCATTGATTCACGGAATAAAAATTTACTATATTTACAAATATTTTTTAGAGTTAATATTTTTACAAATAATACTATATAATTGCTAAATTTTACATTAAAGTCCATGTAGTTTAAAAATGGCAAATCACATCCATGTAGTTCTAAATTAAGCCAATATGAACCCTTCCTTCCAACGTTGTAAACTTTTCTTTTAGTCATAACTTTTTCGTTTGAACTCTGATTTAAATGATTCAATATGTTTTAAAATCCTCATTTCGAGCTCTACATTATGTTGTCTTCAAAACTTCAAAATCGTCAATAAATAAAAGAATTTATTATCATCAAAATATTATGTATGATTGAAGCCATTAACCCTATTTTTTACTGATGTTTTAAAAGTTTTCAAGTGACTGTAACGTAGAGTCCGAAATAAAGATTCCAAAACGTCTTGAATCATTCAAATTAGAGTTCAAACGAAGAAGTTATGGCTAAAAGAAAATTTACAACATTGGAGGGAGGGGTATTATTGGCATAAATTGAAACTATAGGGGTGTGATCTGCCATTTTTAAATCACAGAGGCTATACAAGAATTTGACCGAAATCACAAGGGTGTTATTTGCAATTTACCCTTGTTAGAATTAACCTAAACAAAAAGACTTTTTTTTCCCTGGCACATTTCTGACTGAGGCGTTAGATTGAGAAACTCTTGAAGCTGTCAATGGACTCTGGTAGATAATTATTTGTTAAATGAATCTAGAGCAAAAATTAAGATTTAACGAAATCGATAAAAAATTACTAAAGACGTGAAAATTGATTTGGATGGAAAAATTAATATTTGAAGCTTGTTAAAAAGGGTTGGGAAATTTACATGATGCTATAATCAGGTGAAATAATTAAAAATGTGTAAAAAAAAACATTAACAAAAATCTTAGAATTTAAAATAGGCGGTTATATTTCATAGGAAAATATAAAAAATACTCTTACTTCATAAAAGTATAACATTCTATTTGCTATAGTATATCAACGATAATATATCATCAAAATGCCCAACGCATTGACCGAGTTTCGTTCAACGTTGGATACATATTATAAGAATAACAAAGAGAAATATGGCATTCAAGTAGCCCGAGGAAAACAACACAAACAAGTGGAGAACTTATATGATTGGATCTTCTTGTGTGATATGTGGGAGACGCCTAAGTTCATGGTAAACATATAATATTAAATATTTAAAGTTTTATCATTTATAAAAACAATACACATATAGTAACCTTACATTGATTGTAATGTAGGCCATGGCTGAGGCTAATACCAAGAATCGGGGGAAAATGAAATACAATCACAAAACAGGCTCGAGATCACATGTGCGAGTCATGACGGATCATGTAAGTATTATGTCAAAGTTTATATTACTAAACTTATTTTTACCTAATATAACTTGTATTGTTTTGATTCTAGCAAGCCGAAGATGAAGATCATGAAGAAGAGTTCAATCAAATTGATCTATTTCGAGTCACGCATACAAATGATGATGGTGTATGGATCAACAATCCGGCAGAGGAAGATTATGTAAGTTTCACAAGACTGAAAGATTTTATATTAGCAAGTGTTTGTTTTACAATTTTTGTTCAATCATAATTATGCACATATGTGCAGGGCATGATGTATGATTTGCTTGCCGCCCCTCAAGTGGAGGTGGACGGAATTGTTCAACCTGCCTAACTGAAGTCGAGATAATTGAGAGAGTTCAAAGCTATCGTTCGGGATATATTAAAGATCTAGGGGCGGGACCTGCACATAATAGGGTGTCTCATCATCCACGTGTGAGCCGATCACGCTTCACCGAAGATCCGAGGGTCGATAAGCTTGTGGCAGAAAACTTAGAGCTTAGAACGAAATACAATGAGATGTCAGCTATTTTCTACCTTTACGCAGACTTCTCCGCTTAATTAGATTATTGTGTACTAAAACTTTTCTTTTAACTCTTTTATGTTTTTTAGATAACGAATAATACTTTTGTATTAACTATTTGATTATGTATGTACTCTGGGATGTTCTGAACTTTTATATAAATATTCGTTATTGATTAGTATAGCATTAAACAGGATAAACAGGTTTTATATTATAAATATTAGAAATGTACACATTTTGAGAAAAAATGGAAAAAAATTAGAGCAGTGGCTATGCTGGTGAAATTAATTTTGCTGGCATAGTAATTTTTTTTTTTTATGCCGACGAATTTCGCCGGCATAGACTGACAAATGGGGCTGCCCCCGTTCAGGAAATGCCTGGCAAAATATAAATTTCGCTGGCAAATGCTAATTCGACGGGGTTTTTCCAGCGAAAAACCCCGGCGAATTAGTTTCGCTAGCAAAGCCTTTGCCGGCGAAAAATAGGGCATTGCGGGTGAAAAATTTCGCAGGCAATGTCTATATTTCTTATAATGACTATAGTATATCATGGCATATCGGTACTTAATTATCACTGATTTACCATGATATACTATTAGTGACTATCAATGATACACTACTAATGACAGACTGATAAACTATCATTGATATACTACTAGTTATTGATCGATATACTAATAGTGATGGACTGGTATACTATTGACTAATATACTGATAATCACATATCTATAAATTGAAGAAGAATAATAAGGATATCAATTACTCAAAACTACTCTATATGCTAAGTACGTATATCATTATTGCTAACAAACATACACCAAAACATGAATATATCAATAACTCATTGTATATCACTTAACATTAATTGATATACTTATAAGTATATTAAATACTGCTAACTCATATACACGAAAATTAATAAGTATATCACTAAACTCGAATCTAAATGTATATGAGTTAGCACCAATTAATTGTTATAATGAGTATATCAATATTACTAATTGATATACAAAAAATGAGAAGCGTTCTGACCAAAAATTTCAAATAAAAGTATATTTAGATGGGTTCACTTTCTTGTAAGTGGTAAATCAATGATAAAATATGTTAAAACAATAGTAAATTAGTTGACAATATGATGATAGAATGGTGATAGAAAATAGCATTATAATAATAGATAAATGATAAAATATTTCAAAACAATGTAAGATCAGTGATAGAACAACTTTAACAAGGTATATCAATAATAGTACATATCATGCATGGTAGATGAAAGATAATTTACCATTATAAATCAGTGAATTTTAATATATATCATGCTGAATCAATGAAATAAAACACTGGTATACTAAGATATACTATCACTGATTTACCATGAAGGAGATGATAAATCACCGACTTACTGATATACTTATATGATATAAGTGTATTTATGATTTTTTTTTTTATGAACAGTAATCGGGCCACTAAAATTCTAATATTTTTTGTAAAAAAAATTTGAGGTTAATATCTTTATCTTTAATATCTTAAAAGTGAGGATGTTGGGTAATCATTTTTGGACCCTTGTACCCCCCACTTCATTTTCAAGTATTACATTCATGTCCTCTATTAGCTATGAATTGTGTATTAAATTAATAATTATAGATTATTCTTAATGGTCCAATGGTGCTCCAAACATGTGAAGAAATTTATTTTATTATTGTTTTATCATTTTTTAGAAGTTACTCTATTTATTTATATTTTATTTTATTATAATATTCTCTAATGTATTTTTTCAATATTTTTAATTTCATTGTTTCATCATTTTAATTTATTATAACATTCTCTATTTATAAAATGTGCCACTATAATAATTAATTATCATTTTCAATTGATTATTTAGTTTTATCTTTAATCTTTAATTAATCTTTAATATATTAAAAGTGAGGATGTTTTAAAATCATTTTTAGACCGTTTTGTCCTTTTATTATTTCTCAAATTTACAATGTGTGCCTATTACAAACCTATAAATTAACTTTTTTTTTTTATATTTCTAATAAATTATTAATTATTAAAATTCATATTCTTAAGTATTTTTTTTTATTTGATACCATATCAATTTATAATTTATCCTTAATATATAAAAGGTAAGATATTTTTAAAATTAAGGTGGGTTGTTTTAAAAATCATTTTTAGACACATTTCTAAAACATCCCACCTTAATTTCAAATCTTAAAATTATGAAGTTTACATAATAATGAAAAAACAAATTGTAAAGGGAAAAATCAGTATCTATTATATTTTGTTAATGATATTCTATCTATCATCTTAATCTTTACTATTTTAAAAAAGAGTGATTTTTGAGACACATGATTAGACCTTCATCATTTATGTCTTTCATACTTTCAATTTAAATTAATTTTAACTACAAAATGATAAATAGATGTAACGTCCCGTTACTTTTGAGGTGAAATTTTTTTGTTTTTATTATTATTATTATTGCTTCACTTAGTATAATTATAGTGGTTGGTGATTGTTTATTTTACTTAGAAGTTAATTTAGTATTTTAATTTTAGGCTCGAGTTCGATCGTTAAGTAATTTCTGTTAGAACGTTTAAATAGAATTGGGTGTAATAACGTTTATTCACGGGCCAATTACTAATTGTTATATCACTTTACGTTAGATTAGAAGTGGTTAAAGTGAATTGGAATTGGAACTGTGCAATAACGAGGACCCGAGACACTTTTTACTAAAGAATTGAAAGTCGGGACATACGGTAATTTACCAAAACTTATATATAAGTTAAGTACACCATCAGTACGTATAATGGAAAGAAAAAAATACAAGAAATTTCGAAACTAAAACCCTTCCCACCCGTGAACAAAGAAAAAAGAGAAAAATCGAGGTTTCGTCGCCGTTTCTCGACCGATTTCGTTGATTCTCGTCACGATAGAAAGATCTCAACGCAAGCTTTCATTTCATACCATCAATTGAGTCGATCCGTTCCTGATTCGGAAGATATGAGGTAAATAAGAAATGGGTTTTTATGTTTCATTTTACCCGATTTTACGTTTAAGCTTCGATTCGTTTTTCTCGGGTGTCGTTGGTGATTTCTAGTTGGAGAAAATCATTTTTGTTGAGGTTATTATCTTGAACCTAAACCCGAGTTGAATGGAAAACCCGAGCCCTTTGAGGTATTCCAAATTGAGGTCTTCGTGTGTTGAGTTTTTTTTTTGTATTTACTTCGTGATTATTGATCGGAAGCGGAAAACGAGATTTTTTCTTGTCTAGGCCGAAAACTCCATAGGATTTTTGGGAGCATTTAGACGTTTAATCTAGCTCGTAGTTAATTATTCAAGGCTTGAAACTTAATCCGTTTAGTTATGTACTTTGTTTGTAGGTTTGATCCACGAGCGACCGTTCGCACGTCCATCGAGCAGTGGTTCTCCTACAACTTTTCGAGGAGAGTTTAAAATGAGCTTTAGTGTTTTAATGGCTCGAAATACTTGACGAACTAGTTGATTCAAGGTTAAGGGTTGTGAATGCTTTGGAAGAAAATATTGTAGAAAGTATGTTTGGGCTAAGGAACGTGCATTAAGACGAGATTCTCGTCACTGTATGGTATTAAGACTTGAGGGCTAAAGTGTGGTTTGGGTGTAATAGATTTGAAAGTAGAGATAGAAAGTGACGGTTTGGACTCGGAAATTTCGAGGAGGGAAAAATAGCCTAATATGCTTTAGGTTTTCTCTTAGTTAATATCCTTCGTGCTTAGGAAATGGGATAGAAACCGAGGTGACTAATGGTGACTTATATTTACGGTGACTGTGGTGACTTATATTCATGGTGACTTATATTTACGGTGACTATGGTGACTAATGGTGACTTATATTTACGGTGACTATGGTGACTAATGGTGACTTATATTCACGGTGACTATGGTGACTTATATTCATGGTGACTTATGGTGAGATGTAATAATGGTGACAATGGTGACTACGGTTACTATGTATGAATGGTGACAATATAATTACGGTGACTATAGCGTTGTTATACGCGAGGTGACAAGGGAAGTTTCAAATGTGTTATGGTAGTTGAAAAGGACTTTAACCTAGCCAACTACGTTTACTTCCATGTGCATGTAGTTCAGAATGTAAATGCACATTTAGCCTTATTGTTGATGTGCTCGGTGTTTAGTGATTGGATGCCTAATCGAAAGTAGACTGTAATAGAAATGTTGGACACTATTTCTGATAAGGACATCGGTCCATATAAACACTTAATTTCATTTTACTCTCACTAGCTTTATGCTAATGGTGCTACACTACAATTTTTTTACAGGTACATCTCGTGGGAGAGGTCGGGGTAGAGGTCGTGGTGCCGCTTGACTAACCGTGCGATGAGCTTGGGATGTGGAATTGTGGCATTGTGAAAATGCTAGTCTTTTGGTCGTTTGTAAATGTGTATATATGGCGTTTTGAGCTCGAAAGAGCGTTGTTTTGTAATTTAAACGTTTTATGATGTCGTTTATGTTTTCTTAAACATAGGAAATGCGCATTTCCTGTTTTTTTTCTCTGATGTGAATATTGTAAACAGGTTTTGGTATGTTCAAAATATAAATGGAACCACGCAAATTTTCTATAAAATGATTGTTTTCCGCTGCGAAATTTAATATATCTCTACTATATTAAAAGGGGCTTAAGGGGAGAAACTGTAACAACCCGAAAAATTCCCAAATACATTGAAACACATAATCACAGAGGAAGCAAATAAATATCAACATTTAATACGCTTATTGAAATCAAATTCAGAAATTGTAACGACCCGATTTTTCGTAAAATCCATTAAAACAATTGCGCAGCGGAAATCTAGATTTTACAGAAAAACGGCATGGGTCCGTTTAAAATTCGGATAAACCAAAACCTGTTTATAAACCAGTTTTTCCAGAAAAAGCAATAATACTAGAATGCACCTTCCTTGATATGATGAAAATGCTAAAGGAAGTTTAAAGTTCAAAATATATATACAAACGCTCCATCGAGCTCAAAATGTAACAAAATAAAAAGTGATGCAATGTTCATGAGCATTCAAGAATGCTACTCTCAAAATCAGTTGCGTTCCTGTCCATTCATTATCTTGATCGATCATGCGGTGCCACCTCCTCTACCTCGTCCTCTACCACGAGTCTTACCTGAAAAATTGTAATTGTAGCAACATTAGCATAAAAATGCTAGTGAGAGTAAAATGAAAGCAAGTAATCCTATATGAACAACATTTCATGTCAGAAATCGTGTCCAAAGGCTTAGATTTCACTTTTACTACCCATTCCACATTCCAAATTTCACACATAAACAACATACATAATTAACTTTCTTAACTTCGTGGCTCAACGAATCTTATGAGTTATGGATTTCCTCGAAAACATTCTATCATCATAAAAGAAATACTCAAACCAAGATACAAGTAAAAGAATGTGATATACTAAGTGCTAATAAAGTGGCAACCACACATGCTCAAATCTTCGAGTGCCAACCGTATCACCGCATGTGTAGTACTATAATAATAATAACAATAATGACACATTCATACACGCTCAAATCTTCGAATGCCATCCTTACCACAGCGTGTATAGTACTATAATAATGATAACAATAATAACACATCCATACACGCTCAAATCTTCGAATGCCACCCTTACCACAGCGTATATAGTGCTATATCACAAATCATCACACCATGATACCGTATGGAGCGTATCACATACTATCATGTGCCATATCATATAACCTTGCACCATGATACCGTATGGAGCGTATCACATACTATCATGTGCCATATCACATAACCTCGAACCATGATACCGTATGGAGCGTATCACATACTATCACGTGTCATATCACATAACCTCGCACCATGATACCGTATGGAGCGTATCACATACTATCACGTGTCATATCACATAACCTCGCACCATGATACCGTATGGAGCGTATCACATACTATCATGTGCCATATCATATAACCTCGCACCATGATGCCGTATGGAGCGTATCACATACTATCATGTGCCATATCACATAATCTCGCACCATGATGCCGTATGGAGCGTATCACATACTATCATGTGCCATATCACATAACCTCGCACCATGATACCGTATGGAGCGTATCACATACTATCATGTGCCATATCACATAACCTCGCACCATGATACCGTATGGAGAGTATCACATACTATCATGTAGAATCCATCAAGATCCCTAGTAAGTTAGATACAGTTCCACTAAACTACTAAAGAACATAAACCGCTTGAATTACACGAGTCAATACTCAAGTGTAATTTCTAAGCCACTTTGACTCCCGAATCACTTAAAGTTCCTTAGTCAACCTCTGTCATCTAAAATCTCCAAATCATCTTATAAGACTTCCAAAACACTCATACTTACTCTTTTACTTCCAAAACCATAAATACATAAAAAACACTCCACTCACATCCGAGTTAAAGTCTCCAACCAAGTATAACTTCCGGAACTTAGTTCCCCTCTTAACCTCGATAAACAATATCGTAATGAAACATAATTCATAAAATTACTAACTTCCATTTTAAACTCACCTTAGATGTGAAATCCAAGCTTCCAAGCTGCCGGAGTCAAAGTCAAACAATCGATCACGAACCTACATAACAAATACAACTAACAACCATTAATTATTCGAAAATCGAGCAAACGATATCTAAACACATAAAACGATGAAAACCCCGGATTTAACCCCCAAGGGACCCACGGCCCAACAAGGAAGAGAGAGTTCGGGTTCGTTTTTCCGTCTTTTATGTACTTTTGAGATGATTTGGGTTGATTTAAAACACTTTTAAATTCTAGATATCAATGGGTCACGATATTTTAGGGTTTTACATAATAATCGATTTCAGAGAAATTAAGTAAAACGTAAAACCATAACAAACTAAACACCCTAATCTTAGTCAAGTGAGAGAAATTAACACGGAATGGGTTTTCAACTCAAACTTGATTTTAGGGTTTAGGGAAGTTTCTAAAACTTGCTAAAACGACTTCCTCGATTGAAATCTTCAAGCTTCGGGGTGTGAATTTGAAAATTTCAATTCAAAACCTCCATTAAAACACTATTCACAACAAGTTTTAGAAAGTTTGTCATACCTTAAGGCTTCGAGAAAACGAGCGAAAATCTCGATTGCTAGGTTAGAAATGATCCTCGGGATGAGAGCTTTTCAACGGTACCGAAATTACGGCGATCTACCGAGTAGTTATGAAAAGCCAAAGAGAGCGGAAGAGAGGGGGAGGGTTTCGGCACAAAGGAGGGAGAAGAGAAAAGGAAAAATGAAGAATTTGACCAAGGGTTGACTATTTAATGAAGGTGGAGGTGAATAGTGATTTTTTAAGAAATTGGAAAATGACGTATACGTCCCTTTTAAAAGATTCGATTAAAAATACGAAACCCGATGGTCTTAAAATAATCTAAAGGTGATTAATAATTATTAATTGGCCCGTTAATAATTATTAATGTCACCAAAACTAATTTAAAGTAGTAAAAGGTTTAAAAGATTTTCGAACGAAAATAACTACTAAAATCGAAATTATTAAGTTTAAACTAAACTTAAATACTTTATTTTAAAAAAAAAAATTTACCTCCAAAAGTAACGGGACGTTACAGAAATAGTTCATAACCGATCGGTTTTATTAAAATCAATAAACATCAAAGAAAAGGCAAACTCATCCATTGCCTAAGAATTTTCAAATGAACATTAACAGTTACTCTTATTTGAAATCAAAACAAAACATGAAGAAAAACAACTAAGGTTTTCACCCTCCCAATAAAATAAAAGACAAAAAGATTCGCTAGCGAGCAAATCCGTGCCAACTGGTCACCACCTTGAACCGCATCAGCCACCATGTTTCTTCTTTCCTTTTCCTGAAAAAAAAAATAAATGTAGCATCATGAGGCTACGCCCAATGAGTAGAAAAATGTTAAATTAAAAATCACACCATGAGAGATTTTTCTAAGATTTTAAGTCCTTTATCGGTATCACAACTTCCGAAAACACTCTTTCACCCAAAACTCTCTTAATTAATACATCCCTCCACAATATCTTTTAATCCTCAAATTAAAAGAATATAAACTTTCGAAACAGTTCTAAACTCCCGTTCTCAATTTAAAACTTTTCGATCATTAACTTTCCTAATACCTCTAATCTCCTTTTTGTCCGCAAACAAAAAGAGACTATACTCAACAAGGCATTTAAAAAACTATTTTCACATATTTAAATCCTTAAGAGTTTTAAAATATTCTTTTCCATTGTACATATGGAATGAACCTACCCCGTTAAGTGCTATAAAGTTGTGTGCACAACCGTATAATCTCCCTTAACGGCAAATATTCTTCTTTAAGAAAGGCCTTTGCTTAAAGCGAACCTGCTACCATATTACTCGAGGTATTTAAGTAATATGATCCTACACATCACTACTATGATGTTCAAACGACTCTAAACTCACACTTTTCGAAAATCACTCATTCTAGGCCAGAAATTCCTTAATCTTAAATTCTGGAAAATCCTCCTTTTAAACACTCCAAAACGACCCAAAATCACCCAACATAACAATCTTGGGTCACTTTCAGCAACTCCCAAAGGTTTACAAGTCTAGAAGCGAAACTAGCCTAAACTAGTGTAGTTTTGCTCCTTTTTCGGACAATTTAAAATTTCTAATAATCTAATTAAATTTTGGCGGCATAACGCCTATAATATGCCTCCCAAAACAGTACCTAAACATAGAGGATAAAGACCCAAAGTCCAGAACACAATAATTAAAAAGGTAATTAACCACCTAGGCTAAATTTTCTACTTAAGGGGACTAATCTCCAAATAATGCATTAACATGTCCAGAAATATTAGATCATCTTTAAACACCCAAGTCATGCATGAAAATCGAAATTCAAGGGCAAGAAGCAAAGAAAACAGCAATAGACAAAATCCGATGCTAATAGTTACTTTAATCATACAAATTCTCTAATTCTTGCTTCCTAAGGTCCATGTTTTATTTCCAATGTAAAACAGCCCCAAAATGATCTTAATATGCATATAAACAATCAATTTCACACTTAGAAATTCAAGGTTAAACTTTTAAAGAAAAAGGAAAATTCAATCATTCGTAATTTAAAGCTTAACACAATTCTACTCACCTTTAACTTCCAAATTTTTATAACTTAAGCTTTTGTTCCAAGAACTTCAAGAACCTGAAACAAGCCTATAACTACTTAATA
Source organism: Gynostemma pentaphyllum (assembly GCA_028015215.1). Lineage (NCBI taxonomy): Eukaryota > Viridiplantae > Streptophyta > Magnoliopsida > Cucurbitales > Cucurbitaceae > Gynostemma > Gynostemma pentaphyllum. The sequence continues at coordinate 32,899,227 of CM051346.1, read as the reverse complement.
TCTACACTAAAAATACCACAAAAAAAAGAGGAAACAAAAACGGACACACGGGGCAAATCGACACGAATAGATTACGGGTAGGACAATTAGGACAGTATTAGGACGGAGAGTGATGGGTTCGACTTTGAGTTAGGACGGTTATGACAGAGGGCTACGGGTGTAGGACAGATGTAGAACAGACGTAGGACAGACATAGGACAGACGTAGGACAGACATAGGACGGTTATGTCAGAGGGCTACGGGTGTAGGACGGATGTAGGACAGACGTAGGACAGACATAGGACGGTTATGATAGGTTCTTTTTTAATACCCAATTTGGTTTTGTAAAGAAAGAGTGATGGGTTTTCAAGAGAAAATGAAATTAGGGTTTCTAGGATTTAAAGAAGATGGGTTTTGAAATCATGAATTTGAGGAATGAAAATTGAGAATCCATGAGTTTTGAAACCATGAACAAAAAGAATTTTAAAGATTAGAAGAGGGAATCCCTTACCTTGAAACCTTTCTTGAAAGAAAACCTAATCTTCCTTCCAACTCCACCACCACAAAAATAACCTATCACTACAAAAAAACTGTCAAAATGCGACCAGAAATTTGTGACAAAAAAAAAGTGGTTGTTTTATGGTGACCACCTGGTCACTTTTTTTGAAGGTTGACTTTAAGTGACCATCTGGTCACTTTTTTTGCGACCAGATTGCGACCAAAAGTAGAAGTAGTCATAAAAAATGGCGCGAAATTATGGCGCAAAAGAAGCGACCACTTGGTCACCTAAAAAAATGACCATCTGGTCGCATTTTTGTGACTAAAATATGCCTTGGTAGCAAAAAATGGCGCGTAATTTTGGAGGGAAAAAAGCTACCAAGTGGTCACAATTAAAAGTGACCACCTGGACGCAATTTTTGTGACCTTTATTGAGCAGTGGTAGCTTAAAATTGGAGGGAAAAAAGCTACCAAGTGGTCACAATTAAAAGTGACCACCTGGTCGCAATTTTTGTGACCTTTATTGGGCAGTGGTAGCTTAAAATTGGAGGGAAAAAAGCTACCAAGTGGTCACAATTAAAACTGACCACCTGGTCGTAATTTTTGTGACCTTTATTGGGCATTTTGGCGGGAATTAAGCTACCATATGGTCACATTAGAAAGTGACCGGATGGTTGCAAATTCTGTGATTTTATATGACCAATAATTTATAAATAACTAGTTTTTTAACACGTGCGATGCACGTGGAATTTTTAGTCTTATTTTACAATTCAATTTTATACTTTAAGAGTTTTATGTGTATTAGTTAAAATGTTTGTTAATCAATTTTTAAATTATATTTATTTTATGAACAAATAAAATATTTAATGATTGTTGATTTTTTCCCCCTTGTATTTATGGGGTAAAATAGATAAAGTAAAAGGAAAATTACATTATAAACTTAAGAAAGAAAAAATAAAAATAAGAATAGATGATTGAAAAAATTACCAATAATTCCAAAATTTCAAGATGTGGTTAATTTTATTGATTACATTTCTTAACAATAATAATAATGTCAATTAAATAAAAATTATTCACTTTCAATTAATATAAAACTCTTCAAGATCAAGAAGCTATCTAAACGCCTTTAGATTTTTCTAAAATTTGTGTAGAGTAAATAATAATATTTAACCTCGTCTTGAAATATCTAAATTTCATACAAAGAGAGAACAATAATATTGTACAGAGAAGAATTATATTTTCCTTAAACCTCTAGTTGAATCTAGTCCTTTTGACTCTTTTTTGTTCAAGTAAAGCATTTACAATTATGAATAAAGCAATAGACCAAACTTAAAATCAAAAGATGATGAAATACGATGAAAATGAAATTAACTTTTTTTTTTATTATAAGAAAGATTCCTCTTGATTTCAACTTTGACATGTTTATATCAAATTCTACAGTGGAATTGCTTCGAATGAATATGTGGATGCAAATTATATATAAATATGTACATCTTCAATAGTCTATTTGGTTCCCTTCTAGCACTTTCTATCTTGAAAAACAAGAATAAAATTATCTATATCTATTAAAAAAACTCTTAAATAGAATCAAATAGTTCCAAATCAAGAATTACAAAAATTTATCTCGAAAATCATGAAGAAAAATATCAATGAATATAACAACATGGAAACAAGAGTTCCCGTCATATGTAAATATCAGAAAGTAACCCAATATAAAAAAAAAGAGTATATAAATATTAATATTTGCCACCAAGTGGTCGCAATTTCACAAAAAAAGGTGACCACATGGTAGTAATTTAGAAGGGAAAGGCGACCAAATGGTCGCATTTTTGGAAAAGTATAATAACATTTTTTTTTTAAAAATACAAGTGGAATTGCGACCATATGGTCGCAAATATGGGCGGTAAGTTTAAATTTTCATGAAATTTATGGCGGTGAATTTAAACAATGCGACCATCTGGTCGCAATATTTGGCGGTGAATTTCGTTATTGCGACCAGATGGTCGCAATTGTTGATGGGACTCGTGATATGACAGCTGTTCTTGGTAATGGTAACTGGGCGACCAAATGGTCGCTTTTACAATAAATGCTACCATTTGGTCGCAAATATCTCTGAAAATGCCACCATGTGGTCGCATTTTCCCCAGCACGCGCGACCTTTCATTTCTTGTCATAATTACATATTTGCGACCAGTTGGTCGCAAATTATGATTTAAATTCCCATCCCTTTCCTTTCCCCTGTTTCTTTTTCTTTTCTTCGTTTCTTCTTTTCTTCTTTTCTGCCTTTCTCTTTTTCTTCCTCTCTTTTTGTTCTTTTCTCTCTTTCCCCTCTCCCGTTCCCCATTATTTTTTCCCGTTCCTGGTTCCCATTCTTACTCTAAACCTAAAACCCTCAACCCCCAATCCGGGTTTCGATTACGAGGTTAGTTTTCGTATCAAATTGAAGTTTAGTTTAAGAATTTAGTTTACTTAGTTTTAGTTTTTAGTTTTTAGTTTTTAATTAAGTAGTTTAGTTTAGTTTTGTTAATTTAATTAGTTTTAGTTTAATGAATCTAAATTTGTGTAATCAATTACTTAGTTTACTTTTGTTTAATTCATAGGATTTTAGTTTACATTAACTAATTAATTAGTTTACTTTAATTTTGTTACTTTAAGTAATTTTAGTTTAATTAATCTAATAGTTTAATTAATCTAACTTAGTTTACTTTAATTCAATTTAAGTAGTAATTTATTTAATTACTTAATCTAATTTAGTTTAATTACTTATTTAGTTTATTTAAGATAGTTTACTTTAATTTAATAAAATTAAACTAAATTAATTTATAATTACACTAGTTTAACTTTTAATTTTAGTTTAATTAATGTAATTTAGATTACTTTAATCAAATCAATTAATTTAAAGTAGGGTAATTAATTCAAATAGTTTAACTTCAATTATACTTAAGTAGTTTAAATTAATGAGTTACACTAGTTTAATTAATTAATTTTTGTTTAATTATTAAATAAAAATTGTTTAATTACTTAATTTTAGTTACATTTGATTAAAGTAAAGTACAATTGGATTAATTAATTAGAATAATTTTGTTTAAGTATTCTAATCAATTAATTTGAAATAAAGTAAATTAAAATTAGATTAATTGAACTAAAATTAATTCAATTAACCTTAAGATTGATTAATTAAAACTAAAATAAACTAATCAATTAATTTGAATAAAAGTAAATTAAAATTAGGTTAATTGAACTAAAATTAATTCAATTAAACTTAAGATTCATTAATTAAAACTAAAATAAACTAATCAATTAATTTGAATTAAAGTAAATTAAAATTAGGTTAATTGAACTAAAATTAATTCAATTAACCTTAAGATTGATTAATTAAAACTAAAATAAACTAATCAATTAATTTGAATAAAAGTAAATTAAAATTAGATTAATTGAACTAAAATTAATTCAATTAAACTTAAGATTCATTAATTAAAACTAAAATAAACTAATCAATTAATTTGAATTAAAGTAAATTAAAATTAGGTTAATTGAACTAAAATTAATTCAATTAACCTTAAGATTGATTAATTAAAACTAAAATAAACTAATCAATTAATTTGAATAAAAGTAAATTAAAATTAGGTTAATTGAACTAAAATTAATTCAATTAAACTTAAGATTAATTAATTAAAACTAAAATAAACTAATCAATTAAATTGAATAAAAGTAAATTAAAATTAGGTTAATTGAACTAAAATTAATTCAATTAAACTTAAGATTAATTAATTAAAACTAAAATAAACTAATGAATTAATTTGAATAAAAGTAAATTAAAATTAGGTTAATTGAACTAAAATTAATTCAATTAAACTTAAGATTAATTAATTAAAACTAAAATAAACTAATCAATTAATTTGAATAAAAGTAAATTAAAATTAGGTTAATTGAACTAAAATTAATTCAATTAAACTTAAGATTAATTAATTAAAACTAAAATAAACTAATCAATTAATTTGAATAAAAGTAAATTAAAATTAGGTTAATTGAACTAAAACTAATTCAATTAAACTTAAGATTAATTAATTAAAACTAAAATAAACTAATCAATTAATTTGAATAAAAGTAAATTAAAATTAGGTTAATTGAACTAAAATTAATTCAATTAAACTTAAGATTAATTAATTAAAACTAAAATAAGCTAATCAATTAATTTGAATAAAAGTAAATTAAAATTAGGTTAATTGAACTAAAACTAATTCAATTAAACTTAAGATTAATTAATTAAAACTAAAATAAACTAATCAATTAATTTGAATAAAAGTAAATTAAAATTAGGTTAATTGAACTAAAACTAATTCAATTAAACTTAAGATTAATTAATTAAAACTAAAATAAACTAATCAATTAATTTGAATAAAAGTAAATTAAAATTAGGTTAATTGAACTAAAACTAATTCAATTAAACTTAAGATTAATTAATTAAAACTAAAATAAACTAATCAATTAATTTGAATAAAAGTAAATTAAAATTAGGTTAATTGAACTAAAATTAATTCAATTAAACTTAAGATTAATTAATTAAAACTAAAATAAACTAATCAATTAATTTGAATAAAAGTAAATTAAAATTAGGTTAATTGAACTAAAATTAATTCAATTAAACTTAAGATTAATTAATTAAAACTAAAATAAACTAATCAATTAATTTGAATAAAAGTAAATTAAAATTAGGTTAATTGAACTAAAACTAATTCAATTAAACTTAAGATTAATTAATTAAAACTAAAATAAACTAATCAATTAATTTGAATAAAAGTAAATTAAAATTAGGTTAATTGAACTAAAACTAATTCAATTAAACTTAAGATTAATTAATTAAAACTAAAATAAACTAATCAATTAATTTGAATAAAAGTTGTAACGTCCCGTTATTTTGAAGTGAATTTTATTTATTTAATGTTATTTATTTATTTATTTATTTCAATTTAAGTATTTAGTTTAATTATTATTTTGTAATTTCGATTTTAGTAGTTAATTTTAATCGAAATTCGTTTTAATCGTTTTAATGCTCTAAATTCGCTTGGTGACATTAATAATTATTAATAGGCCAATTAATAATTATTAATCACCTTTATATTTATTTAAGAGCATCGGGTTTCGATTTAGAAGTCAAAAGTCATAAAAGGACGCAACCGTCATTTCCAATTTCTTAAAATATCTAAATTCACTATTCATTTATCTTTAAAAATCCAAAATTGACAAGATTACTTCATTTTTTCCTCTCCTTCTCTTTTCTTCCACCGTGACCTTCATTTCCTCCATTGATGAAGTTTTTATTTTCTTCGTTTCTCATTCGTTTCTCGATGGATCGGCTTGATTTCGGTTGTGTTGGATTGGTAGGGACGAGGGCTACCTATCCAACCTACCTTTTCGAAGTTTCCCGTTCTCTAAGGGAAGTCCCAAAAAGTAAGTTTTCAAAACTTTTTAGGTGGTTTTGTTCGTTTTTTATTATAAATGAGATTTGAAGTTGAAATCATGAATTTCTATCATGAAAAATGACGATTTTGAGCCCGGATTTTCGAAAAACACTATTCACCCGAAAACACTATTCACCCGAGACACTATTCATCCGAAATCACTATTCACCCGAAATTGCACATTTGTTCGCATATTAGTTATGAATTGTAATATGTTGTACAATCGGTGAATTGTAGGTGCAATTGCTGGTGGTTGTTTCGTGGAAATTGGAGATTTGGAATTATTTGGCTAAGGTGAGAATGATTAGAATTTAAAGTAACTATAGAAAGCAAATAAGTACGTTGATTTGTAGAATCGAACTAAGACTAGAATCCAACCTAAGGTTAGAGGATGTGAGATAGTGCCTTAGGATTTGAAGTTAATCCTTTAGGCGAGAAACTTAGGATTTCTTGTTGAAAACCTCGAATCTTAGAAGATTCTAAGTTAGATTAGTTTCGGAGTTTAGAATGGTTCACTTGGAAGTTTAGAATCCTTGAAAGTTTAGGTTAATCGTTATGTTTTGACCTTTACTTTTATTATTGTTAGCGGAGTTCGATCGATAAATCGTTCATCCGGGATTCTATCTATGTTACTTTATGCCCTTTACTTTATGTTCTTTACTTTATGCCGCTTTACTTTATGCTTGTTTAGGTTATTTATTAATCGTACTTTACTTTATTTATTTGTGCAAGCATATGCAAGCATATGCATAACATTTTGCACCATTATTTATTATATTATAACATCTCGCATCATTGAAAAGAGAAAAGAAAAGAATGAAAGGAACGGTGGATGAGTGGATACCCACGTTACCTTCATGCATAAGGTTGAATGGTGGATGAGTGGATACCCACATTACCTTCATCATGCATAAGGTTGAATGGTGGATGAGTGGATTCCCACATTACCTTCAGACATAAGGATAAGGGTGGATAGTTTGTAAAAATCCACATTACCTTCATTTCATGCATAAATGGCGAATGCGTAACCTACGGGATGTACTCATTACTTTTATGCATATGATAGACGAGAAAGAAAGTCGAGATGTTATATTTTATGCAAAGTCATTTACTTTTATTACTTTATGTTATAACAAGTTAATGGATGAACAATCTAAGTGTGCTAGTTTGTATCATCAATTGGAGAATATGGAATAAAATTACCTAGACTTTGGTGAATTCTAGGAAAGATTGTGTCGATTAATTGGACACAAATCGAAATGCGAGTTTGAGGTCTATTCTTACTTTTTATTCTTATTATTCTCACTGGGCTTAAGTTGTTAGCTCATGATATTACAAACATTTCAGGTAATGTTTGGGATCGTGGAAGAGGAGCTGTGCGCGCTTGATCGAGAGGATGATGATGATGATGGAGATGGACTATGTGTTATGTAAAATCCATGTACATGGTTTTGTGAACTTTATATCATTTTGATGATTTGTATTTTGTAATTAGCTCATAAGAGCTTATTGTCGTTGATTTATGATTTTAATCATTTTGAATTCCTGGATAGGAACTTAATGTTCCTTGTGTATTTTAGATTTTGAAATTAAGATGTAAACCAGGTTTTGGCCAGCAAATTTTCAAACATAACCACGCCAAATTTTCTTAAAATAAAAGACTTCCATTGTTTTCTCCGATTTAATTTATTTAAAAGTGACGGGTCGTCACAGTTGGTATCGAGCCTTAGGGTTCTTAGACTACATGCGATGCATGTTTGTTTTCATGTTTTGTTTTAAGTCCACTCTCAAGTCATCATCTGAGATCAGCGGCACCAGGTATGCCTATAACTCTTATTCTCATACTTTATTTCTTTGATATTGGAAGAGTTATGAGAATATTGTTAAAAGTTAATGTTGTTTGTGATATTTCACATCCTTGTACAACCACTATGTGGTCATGTTTATTTGACCCATTTTGAGATTTGGGTAAAGGTGTCGAGAAGGTGAATGATCCCGTGCATATTTGGAGGTTATACACCTCGTTAAGAGTATTGACATAATGTCAAAGTAAAGAAGATAAGATATTCTGAGAGATCAATCGTTTGATCCTTAAAGTTGATTAAAGTATTATTGTCACACAATTGCTAAGTAGTGGTCTTAGTAGATGTGTGTTGACTTTTTGGGTGTACAAGGGAACATGTTTGTCCTGGAGCCCAGGATTAAGAGATGAAACACCTGTTTGAGGTAAGAAATTGTTGAAAAGAAATTGGTTGGGCTCGAATCCAAGAACCTAGACTTAACTCAGTGGATAAGTTCCTAAGTTGAGTAGAGAAAGTTGGATTATGGTAAATGGTAAATCCTAGTAGTACGGGTTGTACAGAAAGGAAAGTGTGTTGCCACTTAAAAGAGGAAGTAAGGACTTTACGTGATAAGTCTCAACGAGGACCATTAAAGATTGTGATAATTGGTTAATGGCCTAGTTTGGTCACTATCATGGTATGATGTGCTAATTTGAATTGGATTATACTCAAGTCGAGTTATCGAGATCCATATTTGGGAAAATTTTCAAGATTGACTAACACTAAGGTGGAGTGTTGGTATTCGATTGAAGTATAAAAGGAAGTTGATGGACCGTGATATCGGTAACTTCTATAAGATAATGAGATGGCTTGGTGAATTTCAATTCACATGGTGTTTGACCATCTAATTGAACGGTGAACTTTGAGAAACTTGTAGGGCATAGTTTGGACCCACTGAGTCTTTTATGATAGACTCTAAAGTAAAACCTATCTGGAAGGTTAGAATGATATTGAACTAAGGTGTTTGACAGGCACCAGTTTTGCTTTATAAAAAAGCAAATGATCTCTGAGGTCGAGTTCATTCAAGATTTGAATAAGGAGGCTTAGGAGTCATCCTTATCTTGGATTTTACATCTTATGAAAGGAAAAGAAAATTAACTACTACGGGAAAGATTACCCCTCAGAAGAAAAAAAAAAAAAAGAAAAGGATGACGACGTCAGTCAAGGGATACCGCAGCAGCAACAACATCAACAACAACAACAACAGCGGCAACAACAACAACTGGTTCGAGGTGGAGCTCAACAAGGATTGGATCATCCATACTACAATAGTTGTGTTAGTTTCCATCAGGGAGATGCACACTTCTACCAAGATGCTATGTTGTGGTCAAACTTGGATTCACGCCACTTTTATAGGGCGTATAGGACTTAACCATCACAACATAGTAATAAGGTTAGAATTATCAAGAAAAGCTACCAGTATGGTAGTGGTTTATACTTTATTATTTTCAGGCCGTTTGGCATTTATTCTGTTTAATTCTTGAGCTAGCCACTCTTTTATTTTATCTTGTTATGTTAAGTTGGCGCTCTTGTCGAGACCTGTTGAGTTTCGAGATATGTGCTTTCCCGGAGAGGAAGCTTATTATGATGATAGTGCATATGGCACCATTGACATTTGCATTATGAGTAGATGCTCACATTTTATTATGATTGTTATGCATATGTCGATGTTGATGTGATATTGGGTATGGATTGACTATTATCCAATCATACCATTGATTGTATTGAGAGAGTTATTGATTTTATGAGTCCATGTGGGACTAGTCTATGTTTTCGTGGGTCTAATGATAGAGTAGCACCCACTTTGATATCTATGGTAGAAGCTAGAGTGCTTCTAAGTGATGGAGCCTTGAGCTATTTAGCTAGTATTATCGATACTCCTGGCACTTAAACTAGTTGAGTTAAAAGAGCTTAAGAGTCGGTTATAGGAACTCTTAAACTCAGGGTTTATTCACCCTAGTGTGTCCTCGTAAGGAGCACTTTGTTTGTTTGTGAATAGAAAGACAGTTCAATGAGACCGTATATTGATTGTCGAGAGTTGAATCAATTACAGGGAAAAACAAGTATCAATTGTGTTGATTGATGATCTATATGATCGATTGCTCATCCTGTAAAGATTATGATTATGAAAGTTAGTTTTCTAGAGATTAGAGAACTATAGAAAGGATTATTTAAGACGTCATTTTCTAGAGAGAAAAGAAAAGAAATTGATGTATAGCCAAGTGCTATAGGAAAAAGGAATGAGATTGAATTGGATAATAAGAGAATACAAGGGTGTATTGAACCTTGTATAACTATCATGTGATAAACACGTAAGAGAACTAATTTCTCAATAAATTGGAGGATCTCGTAATTGGAGAATAAGATTGATGTAAACCTTATGTATAGTATAAGGTAGTAAAGAGAACGAGATTCAAATGTTATATATATATATATGTTATGAAACATATCCCCCTAATGGTTGGAAGTTTGTTCCTCAAATATTGGGAAGAAACCGCTATCTTTTCAAAGATAGATTTGAGATCCGGTTAAATCCGTTAAAGATTCGGGATTAAGATAATCCTAAAACTGTTTTCGGGAGGCGTGATGGATATTATGAGTTTGTAGTCATGCATTTTGACTTAACCAACGCTACTGTAATTTTATGGATCTTATCCATACTGTGTTCAAGAGGTACACCAATTCTATCGATGTTACGGTTAATGATGACAATCTGATGTATTCTAAGACTGAGGAGATGCATGATATGCATGTGAAGGAATTTTGACATTATTAAGAAATCAAAAGTGTATGCCAAGTTCTCAAAGTGTGAGTTTTGGCTAAAAGAAATGGCATAATAGGCCATGTGTTATCAAGAAGAGGATTATATTGATTCCTCTAAGTTTGAGGCAGTTAGTAACTGGCCTAGACCGACTAGAGTGGCTGATATTCGCAGTTTTATGGGACTTACAGGCTATTATCGACGGTTTGTGCAAGATTTCTCCAAAATTGCTTCAGCCTTGACACGATTGACTCGGAAGGGAGTTGATTCTGTATGGTCTGAGGATTGTGACAGGAGCTTTGAAGAGCTCAAGAGAAGGCTTGTGACAACACCTGTTCTAGTGTCGCTGATAGAACCGGTGGTCCGACTGTTGTACACAAATGTTTTCCCACAGAGGTTTGGGATGTGTGCTAATGCAACACGGAAAAGTTATAGCTTATGCTTCCCGTCAGTTGAAAGAACATGAGATGGTTAGAGATCGTTAAAGATTATGACTGTGACATTCAGTATCATCTTGGAAAAGTCAGTGTAGTGGCTGACACGCTCAGTGTAGTGGCTGATAAAAAAAATTAAGTTATAATTAAAGATACCTAAAGGCCTCTCAATTTTTTTTTAAATAGCCAACAGCCCATTAAAATATCCAATCCATTATAATGAGATATACTGAATAAAATAATCAGGTACAATTTACACTTGATAATTAATTAGAAATTACATGATCTTATTTAATTTTTCTTAATAAATGATTTAAGTCCTTCTTTTTTCCCATAGATGGTTACACAATAAATAATTCAATACCTATATAAAATCTACATGTTATACTAACCATTACAGAACACAAAATGTTAGTAATTGTTTTTATACAGAGAAGGTTACTAGATTATAAAATAATTATTAATATTGGGAGAATTTGAATCTCAATTACAGAACACAAAATGTTAGTAATTGTTTAGGGTTAGTTTCTCATATTTATTGAGTAATCAAATGTGTTTAAAAATGCTTATTTTAAATTATTGAATGTAGCTTTTACAATAAAACTTCAAGATCGTCAATTGAACCGACAATTAAGACAACGACTACAATAATCAATGAGTCAACTTAAGTGCTGACCACTGAAAGTTCTTCCTCTCCGACTCTTATTAGAACAATGGGATCATTAATCTATAACCATTTGGAGTTTCTGTGTTAAATAGAAACTAAGGCAAATTCAACGTTCTTTTGATATAATAGAAACATATTAGATACAAATATTTTTTTAAGAAAATGTTGTGATTTTATTGTGGAATAAGAGTGATTTTTTATTGTGCTTTAAGACGTTTTCTATGAGTCATTTAATTATATCAAATTAAACTTAGTATTTATTGAAAAGTTATGGTCATAAACTAAATATTTATCAGACAACCTAAAATATTTTTAGATAGATTAGAAAATTTGTGACATTTGGTAAACATAAAATTTAGTTTTGAGATATTTTCTTTGACCCCTCCTTTTTTTTTACCCATTTTTACCAAAATAATAAGTGATGAATGTTTTGTTAGTTGTTTGTTTGAAATATATTGTATATTAAATGGTATAATGAAAAAAGATGGAAGGAAATAAAGCTTTACTTTATTAAATTTTAATATAAATTATAACATTTCAATAGATAAATAATTGTAACATGTTTTTAAATCATTAAATTATACAAATTAACATTTTCAATTAAAAGAAATATATGACATGACATATACTTAATTTAATAATAATTTGAAATTAAAATGATAAATAATTCAATTTGAAATTTTTTAATTTGCAAATATAAATAATCATAGTTTTAATAATGAAATAATAAGAAATATAAAATAAGTTAATGATGTTGTCATTTATATTTAAAAATTTAAATTTGTTTTTATTATAATTTAAGTGCTTCAAATCTCTTCATCAATGGCTTTATAAATCTTGGTATTATCAACAAATTAGCTGGACATATTGTGGCACCGACCAATTAAAGGGAGGAGAGACTCGAACTTCCAACATCATAAGAAGAAATTTGATGTCTAATTAGATAAGTTATGCTTAGATTGGTGTTAAGTTTCCCTTTTAACTCTTTATTAAAAGGGTATGTTTAAACAATATTATTGAACTTAGTCAATATAACAATAAAGACAAATATTTAAGAACTAAGTTTTTTTAATATTTTCAAAGAGTTATCAAATTTTAAATTTAAATATAAAAAAAATGTTACTAAAATGTAACAAAAAAATCAATCAACATCATGTTTTAATTGTATCAAATTATTTTTTAACAAATGCATAAATTATTTTTTAACAAATACATAAAACAAAAACAACAACGTAATAAATCTGAAATAATATTTATTTTATAATTAAAAAGGATTGATACTAAATAATTTAATTCATTTTAAATAATTAATTAAGATATCTCACAAAAAAAAATAATTAAGAAATTCACCAATGAGACATATTTAACTAATACAATCTTAGAAATTTGCATTACTTAATTTCATTTAAAACAATTTTTATCACATAATATAATAAAATTTAAGTTTTCATGTGCAACGCACGTGGTAAAGTCTAGTGTTTTTAAAAGAGTCGGGTTGTTACAATAGAACTCTACACATTAGGCTCTTCGCATGACTATAGTCTCTCCACATCCTTAATCGTTTACTTTTTTATAATTGCCGGTTTGACATAATGGCCAGTCCCTCCGCATGCCATCTAGCCTCCTCAAATTCTCTCCCATTTGCTATAAATTTTGGCAGTTTCCGAAATCATGAGTAATAATGAGATTTGTTATGGGTTAGTTTTTGGCAAGCTTAGAAAGGACAAATATAGCCATGGGAGCATCAAAATGTTGGTGCCGCTTCTTTTCTTGGATTCCATAGCCATGGCTTCAACCGAGTTCATTATATATTTAAGTTTTGATAAAACAATAAATATATAAATGGAGGTAAATTATGTTTAACATACGTTTCACGTTTAGTATTTGTATTTTTTAGCGTTCTTTATACGTTAAATTGAGGTGAACTGTTTTTATTTATTATTATATATGCAAATAGGAATTGAGTTTGTAGTTTCTTTTTACTATATTACAGTCTCCTGGTATGATTTTTTCCTCATTTTGTTGCAAATGTCTACCAATTTTTTTTTCCCTTTCTGTTTATTGAATACTTTGATGTATTTGGTATGTTGATTATATAATTTTTTTTATTGTTGGATTGGATCATAAACAGTAAGGATGAGCATGGTCTGACAACTACAAAAATGAATCAGTCGATTCCAACTCACTTTTTCTGAAATTACCGCTTCTCCAACTCTCATAACCTCTCAATTGAATTCCTAATAGTTTTATATTAGAGTTGTTTTGTTATGTGTTTTTTAAATGTAATTACGACAATTTTGATAGTAGAGAAAAGAAAAGGATAAATGAGAGATTTTGAGGAAAGATTATGATTTAATTGTTGAATTGGACGTCCATTATCTAATTTTTTTTTTTTTAACAAAGATAGACTTAAATTAAGATAAAAGAAGATTACAAGAGTTAATGGCTCTTTGAGCAAGAGCATGAGCTTTAAAATTAAGCTCCCTACTAATAAAAGAAAGAACAACAAGATCAAATTGAAAACTTAAAGAATTAAAATCTTCCAAAAGACAAATAAAAACTGCAGGACAAGGAACCGAGGAGGAGAAAATATCCAGAACTGATTTGGCATCGGAGAAGATCTTAATCTTTGAATAACCCATAGCTAAAGCGGAATTCATAGCCTCCAAAATGCAAACAGGCCTCCTGCATGAGAAGGCGATAAGCGGTAGGGACCGATAGAACTTGAAGACGAAAGAAACTCGTTATTAGCATTAGAAATCGTCCAACCAAAACCTGAAAGAAGAGAATTAAAGTTCCAAGCAGCATCACAGTGAATTGTTAAACCATCAAAAGTGGACTTCCCAGAGAAGAGCAACGAGTTCCGAGAAATAACAGGCAAAGAGTTAAAGGAGAGAAATTCATGGTAATCAGCATTTGCCTTAAGAACATTTTTTGCAATATCAGGGTCCTCCGATCTGAATTTCCTTTCGTTTCTCATCTTCCAAAGACGCCAGGCACCAAAAATGAAGAAATCCAGCCGACTTTTATCAGAAGAAGTAATTAAAAGGGAGCAAATAAGGTCCCAACTATCTCTAAAAGAGCAATTGTCAAACCGACTAGAATCGAGAGAAAGAGAGGAGGCAAACCAGAATTGTTTTGCAATATCACAAGATAGCAGAATGTGTGAAATTGATTCAATGTGAGAATGGCAAAAATCACAATATGGGGAAATTGGCATCTTTCTTTTGGAAAGATTAAGATTTGAGGCCAGATAGCCTTTACAAGCCTTCCAAATGAAAAATTTCAACTTAGGGGGAACATTAGCCTGCCATATGAAAGGCCAGCTTGTATGATTGGCCGAAGGATTACTACATTCACCAGAGGAAGAGGGGGGAGATTTTAGCAAATGGAGGGCTGATTTATAACCAGATTTAACAGAAAACATACCTGACGAATTGAAATGCCAGATTAAGGAGTCAGGAGAATGAGAATTGCTGATAGGAGTTGCTAAGATTAGAGGAACATCAATAGGGTTGAAAGAAGATTGAACTAAGTTGATGTTCCAGCTTGAGTGGTCCGAATTAAGGAAGTCAGCAACAAGAAGATCGGAGGAGTTATTCATATCAATGGGAAGAAAGGATGGAGGACGAGCAATCCAAGGATCTTTCCAAATTTTGACAGACTGACCATTCCCAATTCTCCATCTCAACCCGTGCTTCAAGATTCTCCTACCTTCCAGAATACTTCTCCAACCCCAGGATGAGGAGTTACACTGTTTGATCTCTAAAAAAGAAGAATTCTTGAAGTATTTAGCCTTATAAACTCGACCAAGAAGAGAAAAAGGGTTCTTAATTAAATGCCATCCCTGTTTTGCCAGCAGACTTAGGTTGAAACATTGCAAGTCTTTCATATTCAGACCTCCTTGTCTTTTAGGAAGGGAAAGAGATTCCCAAGAACCCCAATGAATACCTCTCTTGTCTTTTCTTGACTGCCACCAGAATCTCGATAAGATTGCATTTATTTCCTTGCACATTTTCAGAGGGAGTTTAAAACAATTCATGGCATAAATAGGCATAGCCATGGCAACAGCTTTAATCATAATCTCTTTGCCAGCAGGAGAAAGGAAATGCTCAGACCAACCATTAGCTTTCTTTTCAATATTATCCCTGATGTCTTGAAAAAGCTTCATTTTAGAGTTACCAAAATCAACTTTCAGACCCAAATACTTGCCAATTGTAGAAGAATCTTGAATATTCAGCTGGGAGGAGATGTCTTTCCGACTTGGCTTGGAGTGTTCTTACTAAAAATAAGATTGCTTTTATCCAGATTGATTAACTGCCCAGAGTTGACACCATAAAGATGCAAAACAGATTGAAGATAACCAACTTCCTCCACAGTTGCTCTACAAAAAAGAAGTGAGTCATCAGCAAAAAAAAGATTAGAAATACACGGGCCATTGTTGGGGAATTGAAAGCCATGGAGTTTTCCTTCAAGAACAGAAGCATTCAGAAGGCTGGTTAGAGCTTCTGTACAAAGCACAAATATGTATGGTGAAAGTGGATCACCCTGTCTGATTCCTCTAGAAGGCTTAAAATAACCATGGGGAGAACCATTGATGTTGACACTAAATGAAGAAGAAGAAACACATTCCATTATCCATCCAGTAAAAGTTTCATGAAATCCCAACTTCTGAAAGACAGCTGATATGAAATGCCATTCAAGTCTGTCAAAAGCTTTTGCCATATCTAATTTAAGTCCCAAATTGAAATCTTTACCATACCTTTTATTTTTGAAAGAATGTAAGATTTCGTGAGCGATCAGGATGTTATCAGAGATATTTCGACCTTGAATAAAAGCTGTTTGGTTCTCACTGATAATGGAAGGTAAGAGAGGTTTTAATCTATTGCAAAGGATTTTAGAGATGATCTTATAAGCAACATTGCAAAGGGAAATGGGTCTGAGATGAGACATACTGGTGGGACATTTTGTTTTGGGGATGAGGGTGATATTTTTCAACCAATCAAAAATTGGAATAATTAAGATGCTACAAATTATTCCAATTTTTGATTGGTGCTTAATTTCACATATTCATATCTTCAAATTATGTTGAAAAATAAAGAATTAAAATCATAGCATATCTCATTTATAAGAGGCTAATTATTATATGTGCTATTTCATGATTGAGAAAAATTATTAAATTATATAAATAAATTGTAAAGACAATATTTTAATGAATAAAAATAGAATATACGATATAAAATATTATTTAGGAATAATTTGAATTTCAAAAGTGTAACTATCTAATATAAGATTTTTCAAATGAAAATATAAAATGTTACACGGGAAATAAAGAAATTATAATATATAATAATATATTAAAACAATTTATAAACTTTTAATCAATAGTATTATCATTGTATATTTTAAAATTTGAGTTAGTATTTTTATTATCAATTATTATATCATCTACTGATATTACACCAATATATTATCGATAATTTATAAAACATAAAAATTATTTTTGAACGTGTATGATGAAATTTTTTGTAGTATATATGATATAATATAATATGTAATGAATTGTAGAAAGATAACTTAGATCACATAAAGTTACATGTAAATATCAATATCTTTAAAAATATTTTTAAATTATTATATCCTTCAATTTAAAAATTACAAAAACACCATTTAGTGATTTTTTTCAAAAATTTTAAACCAATTATATTATTTTAATTTCTTAGAAAAATTATAAATAAAATCTAAAATATGTGACTATTTCCTTAGTAGTTCTTTGTTTTATTTTCATTTAAAAAAGTAAAATATTATTTTTTTTAAATGAAATATAAATCTTAGTTATTATTTAAGATTCCAAATAGAATCAAATGCCTTTTAAAATGTCCAATTCATTCTACGGTTAGATGAGAACATAAGATAAAATAATGGTCACAATTTACTGTTGATAATTAATTATAAGTTACATGGTCTCATTATCTTCTCATGATCAATTAACAAGCTCTCTCAATTTCTCAAGAATTTACAAAGCAAATAATTCAACATATTCATTAACCATTACAAAATACTGAAGAAAAATTAATTTTTCTTCTTTTTCTGTGTGATAAATTTGGATTTTACTTTTGGGTTATTGACTGTCTGTCACCTTTTCAAAGGTTTTTGGAAATGGAATTTTTGTTACTTCTGTGCCCACATTGAATTGAGATTAGTTAGGCTTACATTAGAAGGAGAGAAAAAAAAAAGAAACTAAAATACATAATCAGATTCACTTTGATTTGCCTCCATTTTGTTATTGAATATATTTTTTATAATTTCAGTTTTTTTTTAGTTGTTTCATTTACATGGAGATGTAATTGGATTTTGAAAATAATTATTAAGATCAGGAGGATGTGAGCCCATTTAGTATTACTGTGATCACGAACACTATAACTACTTTTCCAATCTAATTTATAAAATTTTAAGAACATTAAATTAAAATATATATATATATATATATATAGTGATACTTTTAAAAAATAAATTTAACCAAACCAGTTAAGTATTGTTTGGTTTGGTTTATGAATATAGTTTGTTACATTTTCCATAGATTTAGTCTTATAAAAACTAAACATTTAAGATTATATTTTAAAGTTTATATAAATTATAATAAAAATCTATCGTTGTGGTGAAAACTTGAGGCCCTTCATCTGCTTTCATCATAAATTTAATGGGTTTGTAGTAAAAGCTAGATCCTTTTCATATACTTTCAAGGGTACATGTAGTATTTCAATTTTATATTAGGGATAAAGAAGATAAAAATGATTTGATAAAATTGTAAATCAAAGTATATCCCTCAATTAAATTTTAAATTGAAAAATATAGTTTGTTGTTAAAATAATTTAAACATTAATATTACTAATCTTAAAAAAAATCATATTATTAAAATATACCTTTAAAATTTTATATTCAACTAAACACTTGCCATCATTAGTATTCCTGGATCTTTTCTAAAAGTATAATGAATATACTCACAATAAAATTGATAAAATTTTAATTATTGAAAAATAAAATATGTGCAACGCACGTGGTCCAAATCTAGTATTTATAAATACTAGTTGTATAACACATGCGTTGCACGTGGATTACAAAATTTAATATTAAAGCTTGATTTGTACAATTCAATTTAAAATACATTCTATGAGAAATGATTTGATAAACAAATTTGATATTATCATTTGATGAGAAGTAATTATTAATAAAGATATGAATATGCGGAGTAAAATAAAAAAAGTAAAGGAGATGTAATGCATTGATTTTGATATATAAAATACGGTTGAAAAAAAAAAAACTAATCAGTATCTTAATCATTTTTTAAGCAATTGAAATCAACAAACACTAAAAAAAAAATCTCAAAACTTTTAAATCCATTAAAACAACGAACAAAGTCTTTACCTTTGCATGTGTGCTTATGAGTTTACACCTCAAATTGAGAAGAGAAAATAGGGCACTTTCCCATTTTATACTACCTATAAAGATATGAAATCCCCTAAATTAGAGATACAATTAAAAGGAGAAAACAAAATCAATTTATGGAGAAATCATTGGAAGGGGTGACTTCATTGTAGTCGTCCTTCTCATAATGAATATATGTCACTATCATTTTTTACTTGTTTGCTAATTACGTTTAAGGACGAAAAATAACGTCTAGAAATAATTATTGGTTATATTCATTCATTTGTACTATTTTTTTTTCATTATGCAAATACATTAAAAATAACTAAAGGTTTTTAAGATTTGAGGGAAAATTATCATGGAAAATATACTTTTATGCTAAAAAAATATATTAAAAAAAGTGTCTTTTAATATTTTTAAATTAGAAGAAACAATTGTTATATATAATAACTTCATATAAATTAGTGGTGGTAAATTTTTAAATATCAGTCTTTCAATTCACTTGAACACATTCATCCATTTCTTTGATAAGGAAACTTACACGCAGGAAGCAGTTGGGCCTACTTGGGGATGAAAATGGTCAAATTATGTTCAGTGTCGGAAAAAAAAGATCAAAATATACATAATAAGTATTACTACATTTCATGAAAGAGTTAAAAAAAAAACTAGAAAAATAAATTGATATGAGGATATATGAAAATATAGATACGATTTAAGAAAAAAAAAATTCAAATTGAAGTTTTATAAATTAAAAACTGTGACGACCCGTTCCCGGTAAGTAATATTTAAATAAATAATTTATTTATTTAAAGAGGTGGGATTGTTTTATTATGTTTGAAGAGGAGGTGGTGATTAAAATTTTAATTCTTTTTACAGGAATTAAATTTATGAAATATCTTTATTTTGGTTTTATTTAAAAAAAAAAAGAAAAAAAAAAAGAGAAAGGGAGGTGAAGTGGCGTGGGAGAGGGAAAGAAAAGAAAAAAAAAAGAATGAAGGCTTGACAGAGAACAGAACGTACAGAGACAGAAAAGAAAGGTAGGGTTCATCATCTTTTCTTCTTCTTCTTCTTCCCATTGCCACCGCCAAGGAAGGGTTAGGCCGGATTTTCTCCATTAATTCTTCCTTCTCTTCTTTATAGTTTTTGGTGATCATTCGTTGGGTTCAATTTGAGTTGTTTGGAGGAATTGGGAAAACTTCAAAATTCAATCAAGAAAGGTAAATTGGTTCTTCTTTCAACAATTTCTTTTAAATTGTAGATTGTTGATCTTGGATTGGTTGTTTTATTAAAATCAATTTCTCAAACCCTTGTTGATTAAATTTTGATTCAAACCTTAGAAACCCTAGAATCCTAAATTTTGAAAAAGGCCTTTACCGATCAAACCAATCATCAAATTAGCCTTCAAAAACACCGTTGGGACCACCGCCGTTGACAAAAGAACAGCCACGGCAGCAGCCCAGGGGCTGCTGCTGGCCGACGCAAGAAGGCAGCCCTTCGAGGTTGCCTTCGCATTTTTCCGTCCCGTTGATCGATCCGTGTTGGCCTATAATTTTAGATATTTGTTTTTAGATATTTTGTGTAGGTTTTAAGAACCTTAAACCTTGATTTCAGGTTGTGGAATTGAGGAAGGAAGCACTTTTTGAATTGTTTTGCTTTTGCATTAATTGGGATTAAGGTGAGAATTTAGTTAATCTTTGATCATTGGCATGTTTAATTTTATGTTTCTTTATAAGTATGACTGTTTCTGGGTTGTGTAATTGGAGTAAAGTATTTGGTGTGATGTATTAAGTATGCTTTAAATGATCGTATGAATCTTTGAATTGGAGTTAAGTAAATTAATAATTAATGGCATGCATGCTTTTTGGATGTTATAGATTGATGTTACCATTGGATTCTCTAATTGATTTTTTTTAAAGTGATGATTATAGGATTTCTAGATGCTTTTTGAATGCTTTAAGATTTAGAAAAGCTGCTGGAATTTGACTTATTGTAGTGGGATCAATAGAGTCTTAGATGGAGATTGGTCCAGTCGAAGACCTTTTCTTGGGAGTTTAGGTGGGAAATTATTTTTGGATGATTCTTGAGTGTGTCTAGGTGATTTTGGGGCTGATTAGAGGCCTTAAAAGATGCTAGAAAATTTTATAAAATTGTCTTACCAGTTAGCGCCGAAAAAGAAGTAAAACCACGCTAGCTAGCTAGTTTAGATTTTTAGAGTGGGTTTTCTTCAGGGGACCATCTTGTGAGTTAGAGATTTAATTTTAGGCATTTTTAGAACCTTTAAATGCTGTATTTACATTGATTTTCCAGAAATTGGATTTTTTGAGATTAGCCTATTTAAGGTCAGTTTTAGGAGGAAACGGGTTTTCTGAGCTAGAAACTGGGCCTAGGCTTTGTCATGCATTCTGGTAGTGATGCATTTATATAAATCACATTATTTCGATGCCTTAGATAATGTGGTTGGAGGTTCGCATTAAGTAGGGTCATACTTAATGAAGAATAAACCGTTAAGGGGTGAATTAGAGTTGTGCACAACTTAATTACACTTAGCGGGGTAGGTTCATTCCATTTGATCAATGGGAGAGAATAAACTTGTAGGTTCGCTTGTGAGTCTTGCAAACTCATAAGAAGAATAACTCAAAAGTCGAACGTGGTGACAGAGGTTCATTACTTTGAGTGTTCAGCTCACTTTAATTGTAAATAAAGTGGAGCTAAGACATTGGGTAAAAATGAATATAAAAATGGGATATTCTCTAGTGTTGAGATTATGCCTCGGAAGTTGAGAGTATTTGGAAGTTGTGAGGCCGAATATGGACTTAAGGAATTTAGAAAGTTTCTCATGGCGTTGCTCTTAAATTAACTTTATTTTCACTGGGCATAGCCTCATGATGCTACAATGTTTTTTTTTTCAGGTAATAAAAAGAAGAAAACTGGCAAATGACGGGGTCGTGGATGGTGACTGGTTGGGCTTGGATTTACAAGCCGGCAATAATGTTTCTTTCTTATTTAGTTGAATATTGGGATTTTAATGATCTTTAATTCTTATGTTTCATGTTTTACTTGCATTTGGATTTTTCTTTGATTTGGTTCAAGTTGTTACGATAAGTTTTTGTTTTAAAACGAGCTCACTCAAACTGTGTTGAAATGTTTTGTTTATTTTGAGAATTTTAAGTTTGAATATAAGTGAAGAACTGTTTCATTTTGTATAAATAAGAAATATTTGTTTTTGAATTGATGTTTATATATATTTCTGCTGCGTAATTGTTATTTCCATGTTTTGGAAAGTTTGGTTGTTACAGTTGGTATCAGAGCCCTTATGGTTCTGAAGATCGTAAATCCAAACCAACCACCACGCCACGAACTCATCGGTGCCAGGTATTTCTATTTTTTTTATTATTTTAGCTATGCCATTAAATGAGAAATGATATAAGTTGCCTTCAGTCGTTAGATAAGATATAACTGCGATCGTTGTTGTTATGTCTTATTCTGTTGTTTGTGTGGTTTCAGTATGCCTCTTGTCAATGCACGTGGAAATGTTAGAGGACGCGGTAGAGGCCGTGGTCATCGAGGCAGAGGCCAAGGTCGAGGTTTGGGCCGTGGGGCCAACCCTATTTATGAGAGTGACGTAGAGTCAAGTAATGAGGTAAATTCTTATGCGACTCCTGCGACAGCTGAATATGAGGAGGCATTGGAAAACCAACCACCAGTTCCACCTGTGCCACCGGTTGCACCTGTCCCACCTGTTGTACCAGTTGCGCCAGCACCCCCCGCTGTTCAGGGTGTGTTTGTGCCTCAGGCAAAGTATGAGATGATGCAGAGGGCTTTATACAGGTTGGGAAGCACTACTGAGCATGCCCGGTTTCTGAATGAATATAGGAAGTATGCGCCAAAGGAATTTGATGGAAAGTCCACTGATCCAGATGAGGCTGAAAAGTGGATTTCTCGAGTGGAGCAGGCCTTGGAATTCATCAATTGCCCTGATCACTTGAAAGTGCACTGTAGTACTTTCGAGCTTGTTGATGATGCTCTTTACTAGTGGATGACCTCTAAGAAGACCCTTGGTCAGGATGTGACTTGGGAACAGTTTCATGAATTGTTTTGCAAAAAATACTTTTCTGAGCGTGTCAGAAGTGATAAAGAGGTAGAGTTTCTGGCTTTAAAACAGAATGGAATGTCAGTATTGGATTTTGAGAGGGAGTTTGACAGGTTAGCAAATTTTGCTGAGTATCAGGTGGCTACACCTAAGTTGAGATTGAAGAGATTCATGCTGGCACTTGATGATGATCTCAGAGGTCAACTTGAGTCTATTGAGCCAACTGATTATGCCTCCGCCTTGAAAAAGGCCATTGCTCTTGATCCAAAAAGTAAGGGCAAAAGCTGTTGTGAAAGAAGCTGGGGAGCCAGCTGTGGGGCAGAAAAGGAAGTCTGAGGTTTAGTCAAGTCAGAAACAGACTAACCAGGGTACAAGTAAGAATCAGTTTCAGCAGAACAAGCAGCCTGGTCAGTTTCAGCAAAATTGACAGTTCCAGAGGAATAATCAGCAAGGGCAGAAACCAGAATGTAAGAATTATAGGCAACGACATTGGGATAGCCTGTACTTTGCCTCACAAGTGCTTTATTTGTCAGCAAGAGGGTCACATCTCCACAGAATGCAAAAAGAGGCAGGATAAACCGGTTGAGCAGAATCAGACTAGGCAGAATGTGCAACAAGGTAGGCTGTTTGCTACTAATAAGGCAGAGGCTGAGGCAGCAAACAATGTGGTAATAGGTACATTATCTCTTTTGGGTCATAGTGTCTTGGTTTTGTTTGATTCTGGAGCGAGTCATTCGTTCATATCTGCTACTTTTGTTGAGCATGCTCGTATATACACTTTGCCATTAGAGTATGTACTATCTGTTTCTACTCCGATTGGTTTGACTATGAATGTGAATAGAAAAGTAGAAACTGATGATTTGTGCATATTAGGAAAGTATGTGACTGTTTCTTTGACTGTTTTGCCTATGGATGATTTTGATTTGATTCTGGGTATGGATTGGTTAAAAGCCAACTTTGCTGTGATAGACTGTCATAGGAGGGAAGTAAAGTTTAAGGGTCCTTGCGGGACTGAGTTAAAGTTTAAGGGATCTAATAGAAAGGTTGCACCTGTAGTCATTTCTGTTTTGCAAGCTCAGAAATTGATAGAGGAAGGGGCTTGGGCATACTTAGTTAATGTGGTAGATACCACTGTGAAAGAAATTAGTGATGAGACTGTGCCAGTAGTGAGGGAGTTTACTGATGTTTTCCCTGATGAATTGCCTGGTTTACCTCCCGTTAGGCAATTAGACTTTCAGATAGATGTTTTGCCTGGCACTGCTCCGTTGTCAAAAGCACCCTATAGGATGGCCCCAGCTGAGTTGAAAGAGTTGAAAACTCAGTTACAAGAGTTATTAGACTTGGGTTTTATCCGCCCCAGTGTGTCACCTTGGGGAGCCCCAATTTTGTTTGTTAAGAAGAAGGATGGTACCATGAGACTGTGTATAGATTACCGTGAGTTAAATAAGGTGACCATCAAGAACAAGTATCCATTGCCTAGGATAGAGGATCTGTTTGACCAGCTTTAGGGTGCAACAGTATTCTTAAAGATTGACCTATGATCAGGTTATCATTAATTGAGGATAAGGAACGAGGATATACCAAAGACAGCTTTTCGAACTATATATGGTCATTTCGATTTCGTTGTGATGTCTTTTGGGTTGACTAATGCTCCCGCTGCCTTTATGGATCTAATGCACACAGTTTTTCAGAAGTATTTGGATACCTTCGTGATAGTATTCATAGAGTGTATTCTAAGACTAGGGAGTTACATGATGAGCATCTGAGGATTGTGTTAGCCACTTTGAAGTCTGAGAAACTTTATGCCAAGTTCAGTAAGTGTGAGTTCTGGCTGGATAAAGTTGCCTTTTTGGGACATGTTGTGTCGAGTAGTGGGATATTAGTAGATCCTTCTAAGATTCAAGCTGTTAGTAGTTGGCCCCGACCTACCAGTGTGACTGAGATTCGAAGTTTCCTAGGTTTAGCCGTTATTACCGAAGGTTTATGCAAGACTTTGCAAGGATTGCCTCACCTATGACCAAGCTAACCAGGAAAGGTGTGCCGTATGTCTGGGATGATGAGTGTGAGCAGAGTTTTGAGGAACTCAAGAAAAGATTAGTGACAGCTCCAATTTTGATAACTCTGGATGATTTGTGGGGTTTAACTATTTATAGTGATGTCTCGAAGAAAGGGTTGGGTTGTGTGTTAATGCAACATGGTAAAGTAGTAGCCTATGCTTCTAGACAGCTTAAGGAGTGTGAGAAGAAATACCTTACCCATGATTTGGAGTTAGCTGCTGTGATTCATGCCTTAAAGATATGGAGACATTATCTCTATGGAGAGAAGATCCTTATCTTTACTGATCACAAAAGCTTGAAGTATTTCTTTACTCAGAAGGAGTTAAACATGAGACAGCGTAGATAGCTAGAGTTAGTCAAAGACTACGATTGTGACATCCAGTACCACCCAGGTAAAGCCAATGTAGTGGCTGATGCCTTGAGTAGGAAGTCAGCTCATAGTGCAGCTTTGCTTGTGAGACATCCGAGACTTTAGAGGGAGATGGATAGAGCTGAGATTGAGGTACTTACTTCTGAGATGACAGTTAGCATGGCCAGGTTGATTGTGACACCTTTGTTGAGACAGAGGATTATTGAGGCACACAAAAATGATAGTAGTCTTCGGGGTTATGTACTTGATGTTGAGACTGGGTTGCCTGGGTATACTACAAAATATGTTGGCACTACCAACGCACATATGCGTCGGGAATGCTTAGACAACATGCCGGCAATACCTTCGCCGGCGTAAAGTCTACGTCGGTATTTACGCCGGTAATTATTTGTCGGGTTTGCCCATTTTTAGCATCCCCGGCGTCATATTTTCTTACGTCGGTGATACTTTATGCATCCCCGATGTATCATATGCCGGCGTAAAATTCAATGTCGGTGATAGATAGGGGTATTGCCGGCGCCATGGCGCCGACAAATGGGTGTCCAAAAAATAATATAGGCAGGGTCATTGCCGGCGTCATGACGCCGGCAAAAGGGTGTCCAAAAAATAATATAGGGAAAGTCATTGCCGGCGTAATGATGCCGGCAAAGGGGTGACTTAAAATAATAAAGAGAGGGTCATTGCCGGCGCCATGGCGCATGCAAAGGGGTGTCCAAAAAAAAATAGGGAGGGTCATTGCCGGCGTCATGGCGCCGGCAATACCACTGTAGTTTTTTTTTAAAAATTTTGTTTGTTTTAGGCGCCTCAAATGCCACCTGTTTCACTATTAAATTTCATTTCATATATCTTAATCACCAATATCAAGAATAATAGAGAACTAAAACAAATTTTTTGATCATTAACATAAGCCACGATACTTTCTTCAATAAATCATACAAAGAAAACGAAATTACTAATATAACTAAAGTTTTAATACAAACGAGAGTACTACAATAACTAAAGAGTTGATAAAATACAAACATCCTAATTAAGCATCGTTACTCCCACTCCCATTCCCACCTCCACCTTGAAACTTTCTCAAGAAATCATCCCAAGCCGATTGAAGTTTATTACTTTCTGCCTCACGTGCCAAAACAAGAGCTCGAAGTTCTTCGGCTTCTCTAGCACGTGCCAAATCACGAGCTCGAAGTTCTTCGATGGTACTGAGAGCCTCTGTTAGTTGTGTTTGGACAATACTCACTTGTGAATATACACTCGATCTCGATGAATTATCGGACTTTGGGGGAGGTTTACGGCCCCTACCCATACCTCTCCTATAGCCTGGCCTATGACCCAACACTTTCTCCATGACATCAATATCAATAAGAGGTGAGGTTACTGAATCAATTGTGTTTGACCCAACTTCATCACTGACTTGTGGAGGTTTCATGTATTCTTTCATTTGTTTCTATACAAATAACAAAATATGTAATGATAAAAAGTTTGTGTTATGGAAAACAATGACACTTTATATAAAAAAATACTTACATGGTGTTGTTTGGCCTCTTCGCTAACCCAAGTGTCTGGATCATAAGAGTATTGTTTCTCCCACACATCGACCCACGTAGTTTAGGCTTCTCTTTTCCTGAAATGTTCATATAAAAATGTTTATACATGTTCAAAGAAATGAAAATTATTAATAATTAGTAAGTGTGAAATAATATTACCATCTCATAATGCATATTAGCATTGGATTTGGAGCCACCCTTGTGCAAATAAGGTACCGCCAGCTCGAGATCGGTTTGTTTTGCTTCGATAGTTTCTACACAAAAAGAATATCATCAATTTATTTCCATTCAGAACTAACTACCAATCATTACAAGATATGTTTTACCTTAAATTCTGCAGATTTCAATTTAGAGAGTAATTTCGCCCATTCATCGTCACAATGCACTCTTTGATGTCTCATGCGATCCGCTTACTCTTCACCAAACTCTGCTACGTTGTGACGATAATATTTTCCAAGCTCGTAGCGATACTCATTCGCACACGACATCATTTGTGCATCAACGGTTTTCCAAACTATGCCATTGGTCATGTCAAGGTTAAATTTTTCCTTAACACATTAGAAATTCATGTTAGTGCATATTATAATAAATGTATATAGTAATTCCAAATCACGCATCTAAATACAGAGTACTTACTGCTAGTCGTTGTCTAATGTCATTTAGAATCTCTGGTTGCACCAAATCCTATCTTTTGTGACTTGGTGGTATTAGGGCACGAACCAATATGCCTGTCTCAGTGATAAATGGAGTCGCAATATCTCAGATCACCCGTTGAAGATTTTCTGGAATAATCAAATCTTTCTTACCCTTCCCTTTGTGCAATTTCAAGTTCTTTGCAATTCCACGTTTAGGAATCGAACTTTGAGACGGGACTATAGATAAATTATTTAGTCAGTTAAAAAAAATACATAAATGACATTACAAGTAAAATATGAATTTTTACCATTCTCGAAAGTAGACGGAATGGAAGATGCGTCGGTCGAAGGATCTACTGTCGGGCTCAATACATGACCTGGTGAAGGCGACGGCGACTGGGATTGCATCGGTGTATCATATGATGGCTTTCTAATCACTAAGTCACGTGAACGAGGACGAGGAGTCGTCCGGTTACCTGGTGCGATGGGTCGTGACTCGTCCATCGGAGTCTTCCCTTTATCTTTCCTGTAGTAAGATTATGCAAAAACAAATGATTTAAGGTTGATAAAACATGTTATTCCAAAATATTAGGATTTAGAAATTGAGAAAAATAAGTAAATCTGACATACTATTCTGACTCATCATTTTATGAAACATCACTATCATTTTCCAACTCTGTTTCATTAGTGTTTATGAACTCCTCTATGTCATCATCACTCAACTCATCATCTTCTTTTTGAGAGTTTGATTTGTGTAGAACCCGTTCCATAACTGTTTTATCGACTACACTTCCAGGAATATCGTCTCTATTGAGCATCTGAGCATCTAGACTATCACTCACGTGTGTATCCATAGGTGAAATGACGTCCAAAATATTATCATTCTCGTCATCTTCCTCCAACTCTGGGACATTCCACACATTTTTTTGTCTTAAAGTTTGAACCACCCTCCAATCTTTACCATATTTAATATCATCTAAGTATAGAACTTGCTGAGCTTGATTTGCTATGATAAAGGGTTCATCTTCAAAACAATTTCGAGATATGTTAATAGATATATTTTCCGACTCTTTTTTCATTCTAGATGGAGATGTATCAAACCATGAACATCTGAACAGAACGACTCGATTGGATCTTAGGTAACTAAGTTCTAAAACCCCTTTTAGTAATCCATAGAACGTCGTTGATCCTTCATCGTGATCACCCTGAACAGAAACCCCACAACTTGTAGTAGTGCAACCATGTGATCTATCCATTGTGTGGAAACGCATGTCATTGATACAACATCCCGTATAAGATTTAACACGAATGTCTGGGCCCAATGACAATGCGTACAAATCATAACTTACTTCACCACATTTCCACAATTCACTAACCTACATTATCAAATACATTTTGTATTAAAAACTTAATGCATAGTGAGTTATAAAATCAATACATAAGAGACGGAAACTCTTACACGATGTTTGAACCAATTGGAAAATCGTGCCTCTTGATGTTTATGAATATTCTGCAAGCTCTCTTGTTCAAGCAAATCAAGATGATCCCTATGGATGAGTTGGGAAATACATGAAATCTATATGGTTTTACTCATTGGAAAATATGTTAAGAATAGAATGTATATATACTTACCGTAAATATGGTTCTACTTCATCGCAGTTGGTCAATGTGTACCAATGTGCCTTATCAATGTCTGATTTTGTTAAGGTAAAAAAATCAAAACAACCAAGACGACGGGAAGTATCTTTAAATACTGATATGTCACTCTCTACTCGACCATCAACTTCTTCTTCATAATTACGATCCAATCTGTTAAATCGAGTCTCAATGCCTTGAAGATATCTAGAACAGAACGTGATCGACTCATTAAAAACATAAGCCTCTGCTATGCACTCTTCTGGACGTGATGGATTTCTCACATAATTCTTTAATGTTCGAAGGCTTCGTTCTATTGGATACATCCAACTATAACATACTGGCCCCACTATTCTAGCTTCATATGGCAAATGAATTACTAAGTGAACCATGACATCGAAAAAGGCCGGAGGAAATATCCTTTCAAGTTTACACAAGATGAGCGTGATGTCACGTTGTAACTGATCCAACTCATCTAAACTTATAACTTTGGCACATAAACTACGAAAAAAATTACTGAACTCTGTTATCACCTGACTTATATCGTAACTCAAAAACCCCCGGATTGCTAATGGTAGCAATCGTTGAAACAAAATGTGACAATCATGGATCTTCAACCCGGTAATTTTTCTACCCTTAACATTAACACATCGAGATATGTTTGATGCAAACCCATCTGGAAATTTCACACTTTTCAAGAATTTACATGCTTCAATGCGTTGACTCGTAGTCAAAACATAAGCTGCAGCGGGTTTAACAAACTTATCTTTCCCGACCTTTTGTATATGCAATTCAGATCGTATTCCTATATCTTTCAAATCGTGACGAGCTTTCAATGTATCCTTGTTCTTTCCTTCAATAGAGAAAATTGTCCCAACCAAGTTATCACATATGTTTTTCTCTATATGCATCACATCTAACTTATGACGTAAAAGTAATTTAGACCAATAAGGAAGACAAAAGAATATGCTTTTCTTGGTCCAATTGTTGTTTTCTTGAGGACGTTTTCTTTTCTTTTCTTGGGTAGAAGGATGCTTACCGAATTTAAAAAAACTTAATCGATCTAGATCTTTCATTATCTCAACTCCAGCATTTAATTTTCGGCTTCCCTCTCAATTCTTGTTTACCATCATGCACTGTTTCAAAACGCCACGAATGACCCATGTGGATATATCGACGATGACCCATAAAACATATTTTGCTTCGAATACCCATTGAAGAAGTATTTTCCAAACATATGGGACATGCATTATATCCTTTCGTACTCCAACCAGACAAATCACCATATGCGGGAAAGTCATTGATAGTCCATAGCAAAGCTGCCCGTAATTGAAAATACTCGGATTTGGAGCTATCAAAAGTTCTTATACCCTCACCCCATAAATCATTCAACTCTTCAATCAACGGTTGTAAGAATACATCAATGTCTTTTCCAGGTGACTTAGGCCCGGGAATCAGTAAAGACATGAAAAAAAGTTATTCTTTCATACATTTCCAAGGTGGTAAGTTATATGGAACCAAAATAACGGGCCACATACTGTAAGAGATACTCATTTGCCCAAAAGGGTTAAAATCATCTGAAGCTAATGCTAAACGCACATCTCTAGGATCAGAAGCAAACGACGGAAACTCTTTGTCAAAATGCTTCCATCCTTCTGCATCTGATGGGTGACGTAAAACGCCTTCCGTTTCTAAACGCTTATCCTTGTGCCATCTCATATCGAATCGTATATTTTGATGCAAATAGTCTCTGTAACCTAGGTTTCAATGGGAAATGTCTAAGTACTTTTTGAGCCACTTTATGTTTAGATTTCCCAACATTCACCTCATATTGGGGTTCCCCACATACTGAACAAAACTCGTCTTTGGCATATTCTTTTCTAAAAAGAACGCAGTCATACTTGCAAACATGAATTGATTCATATCCTAATCCAAGCGCACGTAAAAACTTCTTAGAAGCATAATATGATCCTGGTAAAACCGTCCCTTCAGGTAAAGCTTCCTTTAATAACTCGAGGAGCATATCAAACGACTTATTACTCCACCCGTTTAAAACTTTGATATGAACTAATTTCACTAAGAAATTGAGAGATGAAAAACTTTTACATCCAGGGTATAACTTTTTTTGTGCTTCCCCGAATAAGTGTGAGAACTCGCCATCACACTCACTCGTGTTTAGATTTTCCCCATCGTCATCCAAATTTTCTAAGTTTTCAGGGTCATATTCATGAAATGCACCACTTTGCATATCATTTAGCATGTCCATCATTCCATCATCATTATTATCATCATCATCATCTTCTATTAATGATACATTAACGAGAGGAACACTATTACTCGTAGAACCGATTTTAAAATTCTCACCATAGTATGTCCAACAGGTATATCCTCGTGTTATTCCATAAATGTGCAAATGTTCACTAATTTCTTGAAGTGTGGCAAATCTAACGTTCACACATTTTATACAAGGGCATCGAGTCTTTCCACTATCATTCAAAACCCTCCCTGCAACCTCTAAAAATGACTTCACCCCACCAATATACTCTTTACAAAACCTATCATTTAGATCCATCCAATTCCTATCGGCATTCGACCTATTTAAAACAAATCATCCTAAGTAAATTAGGTAATCAAGTTCTACCCTTCAATGTAAAAACCCTTAAAACATGTAAACTACATAAAACGATGACATTTAATGAAAATAACGATAAAACATGCTTGAGATGACTAACTTTGCTGCAGGATAGCCGTCTCCCCATAACATTAAAAAATATAAAAACTTTATGCAAAAATGATAAAACATGCTTTGAGACGGCTAACTTTGCTGCAGGATAGCCGTCTCCCCATATCATTAAAAAATATAAAAACTTTATGCAAAAATGATAAAACATGCTTTGAGACGGCTAACTTTGCTGCAGGATAGTCGTCTCCCAAAAACATAACGACGTTAAGCTATAAAAAATCAGAAAATTAACTTGGATCCTGACATTTATATAATATGCTCACGAAAGATATATGCTCACGAAAGATCCGCAAATATTATCTGTTTCAATTTACAATTAAATACAAAAAAAAAAAAAAAACAGTGAGTTTATGCTAAAAAATTTGAAATTTACCTAAACTTTAAAAACAATTCAAGTTTAGTTCTTTCAATTATTCAAGTAATTATTTTAATAAAATTTTGAAATAAAGTATAATAAAAAACATATTAACAAAACCTAAAACTCAAAAGCATTAAATTGAAAAAACTCATATTACTAAGTATGCAAAGTTTAAAATTAATCACAAATTCATCTCAAATCTAATCTCAATCATGTATTGTGTACTTCATAACAACCAATTTTTAACAATAAAACAATAAAACTAAACAAAAACTCAATTTTTTTTAAAATAAACCCATACTACTCAAATCCATTTTGATAAAAAAACAAAAATTCATCTCAAATCTAATCTCAATCATGTATTGTGTACTTAATCTACAACATCAAAACTAATTATTAATAATTAAACACTAAAACAAAAACAAAAAACTCATTTTTCCAAAAAAAACCTAATACATAAAACTATCAAATCTAAAAAAATCACAACTATTTTGGTAAAATCGACTATAGAAACATACATAAAAGGAGAGATTATGAAGATTTTGGCTTTTGAACGAAGGAAAACGGTCAAGAATTGACCAAGAAAATGAAAAAAAGAAAAAAACATACTAGCCGCCGTTCTGCCTTTGCTTCAGCTAGGGGGGAAATGGCTTTGGGGAAGAAGGGGTCGGGGGGGGGGGAAAGGCTGTTTTTTTTAAGTCACATCACCGGCGCACGTGCGCGTCGGCGATGCTCATAGGTAATGTGTGCCGGCAATGGGCCGGCCCATTGCCGGCACATGATAGTCCCAGCGCCGGCATTGGGCCGGGCTGGGCCCCAATACTGGCGCAATAATATTTTGCGCCGGTATTGGGCTACCATTTCCGGCGCACAAGATGTGCGCCGGCGATGGTAGTCTTTTTAGGGCCATTGTCGGCGCCGTCATGTTGCGCCGGCAATGCCGACGCCGGTAGTACTCATTAATCTTGTAGTGGTACTTTTCATATGCTTCAGATGGTGGATTGACTTATAAGGGTCGTTTGTGTGTATCTGATGTTGAGGGTTTGAAAGGGGAAGTATTGACAGAAGCACATAATTTGATGTTTTCAGTACATCCTAGTAGCACCAAAATGTATAATGACCTTAAAATGCATTATTGGTGGCCTGGAATGAAAAAGGATGTGACGGAATTTGTTAGTAGGTTCCTAGTATGCCAACAGGTGAAGACTTTGAGAAAATGTCCATATGGTCACTTGAAACCATTAAGTGTACCAGAATGGAAATGGGAAGACATAGCCATGGATTTTGTGTGTGGTTTGCCAAGGACACAAAAGGGTTATACAGTTATATGGGTCATTGTGGATAGATTGACCAAGTCTGCTCACTTTTTACCTGGGAAATCGACTTACTCAGTAGAGAATTGGGCAAAGTTGTATTTGAAGGAAATTGTGAGACTTCATGGGGTGCCAGTGACTATTGGGTCTGATCGGGACACAAGATTTGTGTCCAAGTTTTGGAAGAGTCTTCATAGTGCTATGGGTACTAAGCTACTTTTTAGTACAGCTTTTCATCCTCAGACTGATGGACAGACTGAGAGGGTGAACCAGATATTGGAGGATATGCTCCGAGCGTGTGTATTGGATTTTTGTGGTAGTTGGTATGAGCAGTTATACTTGGTAGAGTTTTCTTACATCAATAGTTTCCAAGCTACCATAGAAATGGCTCCTTTCGAGGCACTTTATGGAAGAAAGTGGTCTCCATTTCATAGGGATGAAGTTGGGGAGAGAAAGTTGTTGGGACCAGAACTTGTGCAAATGACTAATGCCTCAGTTGAGTTGATCAGAGAAAGAATGAAAACAACTCAAAGCAGACAGAAAAGCTACACAGATGTCAGGAGGACCGATTTCGAGTTTTCTGTTGGGGATCATGTGTTTCTAAAGATTGAACCGATGAAAGGGGTTATGAGATTTGGTAGGAAAGGAAAATTGAGTCCGAGGTTCATTGGGCCTTTTGAGGTGTTGGAGAGGATTGGATCTTTAGCTTACAGATTAGCCCTCCCACCAGCTCTGTCAGGAGTCCACAATGTATTCCATGTCTCGATGTTGAGGAAATACATTGCTGATCCGTCTCATGTGATAGATTATGAGCCAGTTCAACTGAATGCCGATTTATCATTTGAGGAGCAACCGGTTGAAATCTTGGCTAAGGAGCAAAAGATTCTGAAGAACAAGACCATTAATTTGGTTAAGGTTTTGTGAAGGAATCAAACACATGAAGAAGCCACTTGGGAACGAGAGGATGAAATGCGCGAGTGGTATCCCCACCTTTTTGATGAGCAGTAGTACTTTTCGGGGACGAAAAGCTTTGTTAGGTGGGTGGATTGTCACGACCCGTTCCCGGTAAGTAATATTTAAATAAATAATTTATTTATTTAAATAGGTGGGATTGTTTTATTATGTTTGAAGAGGAGGTGGTGATTAAAATTTTAATTCTTTTTACAGGAATTAAATTTATGAATTATCTTTATTTTGGTTTTATTTAAAAAAAAAAAAAGAAAAAAAGAAAAAAAAAGAAAAGAAAAAGGGAGGTGAAGTGGCGTGGGAGAGGGAAAGAAAAGAAAAAAAAAGAATGAAGGCTTGACAGAGAACAGAACGTACAGAGACAGAAAAGAAAGGTAGGGTTCATCATCTTTTCTTCTTCTTCTTCTTCCCATTGCCGCTGCCCAAGGAAGGGTTAGGCCGGATTTTCTCCATTAATTCTTCCTTCTCTTCTTTATAGTTTTTGGTGATCATTCGTTGGGTTCAATTCAGAGTTGTTTGGAGGAATTGGGAAAACTTCAAAATTCAATCAAGAAAGGTAAATTGGTTCTTCTTTCAACAATTTCTTTTAAATTGTAGATTGTTGATCTTGGATTGGTTGTTTTATTAAAATCAATTTCTCAAACCCTTGTTGATTAAATTTTGATTCAAACCTTAGAAACCCTAGAATCCTAAATTTTGAAAAAGGCCTTTACCGATCAAACCAATCACCAAATTAGCCTTCGAAAACACCGTTGGGACTGCCGCTGTCGACAAAAGAACAGCCACGGCAGCAGCCCCTTTGGGCTGCTGCAGGCCAATGCAAGAAGGCAGCCCTTCAGGGTTGCCTTCGCGTTTTTCCGTCCCGTTGATCGATCCGTGTTGGCCTATAATTTTAGATATTTGTTTTTAGATATTTTGTGTAGGTTTTAAGAACCTTAGACCTTGATTTCAGGTTGTGGAATTGAGGAAGGAAGCACTTTTTGAATTGTTTTGCTTTTGCATTAATTGGGATTAAGGTGAGAATTTAGTTAATCTTTGATCATTGACATGTTTAATTTTCTGTTTCTTTATAAGTATGACTGTTTCTGGGTTGTGTGATTGGAGTAAAGTATTTGGTGTGATGTATT
Organism: Gynostemma pentaphyllum; assembly: GCA_028015215.1. Lineage (NCBI taxonomy): Eukaryota > Viridiplantae > Streptophyta > Magnoliopsida > Cucurbitales > Cucurbitaceae > Gynostemma > Gynostemma pentaphyllum. The sequence goes on along the minus strand of CM051346.1, from coordinate 32,863,319 downwards.
AAGTATGCTTTAAATGATCGTATGAATCTTTGAATTGGAGTTAAGTAAATTAATAATTAATGGCATGCATGCTTTTTGGATGTTATAGATTGATGTTACCATTGGATTCTCTAATTGATTGGTTTTAAAGTGATGATTATAGGATTTCTAGATACTTTTTGGATGCTTTAAGACTTAGAAAAGCTGCTGGAATTTGGCTTATTGTAGTAGGATCAATAGAGTCTTAGATGGAGATTGGTCCAGTCGAAGACCTTTTCTTGGGAGTTTAGTTGGAAAATTATTTTTGGATGATTCTTGAGTGTGTCTAGGTGATTTTGGGGCTGATTAGAGGCCTTAAAAGCTGCTGGAAATTTTATAAAATTGTCTTACCGGTTAGGGCCGAAAAAGAAGTAAAACCACGCTAGTCTAGCTAGTTTAGCTTTTTATAGTGAGTTTTCTTCGGAGGACCATCTTGTGAGTTAGAGATCTAATTTTAGGCATTTTTAGACCCTTTAAATGCTGTATTTACATTGATTTTCCAGAAATTGGAATTTTTTAGATTTAGCCTATATAAGGTCAGTTTTAGGAGGAAACGGGTTTTCTGAGATAGAAACTGGGCCTAGGCTTTGTCATGCATTCTGGTAGTGATGCATTTATATAAATCACATTATTTCGATGCCTTAGATAATGTGGTTGGAGGTTCGCATTCAGTAGGGCCATACTTAATGAAGAATAAATCGTTAAGGGGTGAATTAGAGTTGTGCACAACTTAATTACACTTAGCGGGGTAGGTTCATTCCATTTGATCAATGGGAGAGAATAAACTTGTAGGTTCGCTTTTGAGTCTTGTAAAGTCATAAGAAGAATAACTCAAAAGTTGAACGTGGTGACACGGGTTCATTACTTTGAGTGTTCAGCTCACTTTAATTGTGAATAAAGTGGAGCTAAGGCATTGGGTAAAAAGGAATATAAAAATGGGATATTCTCTAGAGTTGAGATTATGCCTCGGAAGTTGAGAGTATTTGGAAGTTGTGAGGCCGAATATGTACTTAAGGAATTTAGAAAGTTTCTTATGGCGTTGCTCTTAAATTAACTTTATTCTCACTGGGCGTAGCCTCACGATGCTACAATGTTTTTTTCAGGTAATAAAAAGAAGAAAACTGGCAAATGACGGGGTTGTGGATGGTGACTGGTTGGGCTTGGATTTACAAGCCGACAATAATGTTTCTTTCTTATTTAGTTGAATATTGGGATTTTAATGATCTTTAATTCTTATGTTTCATGTTTTACTTGCATTTGGATTTTTCTTTGATTTGGTTCAAGTTGTTACAATAGGTTTTCGTTTTAAAACGAGCTCACTCAAACTGTGTTGAAATGTTTTGTTTATTTTGAGAATTTTAAGTTTGAATACAAGTGAAGAACTGTTTCATTTTGTTTAAATAAAAAAGATTTGTTTCTGAATTGATGTTTATATATATTTCCGCTGCGTAATTGTTATTTCCATGTTTTGGAAAGTTGGGTTGTTACAAAAACCAACCATTAAATTAAAAGGAGAGAGAAATTAGTATAAACAAATTAACCCAGCAATTGACAATCCAACTTTCTAGCATATCTCACATTCTTTAATAAATTATATCAGTATCATACAGTGCAATATTGACTTGTAATATAGGATATATATCAATATTATATCTAACGGATCTAACTTTTTTTAATCAAATATATAAATATTATATATGTGTTTTATACTGTAATACTTGCAGACATGGATTCAAGAAGGAAGTTACAACAACCATAACATCTGGCCATAAAATAACAGCTCACCAAAGTTAACTCAACTAGAGTTAATTCAAGCTAAACAGCTAACTAGGGTAGAGTTAATGACAAAAAACTAACATTCCAAAAGTTTCATGAAACTAAGATTTGAATTTGAATTTCAAAACTGTCCTTAAATAATGGCTTAAAATTCAAATAACAATTATTTGAAGCTTCATTCTTTGATAATTTTTCCTTTTTAAAAATAAAATAAAATAAATAAGCATCAAACCTCAAATAAAATATTATCGATCAACACTTTCAATCCAAACTCTAAATTCATCGATGAGATAAAAACAACAATTTTCAATTCCTCATTAAGAATCAAGGATAAATCTAAAATGTATAATCACAATTACTTCAAGGGAATTTATTGCAACAAGTCAAAAAAATTGTTTTTTTTTTAAAAAAAAGAAAAAAAAAACTATTAAATATCTTTATAATTTTTTCAAGGCTATTATCACTATTAAATATCTTTATAACTTTTTTTAAAAAAATATCAAAATTACCCTACACATGAAGAATGTGGGCACATAAAGACCTGAGTTATTACCATAATATCTTTTTTCATAATTAACCTACATTTTTTATGAAAATTTGATTATAATGAATATATTATTGTTTTAATTTACATTACTGATATAAATTTAATACTAAAATTTTCACTTTGTTGATGTAAATTTAATATTATTGTTATAAATTTACATTACTGATAAATTATTGTTATGCATTTACATTACTGGTGTAAATGTAAATTTATAGAATACATAGAAATGGGTAAATCTGATATGAACATAAAAGTATGACATATATGAAAACAAAACTCAAAAATTAGCTACCACGTATAATTTTCTTTTCTTTTTTAGTTAATGTAAAGTAAAAAAATATTTTTCACAATATTTACATAAACATTTGTTATCTTAAATCTTTTTATTAATTTATCATATACTTTTTATTAATAAAATAATTAAACAAATATAAATTTAAACTTAAATGTTTATTTATGATAATCCTCAGATCTATATTCAATTTTTTGAAATCAATAATTTGATATGCAAACTAACGAGACTCCTATATATATCAGCAGATTCAATGTCTTCAACCGCAAACCTCAATTTTTTCTGCAAAGTCAATGTCTCTAGTATTCTTGGAAACAGAAAAATGGAAAAAAGAAAAAGAAAAATGGGTCAACTTTAAATTCAATAGTACTAGTGGCAGAGGGGTCTAAAGACACGTTTGTTTATAAGGAATCTAGATATCTGACATTTTAAGATACTCGATATGTCAGATGTTCAAAATCCAGATGTCTAACATCGTTAGATTAGTATGTTTGTTTTGCACAAATAAATAAATTATATGAATGCTTAAAAATATTTAATTAATTGTGCAACATTTATATAGAGAATTTATTTTCTTGTATTTTTTGTTTGTATAGATTAATTCTATTAATAAAATATTTAAATTACCTAATTTTTTGTAACGACCCGTTCCCGGTAAGTTTTAAATTTTGATAATTATTAAATTTATTTTAATAATTATTAAGTTTTCTTTTAAGAAAATAGATATTTAATGATTTTTCTTTTAAAGATAAATTAATTAATATCTATTCTTTGGGAAAAAAAAAAAAAAAAAAAAATAGGGTTGGTTTTAACGTGTAAAGGGAGGAAGAGAAGAAAGAGAAGGAGGTTTTTGCTTCTGAGACTGAACGTACAGAGAAAAAGGAAAAGGTAGGGTTCCTTTTCTTCTCCATCATCTTCTTCCTTCTTGCTTCTTTTTCTAAAGGATTTTAGGGTTTGATCAATTGATCTCCCTTTGTGAATTAGATGAAGTTTCATAGCTTTGCTTTTGGTGAAGGAGAGGTGGAGATTGGAGAAGTCATCTTTGAGAATTGAGACCAAGGTATTGGAAAATTCTTCCTTTAAATTCTGACTTTTGTTTTGATTGTGATGAAAACCTACCAATTCCAATTAATTTCAATATCTTCTTTTCAATTTTCCCAATTTCATTCAAACCCTAAAAACCCTAACCTTGATTCTTGAAAAAAAAAAACATTCACCCCACCTTTTAATTTATCAAAAATCGAACCCGACCGCACCAAGGACCGCCGCCGCCACGTCTTGAAAACGCAGCAGCAGCAGCCCTTGGGCTGCTGCTGGTCGGCGGCAAAGCAGCCCCTTTAGGGGGGTTGCTTTGTGTTATTTGCGCCGTTTCGCCGCTCCGTTTCGACCCCTTTTTGGTATTTTATGTTAGGTAAATTTTTAGCAAGGGATTTAATTTGTTATAGGTCACTTTTTCAGGTGCTTGTAACCATTGGAAAAGAAGACCAACTTGTGATTTGAATTACTTTTAACAATAAGGTGAGAATTTAGTCAAGCTTTGATCAGGGTCAAGTTTAATTTTCTTTTTCTTTATAAGCATGTTTTATTCTGATTTGTGTGTTTGGAGTAATTTTGGGTGTTGATTTGAGCATGATTTGAATGATCCTATATTGGTTTGAATTGGAGTTAAGATTATGAAAGTTAATGGCATGCATGCTTTTGAGTGTTATAAACTAATGTTACTATTGGATTCCTTTGTTGATTGATTTTAGAGTGATATTTATATAAATTCTAGCCACTTTTGGGTGTTTTAAGACTTAGAAAAAGCTGCTGGAATTTGACAGGGTGTAGCAGGATCAATGGAGTCTTAGGTAGAGATTAGTTCAGTCGAAGGCCTTTTCTTGGGAGTTTAGGTGGGGAATTATTTTTAGTTCATTCTTGGGTGTGTCTAGGTGATTTTGGGACTGATTAGAGGCCCAAAAAGCTGCTGGAAATTTTTATAAAATTCTCTCACCGGTGGTCGCCGAAAAAGAAGTAAAACCGCACTAGTTAAGCTAGTTTAGCTTTTTAGGGTGGGTTTTCTTCGGGGATTCATCTCGTGAGTTAAAGGTCTAATTTTAGGAATTTTTAGAACCTTTAAATGCTGTAAATACAATGATTTTCCAGAATTTGGAATTTTTGAGAATTAGCCATATTAAGGTCAGTTTTAGGAGGAAACGGGTTTTCTGAGCTAGCAACTGGGCCTAGGCTTTGTCAAGCATTCTGTTAGTGATGCTTTATTTTAAATCACATTATTCGATGCCTTAGATAATGTGGTTGTAGGTTCGCATTAAGTAGGGTCATACTTAATGAAGAATAAACCGTTAAGGGGTGAATTAGAGTTGTGCACAACTTAATTACACTTAACGGGGTAGGTTCATTCCATTTGATCAATGGGAGAGAATAAACTTGTAGGTTCGCTTGTGAGTCTTGCAAACTCATAAGAAGAATAACTCAAAGGTCGAATCGTGGTGACACGGGTTCAATACCTTGAGTGTGCGGCTCACTTTAATTGTGAATAAGTGGAGCTAAGGCATTGGATGATAAAACTTAAAAGAATGGGATTTTCTCTAGGGTTGAGATCATGCCTTGGAAGTTGAGAGTTATCGGGAGTTGTGAGGTCGAATATGGACTTAAGGAATTTAGAAAGTTTCTCATGGCGTTGCTCTTAATTTAACTTTATTCTCACTGGGCGTAGCCTCATGATGCTACAATTTTTTTTTCAGGTAATAAAAAGAAGAAATCTGGCAAATGATGGGGTCGTGGGCGGTGATTGGTTGGGCTTGGATTTACAAGCCGGCTATTTTTTTTATCTTGTTCGTGTTAGTCGAATATTGGGATTACGTTTTTATTTGTTATGTTGATTTTTTTTATGTTTAGATATTCCAAAACTTTGAATAATTGATTTGAACTGTTTTGTTTTAAACTGAGCTCAAATAAACCATTTTGTTGGATTTGGATTTATGGAAATTTTTCTGAGAATGGAATAAAGTTATGTTAGTTTTAACTCTAAATGAAAAGTGTTGAATTTTGAGATGATGTAAATTAAGTTTCCGCTGTGTTTAGTTTATTTCCATGTTTTGGGAAATTTTGGGTTGTGACATTTTTATTATAAAAAAATTCATGTATTAATTTAATAATTTCATTTTTATTTTATCCTAATTCTAGTTTAATTTAATATTGAACTGTTGTTAATATATTACATAATTAAAATAAAATTTATTCTTTATATACCTACAATTTTTTTAACTATTAGATTATTGAATTGATTTATTTTAAATAAAACAAAAATAATAAATAAGAGAGTTGACGAACTATAATTAAATATGAAAAAGGTAAAAGAGTGTTAAAAATGTCAAAGAAACTGATTTAGAATAAATTTGTTTGATAAACTTATTTAGTACATACAAATTATTTTACTTTTGCCAAAAAAATAAATTATTTTAACTTTAAAATTAAAATTAAATATTGAAATTATATAAATTAAAGAATTTTGATCCAAAAAATAAAAATACTGCTCAATATAAAAATAATATAGATTTTATATAAAATTTATAATTATTGGAATACTATATTTTTATCTAAAAATATAATTTAAGAAAAGTATAATTTTAAAATGAGAAGGCTATAAATTTATATTTTAAAACTATAAACAATATATTTGTATTGTATTAAAATCATACCGAGTCTTAGTTAAATTAAATTTACCGGAGATATTATAAAAAAAAAGGGATTCCGGGTCAAAAATCGAATTTCAGAGAAAATTTTCATATTTCGGGGCAACCCTGATTTTTTTTTTCTTTCTAAAAAATTGTTAGAAAGAAAGAGATCAAAGTATTCATGCCTTGAATAATGAAGAGATTGAAGGAATGATGGAGAGATTTGAGATTGAGAATTTTAGAGAGAGATAATTTTTAGAGAGAGAAAATCATTTAAAAGTGAGAGGGTTATAATATTACATATATAAATGTTTAAGGGTAAATAGGAGTTTTCACACAAAGATGACATCATCATAAGGTCAAAAAAGGTTAATATGAGAATGGAGGTCAACAAACATTAATTTAAGATTTTGGAGGTTATTTTACCCAAATTTCCAAGAAATAATGATAATAAACAAAAGAATTAGGGTAATTTTCATATTAATTTATTAAAAGTACCCTTATATTATTAAATGTTTTAAAACCATCTAAAAAGTAATAAGTGGTTTTGATTGATGAGATAATACAACAAACAATGTAAAAACTATCAATTTAAGGATAGAAAATATACTAATATTTTTATTATGATAGTTTTGAAAACTATGCTTAATTAAGAGGTATTTATGATATCCTTTTAAAAAGGTAAAAATATAGGGTAATTTTCATAACTACCCTTTTATAATTTAAGTTATCAAAAGTACCCTAATGTCATTAGACTCTTTAAAACTATTTTAAAATTAATAAGTGACTACAATTGATTAAACAAACTATATAATAAGAAATAGAAAATAAACTATTTTTTCATTAGGGTAGTTTTGAAAACCACAGGGTATTTATAATAACTAGTCTTTTACCATGTGCGTTGCACGTGATATTTTTTCTAACATAGAAATATTTAAAAGATCGACATATTTTTTATTTGTTTTTTCTATGGTTTATAAATCTTTTTCGAAATGATTTTATTAACATATTATTATGTTCTATTTAATATTTAAATTGTCGTATAGTTTACTAATTTACATAATTATATTCCTTTTTATATAAGGATTTTTTTAACATCTTTATTTTTAAAATTTATACTATCAAATAAAAAATAAATTATTTGTTCTATATACATATGTTAGTTAATTTTTGCATTTATAGATTATTAATTTCCAATTTTAATTAAAATTTAAGAAATTAAATATTTTTTCTCTTTGATTTTTAAACTTTTAAATATTTTTAATTAAAATTTTTTAAATTTATTTAAATATTATAAAATATTATACCATTATTAATTCAATAAATTATATTTTGTTGTAGTTGTTTTTTTTTTAATCTTAATTGTTATTCTAAAACAATTTAAGTTTTTTTTTAATATTTTTTAAAATTAAAGCATCGTCACCTTTGTTAAATCATTTAATATTTGAATACTTAAATATAATTTATTTTTCATAAATTGGTGATAAATCTAAACAATAAATTCATTTTAATATCACATTCATTTTCATATGTTGTACTTGATTTTTCAATTATTTTGTAATTTGATGTTGTGAAAACAATAAAAAACCAAGGAATTTATTTAATAAAATTGACAATTTCTTATTCAAAAAAAAAAAAAGAAAAGAAATATTTTATTAAAAATGTAAATAGTCATTTAATAGATAGTGGAGTATAAATAATAATGGCATTTTTAGAAATTTGAAGGTTTTAAAAGAGTATATATAATGACATGTTAGTAATTCTAAGATTTTAAAAGGGGTACAATAGTCCAAAATTTTTTCTTAAACATCCCCACTTTTATATATTAAGGATAAGGATAAGGATATATATATTAACCAATGAGGTTAAGAAAATTGAAAAATAATTATAAAAAAAATTAGTAAACGTTACATAAATTAATATAATTACCAGATAAAAATAAAATCTTAATTTTTTTAACCTACAAGGGACAACTATGAGGTGGGCCCCTCCATAGAGAGAAGCCAATCATTCAATTTTGGGTAAGATAAAATAATAATACTGTGCAATGCATAATTGATTATAGCCAAATACGAAAAATTATGATTAGAGACATGGCCCCAATAATACTTTTCAATTTTAAATCATACAGTAATAGGGGGTGTTTGAAAAGACGGGTAGGGTTGAGTGAAGCCCACCTTACATTTATTAGATGAATTTTGAAACCTCGAGTTTTATCTACTAAATCTATGGATTTTAAATAGTAACATTGGTGGGTTTGTTAGACCCTCATAAAATAATTAAACAACACAAAACTCAAATTAAAACCTCCTACCAAATACAGGTTATATAAATCTAGGTTTATATAACTCATACTTCTTAAATTGAATGTATGAAAATCTTTCCATTCAAAAGCAACCCTTTTTCTAATGTTTATTTTTTATTTTTTATTTATAATATTTTAATCAATAGTTAGAATTAAGGCTATTATTACATATAGTCAATATTGAGAATCAGTTTTTTAAAAAAAAAAAACCACAAAAATTGAAAAACATCAAAATTACTCAATACATGAGGATATGCGCATATAGAAACATGAGTTATTACCATTATATCATTCTTCCATAATTAACCCACAATTTTTTATGAAAATTTGATAATAATGGATATATACTATTGTTGTAAATTTACATTACTAATATAAATTTAATACTAGAATTTACACATTATTATTTTATAAATTTAATATTATTATTGTAGTATTATATACATCATTAAATTAATAGAATATCTAGAAATAGTAAATCTGATATAAACTTAAAAATGTGGTATATATAAAAACAATACTCAAAAATTGCCTACAATGCATAATTTTTCTTAGAATTAACCCGAGCCCAAAGACAGTAACAAATTTATTTATTTTTATAGATTTTGCGGCACGTTTCTCGGCCGAAATGTTAGATTGTGAAACTCTTCAAGCTGACAATGGACTCTTGCAAACCCATCATAGAGATGATATTGTTTAAAAGGAAAATAATTTGAAGCTCTAAAGAATTGAAAAGAGAAAAGGGTAAACACCCACTTAAAATATTCCTTTGAAAGATCAAGATGTTGAATCATTCATGCGGTGTTAATTATTTGTTAAAGGAGTCTAGAGCAAAAATTAAGACTTAACGAAATCGATCAAAGAAATTACTAGATGAAAACGTGAAAATTGATTTAAATGGAAAAAAATTTCATTTGATGCTTGTTAAAATGTAAGGAAATTTACATGGATGTTATAATCAAGTGAAATATTTACAAATTTATTAGAAATAAAATATTTTTTTTAAAAAAATGTTAAAATTTCAAAGGGTTTATTACCGTTCATAGGAAAATGTCATAAATACTCTTATTTCATACAAGTATATCAATCAATTAGCTATAGTATATCAACGATAATATATTAACAATAGTTTATTAGTCAATCCATTATAATATATCACTGATAGCATATCATGGTATATCCTAATTTACCATGATATACTATAAATGATTGATTATCAATGATATACTATTAATGATGAACTACTAAACTATCACTGATATACTACTAGTTATTGATCGATATACTAATATTGATGGACTAATATACTATTGGCTAATACACTAATAATCTCATATCTATAAATTGAAGAAGAAGAATAAGGATATCAATAACTCAAAACTACTCTATATCAATTAGCACTAATTGATATGCTAAATAAATCAATATTTCTAACTTAACATACACAAAACTCATCATTATATCAATAACTCATTGCATATTCACTTAACACTAATTGATATACTAAGTATATCAATACTGCTAACTAATATGTACAAAAATTAATAAATATACCATTAAACTAAAATCTAATGTATATGAGTTAGCAGTAATTATTTATATAGAGTATATCAATACTGTTAACTGATATACAGTAAATGAGAAGCTTTCTGACCGAAAATTTTCAAATGAAAAGTATATTTGGGTTTTAATAATATTTTTGTAAATGTTTTTTTGGATCACATTTTTGTAAGTGACTTATCAATGATAAAATATGTCAAAACAATGATAGATTTGTTGACAATTATGATAGAATATATCATTCAAATCAATAATAAAATAGTTTAAAACAAATGGTAGATCTAGTGATAAAACATGTCTAACAAGGTATATCAATAATAGTATATATCATGGTAGATCAAAGATAATACACCATGGTAAATCAATGAATCTTTGTATATCAATCATAGTATATCATGCTAAATCAATGAAAATAAAACATTGATATACTATCACTATATACAATTACAGAGATGGTAAATCACCTGATATACTTGTGTGATATAAGTGCATTTATGATATTTTTCTATGCACTGTAATGAGACCATAAGGGTATAATTTATTATTTTCAAATCATATGAGATGTTCATACATTTAGCAGAAACCACGTAGCCTAATTTGCATTTACCCTTATTTTAATACAATGATGGTCCCATCCCATCCCATCCCATCCAATAATGTTTTGAACAAATCAATTCCTACGAATCATCTAAAAGGGGCAAACATGTACTTTACTGTTAGTAATCATTTGATAGCTTTGCTTGCTATAAATACCCATATAGACTTCCTGATATGAAACCCTAGGAAATTGAAATAGAAACCCTTTGAAAGCACAAAGAACCCCTAGATGCAAATCCTAAAACCCCGATGAACAATAAGGTAAAACCCATGGAATACAAGAAGAAGAAGATTATTCCAATGATCTAATATCTTGAAATAAGAGAACTTGTTCTTATTTCAAGATCGAAACAATTCACAAACATACTAGATCAAATTATGCTTGAATGTTTCTAAAACATGCAACCTAGAACAAGGCTACAAAACTAAGCAATTTCGGCAAAGCAAAAAGCAATATTATTATCATGTTAAATCTTGGTCTTTAGGGTTACAAATGAGGCCTTTAAATAGGCAAAGAAACCCTAAAAATAAGCTAGGAAATTCGGAGTACAAGGAGCACAAAATCTGCCCAAAACTTGCCTTATGTGAAATTGGCAGATTTTGTGGAAAATCTTTTCTAGAGAATAATATCTTTCCTAATCCTTTCCACACATATAAAATGAATATAAAAGACCTAAAACATGTCTAAATACATCATAAATTCGTTGGAACCATTTTGGGAACAAATATGGAAACTTTGGAAACAAATATGGAAACTTTGGAAACAAATATGGAAACTGGTCCAAATAAGGAAAGTTTGCAAAAGTGATGCAACTTTCCTAATTAGCTCTTCTCTTCAATTCCGATTGAACAAGTCTTCAATACTCTTCCTCCAAATTTATTTATCATAGATTGAAGTTCATCACGTCCTCTTCCATAGCCTCCATGATCGGATCTTCGAAGCTTGTCTTGACTTTGCTAATGTAGGCCTGTAAATGGATGTCAATGCTTCTCTTGAACTTTAATGTTGTGATTTGTCCTTTGGCTTTTTGTGACGTTCCATGATTCATATCACTTCCACCAAAAAAAAAGCCAGAAACAAACAATCAAATTATCTCATCTTCCCTTGTAATGATTATGAAGAAAATATCAGTTTCCCTTTCCCTTTCTGTTTCTCTCCTTCTCATAGTGTTAATGGTTGGTGAAGCAACAACAACAACAACGCTGATGAGTAGTGATTCCAATTCAATATTATCAGAAGTTGAAATTATCAAGGGTATTGTGACTCGCATTGAGAATGCAAGTGATCTCTACTTTCAAAGCTTGGGGGCATTCGCTGTGAATGCAATTAACAATGTTAAAGGGGTAAATTGGACATTCATGGAAATTTATTATGCTCGGAGTATGACCCAGTCTACAACTAAGGGACTAGTTGTAATGATTATGTATACGCTTAGGTTAACACTTACTAAAATGATACCTGAGCCCCTCTACGACTACGAGGCCTCCATTTTCAAAGTCCCAAATCATGATTTGATATTGAATGACTTTCATCTTATCCATGAAACAACAACTACTATTTAACTGCTTCTCCTCTTATGCTGTCCTTTTCTTTGTTATGATCCAATAAAATGGTTCGTTGGTTAGACATCTGTACTCATTTCTCGTCCTTATTTCATTTTGCTCCCCCACTCCTTACTTTGTTTTCTAATAAAATGGTTCGTATGTTTCATTTAGTTAGAGATCTGTACTCTTTATTTAATGGCGAAAAGTAAAAAACATCCATGTGGTTTTGGTCAAAGACAAATGCATGTTCTATAATTTGAAAATGAATATTTATACCTCTATAGTTTCAAAATTGTGCAAATTGACTCGTTCCCTCTTACGCCGTTGATTTTCTTTTACTCATCACTTATTCATTTGAACTCTTATTTATTTAGAGTGGATGAGTCAATTTGCACAATTTTAAAAGTATAAGGGTATAAATATTTATTTTTAAATTATAGAAGATTTGTTTGTGTTTGACCAAAACTATACGGTGTTTTTTGCCTTTTACCTTTAAATTAAAATAATCTTTTAATCTTGATTTCATTTTGCTCCACCACTTTCTCTGACTCTTCCCCAAAATTTAGATTCCAAGTCATTTATGAATAATGAGAATGGGAACATGTTTGGCTGTCCGTTCCCACGTGATTTAGATATTTGACAGGGATAAGTTTGAAAATTTTAGAGACGTTTTAAGAAAGTTTTTTCAAATACAAGTTTTTTAAATTAAAAACGAACAATTAAATTAAAAGGAGAGAGAAATTAGTATAAAGGGCCAAATTAAACCGGACATTGACAATCCAACTTTTCCAGCAGATCTTACATTCTTTAATAAAATATATCAGTATTATACATCACAATACTGACTTCTTGTGTTGATGAGTAATATATGATATATCAACATTATGTCTGGCAGATCTAACTTTTTTAATCCAAGTACATAAGTATTACACTATAAGAAAAACTGTAAATAACGACCTAATATTAGTGACACAATAATTAGGATGCTAATTTAGCGACGCATTTCATCGTTAATACGAAGTTTGACTTTTAGTGACACAAACGATCGCTAACTAGCTTCAATAAATCCTACATCGCTAAGATTGATGGTTGTATGGGGTTAGCGATACATTGCGTCGCTATTTAGCGTCTTAAATAAGTCCATCATTAATATTTAGTCTCAAAAAATGGCGCAAAGCTTCCCGCCAGAATAGAGACTGATTTTGACCCTTTAGTAAATTATAAATGGGTGTGCAGAAGCGCTTCGGAAAAAATAAAATCTCATTAAAACATATTCCTGAGAGAGAGAATGTATGAGTGGATGTACGTTCATTTGGTTGAAGGGTTTCTCAACGACCAATTTGTAGCCGGGGTTGAAGAGTTTGTTGAATTATGTCAATCCACCGTGATTTTTTTATAAATAAAATGGACAGAAGATACAATGTCCATGCAAAAAGTGTAGAAATAAGATGTTACCGACAGATGATGTGAAGTTACACTTGTACAGTCAACTACAAAAAAACTGTCAATTTGCGACCAGAAAATTGCGACCAAATGGTCGTTTTTAGTGTATAATGCGACCAAAAATGCGACCAAAATGGTGGTGGCCAAAAAGCTGGTCGGTCCAGAATTTGTGCGACTGGATAGTCACAAATATACGACCAGAAAAGTTTGGTCGCAAAAAAGTCAACCTTTTGAAAAATGCGACCAGATGGTCACTTAAAAAGTGACCAAATGGTCGTATTTTATGTGACCAAATGGCCACTTTTGGACTCAGTCAAAATACGACCAGATGGTCGCTTAAAAAGTGACCATCTGGTCGTAATTTATGTTGAAGATAAGTGACCAGTTGGTCACATAAAAAAGTGACCAAATGGTCGTATTTTATGTGACCAAATGGTCACTTTTGGACTCAGTCAAAATACGACCAGATGGTCGCTTAAAAAGTGACCATCTGGTCGCAATTTATGTTGAATATAAGTGACCAGTTGGTCACATAAAATGCGACCATATGGTCGCATTTAAGAATTTTTTTTTTAATTTAAATTTCAATAATTAGTTAATTAATTATTAATTATTTATTTAATTAATATTAAAATTTAATAACAAAAAATTGGAATTAGAATAAAAAATATATATATCAAATATTCAAAAAACGCTTTATACAGACGAAAGCATCCTAGAACTACTGCGGGGGTGGCGGAGGAGGCGTCGATGATGAATGGCCGCCGCCTAGGGATCTGAAGTACGCAGCAAGTCCCGGCTCGTAACCGAGGAGGAGGCTGTCCAACTCCTCTGTAGTCAGGTCCGCATCAGGGGCAGCGGCAGTAGGCGGCTGCGGAGACGCCTCGTCACTCGCGTCGTCAGGCTCGTCTGACTGGGGAGGACGTCGTCTGCCCGTCATAATCCTACAACCAAACTAAACTAATATAATACTAATTACGTAATTAAAATATTGAAATAAATTAAATTAATAAATTAATGAAATAATCTAAATTAAATTGATTAAATAATGTAAATGAAACTAACATAAATTAAGTAAATAATTTAAAATAAACTAACTAATTAATTTGAATTAAAGTAAATTAAAATTAGATTACTTGAACTAAAATGAAGTAATTAAAGTAAACTAAGTAGTGAACAATTAAACTAAAATTAATTAAATTAAAGTAAATTAAGTAATGAAGAATTAAACAAAATTAGATTAATTGAACTAAAATAAATTAAATTAAACTAACATTAATTAATTAAAACTAAAATAAACTAAACTAATTAATTAAATTAAAGTAAACTAAAATTAGCTTAAGTGAACTAAGTAATTAATTAAAGTAAACTAACATTAATTAATAAAAACTAAACTTAACTAAACTAATTAATTAAATTAAACTAAATTAAAATTAGATTAATTGAACTAAAATTTATTAATTAATTAAAGTAAACGAAATTAGATTAATTAACCTTAAGTAAACTAAGTACTTAATTAAACTAAATTACATTAATTAAACTAAAATTAATGAAATTAACAACATTAAACTAAACTAATTAATTAATTAAAGTAAACTAAAATTAGATGAATTAAACTAAAGTAAACTAAGTAATTAATTACACTAAATTAGATTCATTATACTACAATTAATGAAATTAACAAAATTAAACTAAACTAATTAATTAAAACTAAGTAAAACTAAATTTAAACATAAACTAAAACTAACTTAAAACTTAAAATGTATACGAAAACTAACCTCGTAATAGAAACCCGGGATTGGAGGTTTAGGATTTTTAGGTTTAGAGTAGGAACGGGGAATGGGAACGGGGAAAAAACAACGGGGACCGGACTCGAGAAAGAGAGAAAAGAAAGAAAAAAGAGAAAGAAAAAGAGAAAGGAAAGGAAAAGGAAACGGGGGAAGGAAGTCTGGTGCAATTTAAATCAGATTTTGCTACCAAATGGTCGCAAATATGTAATCATAACCAGAAATGAAAACTCACGCGTGCTGGGGAAATTACGACCACATGGTCGCATTTTTAGAGATATTTTGGACCATCTGGTAGCATTTATTGAAAAAGCGACCATTTGGTCGCCCATTTACCATTACCCAAAACAGCTGTCATATCACGAGTCCCATCAACAATTGCGACCAAACGGTCGTAATTTTTAAATTCACCGCCATAAATTTCATGAAAATTTAAATTTATCGCTCAGATTTGCGACCATATGGTCGTAATTTTCAAATTCACCGCCATAAATTTCATGAAAATTTAAATTTACCGCTCAGATTTGCGACCATATGGTCGTAATTTCACTTATATTTTTGAAAAATATAATTATAACCGCTCAGATTTGCGACCATATGGTCGTAATTTCACTTATATTTTTGAAAAATATAATTATACTTTTCCAAAAATGCGACCAACTGGTCGCCTTTCCCTTCTAAATTACTACCATGTGGTCACCTTTTGTGTTAAATTGCAACCAAATGGTCACAAATATTAATATTTTTTTTTAATCATTCATTAAAGAAATGTCTCATTCATCATCGTCTTCAAGAAGTCCGTCACATAAAGTCTTCTTCTTCTGTTTCTTCATCGGATTCATCGTCTCGAATAAATTCAGCATCAATGTCACGTGCGTGAGAAGTGGAAGCATTTGTATCATCATCATCATGCAATGTTATCGTTCCATCGTTCAAAGGACGAAGAGTACTTGCATTCTGACCATCGTCGATTGCACGACATCTTATCTCATCTTCTTGAAAAGCAACAGCTTCCTCTGCATGGTCGTCTTTCTCGGACAAGTTTTCTTCTACCTGGCGTGGTTTAACTTTACAAACAACTAACCAATCGCCGGATCTCGTCTATTAATCGGATAGTTCAGGTAATAAACTTGAATCGCTTGTGAAGCCAGGACAAACCTATCGGTGCACATATGCTTAGACTTGTTTACCTCAACGATTTGTAAATGATCAATCTTACGGACTCCGCCTCGTCTGGTTGTCTCGAACCAAGTGCAGTTGAACAGAAAAATGCGTTTTAGCGTGGAACTTGCGTATTAAATCTCAAGAATCTCATCGATTACTCCGAAGTAATCGTCTTCGTTTGTGCCGAACACGTGACCTTTGATGCAAACACCACTGTTGTTTGTTGCCCTGTTCACTGAATGGGCCTTCGTTTGAAATCTGTAACCGTTACCGACGTATCCACCATACAACCTTGCTATCCATCCAGGTCCCTTTGCCAAAGAAATGATGCTAGGATCATCCACCGGTAATGTAGGGGAGTCAACCTGTGTCATTGCCCAGGGTCACATCAAGTCAGAATTTACGACCACATGGTCACTTTTTTTGGTGACCACTTGGTAGCTTTTATCCCACCAAATTATTTATATATTACTGGCCACATAAAATCACAGCATTTGCGACCATCTGGTCACTTCTTAATGTGACCACGTGGTAGTTTAATTCCCGCCAAATTTTTAAGCTACCACTGCTCAATAATGGTCACAAAAATTGCGACCATTTGGTCACTTATAATTGTGACCACTTGGTAGCTTTCTTCCCTCCAATTTTAAGCTACCACTGCTCAATAAAGGTCACAAAAATTGCGACCATTTGGTCACTTATAATTGTGACCACTTGGTAGCTTTCTTCCCTCCAAAATTACGCGCCATTTTTTGCTACCAAGTCATATTTTAGTCACAAAAATGCGACCAGATGGTCGTTTTTTAGGTGACCAATTAGTCTCTTCTTTCGCGCCATAATTTCGCGCCATTTTTTTATGACTACTTCTGCTTTTGGTCTCGATCCGGTCGCAAAAAAAGTGACCAGATGGTCACTTAGAGTCAACCTTCAAAAAAAGTGACCAGGTGGTCACTAAAAAACTACCAGTTTTGTTTGGTCGCAAATTTCTGGTCGCATTTTGACAGTTTTTTTGTAGTGGTCGTGGTTTCGTAGATAATTATTATTATTGAGTGTATCTGAGAGAATATGAGGAAATGTTCAATGTAGCGACTTTTTAAAAATAGAATTAAATAATAGCGCAAGCTGAAGACTTGAAATAACAATTTTAAACCTTTAATCGAAGAATATCATCCTACATTTCAAAATAAAATCCGAAATCCTTAACATTTAAATATGGGAAGCGCTTCCCTTTTTAAGTTCAAACATAAAGTAAGATATCCCATAAAGACAAGTAATCATAAATAGGGTTGCTCAAAGAGCTCATAAGATCCATAAGAAACGAAATAAAAATAAAGAAACAAGTCCATGGACTACACTGACTCAAGTCCATCCATCATCATCGATCTACTAATCATGCAGGACCAGCTCCACGGCCACGAGCACGACCACGCCTCGTACCTGAAAGTGTAATATAATGAGCGGGAAACCCAGTGAAGATAAATTGAATAGAAAGTAACTTTAGATCCCAAATCCAATCCGGATTTGTGTCCAACGAATCCTATTATCTCTTGACTACCCAAACCAACTTTCGAACATCAAGTCATGCAATTCTCCCGAGAACAGAAAATAAGAACAGAATGAAGATCATGCAAGTAGTCAAGTCTCCCAAACTCTTAGTAAATGGAACATGTAATCATACATTTAACTTTTAAGAAAAAAAGCTAGAACGAGTTAAGCTCACGTAGTCTTAACTAAGAATAAGATCAAGATCAAGAACTTAGAACATAGAACATAGAACATAGAACATAGATCATAGAACATAGAACATAGAACATAGAACATGTGAATAATGTCAGATGGTGCAAGCTCATGTAGTCTATGCACGATCCCATTATCTCACTCCAATATCAAGTAAAGCTCACGAAGCCTTTACTTTCTTATCAAGAACAAATGCAAGCTCACGTAGTCTTTGCATTATAGAACCAGAACCAGAACCAGAATCTCTTGGGTAAATAAATGTCAGATGGTGCAAGCACACGCAGTCAATGCACGATCCCGTTATCTCACCAATGACATGCATAGTTCACGTAGTCTAGCAGTCGAGAACATATATGTATCATAGTAATTATGAATAATACCAAATAATACTAGCTCACACAACTATATTATCTCATTATTCATCTCCTCTGTTCATGCAGCTCACGTAGTCTATGCATGCCTCATGATACATATATCGAACCATGAATAATACCAAACAATGCAAGCACACGTAGTCTATGCATTATCTCATTATTCATCACCATGCAAACAAGTGTGATAATATAGAGTTAGAAATTCAAGAATCAAATATAAGCAGAAAACCAATTTCAGAACATCTCATCAGAGAAATAATAATCAAGTACATGAGAACGTGTAGGGTCATAAGCCCATACTCTATCGATCACAAAAATCATGAAATCATCAAATGACTTATGTACTAAGGACCATGCTGGAAGGCCCAGTCTCAGTAAAAACCCAAAGTAATCAGAAAACCTCGATATCTTAAATAATCTCCAAGAACATGAGATAACCATTACTGGGAACGCCCAGTCTTAGTAAAAAGTTCCAAGTAATCATAGTATCTCGATAACGAAAATAAAATCATCCAAGAACATAATATAAATCATACTTCGAATTAAACATGCTCGAGTAATCCCATACTTTAGCTTCCAAGAATATGCAAAATCCATAATTCCCAATATCAATTCTATACTTCTGATTCCTATTAATTCATAAAATTAGCATGTTCAAATCACTTAATTCCAATTTTAACTAAACTTCCGAATCATACAAATCGTTCAAGAATTTAGTTACTAAATTTACATTAGAAAAGAAATATACAATCATATGCTTAATTAACATTAAAATTCAAGCAAGTTGCCAGATTAGAGATTCCATCTCTGATGCTTACACCCTCTTTGACTCTGAAACTAACGAAAAGTGCCCCATTGCCCTCAGGCAACTTCACCAGTTCGCTATCTTGCCTGTTAGTTGAGGCTATTTTTTGAGCGCTTCCAGACTCTCCCAACTACTCCTCCTCAGAAACTGATGGATTAGGATCTAACTGTCCTTTCCGCGCTCTGACTTCTCTCCCAATGGCAGATGCAACTTCCTGCTAAACAAGTAGTCCTTAATCTGCATCATCCAAAATGAAAAATCTGAACCATCAAATTTTCCGATCCCAATATCGTTTGTGCTATCCATCAATCTCTACACAAGTCTCTTGAACCTGACGCTCTGATACCAGTTGTTGGAAATTTGAAGGGATTTGCAACTCCCTAAACTCCTTAAATCAAGAACGATAAAATAGAAACACAAAGAATAATAATAAAAGTGAGAGAGAAACGACACGAGAATTTTATACAGGTTCCCAATTGGTACGTCCTGTCTTCTGCAAATATTGCAGGTTCCACTATGAAGATGAAGAATATAATTGAGACGAAAAGTAGAAGTTTACAATCACTCACTCTCTATTTTCTCTCAATAATTAACAACCCAAAACCCAAGAAGTTTTGTAAAAAACTTTTCTACTGCCTCTCGGTGAATGAAACAAAGAACGCCGCTTTGATGATTCTTAATTTCTTTTTGCTTCTCACACTAGGTTAATTGCAAAGGCATAATATATATATATATATATATATATATATATATATATATATCACTACAAGAAACTACCGTAATAGCGACGGATCTCTAGCGACGAAGAGTGAATGCGTCCCACAGTAACGACGGAATGCATCGTTCTTGTGAAAAGTTGACTTTCAGCGATGTATTCCGTCGCCTAATTAATCGAATATATTTAATGGAAAAAATAATTTGGTATTAACGATGCTTGGCGTCGCTAATAATGGCGCCAAAAATTCCCGCGTTAATAGGGGACGATGCAGTGCGTCATATACGATGGCGCGAAACATTCCCGCGCAAACGGACGACCGATTGCGTCGCCCCACGTTATGGAGGGAATGTTTCCCGCCATTTCAACGATTAAATCGATCGTTATTTTAGCTATTAAGGACGGATTTCGTCGTTATCTCACAGTATATATATGCCTCAAGAATGGAAAGAACTCATCATCAGAAACATTTTGTTATTTCTTTTCATTTTTTTTCTACTGTAAAAAAAATGCGTGAATGGATGTATGTTCGTCTATTAGAAGTCTATTTGAACGATGAGTTCGTAGTAGGGGTAGAAGAATTCGTTGAGTTTTGTGAAAGTACAGAGGATTTTGATCGTAATGGAAAAATGATACGATGTCCGTGCAGAAAATGTAAAAATAAGAAGTTAGATTCTTCATTTGATGTGAAGAAACACCTGTATAGTCGTGGGTTTGTGGAGAATTATTTCAAGTGGGTTTATCAAAGGGAATCTGACGATCAATATAATGCGGTGTTGGAGCGAGCCGTGTTGTACCAAGGAATCAACTCAAATGCTATACCAAATTTGGAAGAAGATCGTGATGAAAGACAGCAAGAGTATGGACAAATGCAGCATATGATATACAAAGGTACATTTAATCATACTCAAGACGATAATCAAACTATTCTAGAGGAGGAGGAGGAGGAGGAAATGAATCCAGAAGCGCAACGAATGTACCATATGCTCGAATCAGCAAGTATGCCGTTATACCCGGGTTGTGATGTCAGTCAACTGGCTGCAGCTACAGAGCTTCTAAATATAAAATCGGCATATCATATTCCAGAGAGAGGTTTTAATTCGATTGCACAATGATTTCATCGTTGCGCTCCTGCGAACAACACGCTACCAGAAAGTTTATACGACACGAAAAAATTAGTGTAGGGTCTCGGGTTGCCTGTTGAGAAGATTGATTGTTACCCGAACGGATGCATGATATTCTGGGGTGATGGAGATTCGAGTCTCCATAATTGTAAATTATGTTTCCATCTGAGATATAAACAAGGTAAACGCACTCTCATTCCACATACTCGTATGTTTTATTTACCGATCACTCATCAACTTCAACGACTATATGCATCGGAAGTCACGACATCTCATATGAGATGGCATTACGAGCATTCGCAAGAGGATGGTCATATGAAACATCCATCTGATGCTGACGCGTGGAAGCATTTGGATCGTTGTCATCCAGAATTTGCAAGTGAGATTAGAAATGTGAGATTGGGGTTATGTATTGACGGTTTTAACCCGTACGACGCTTCTGGTGCACAATACTCTGTATGGCCTGTTATGTTGACACCTTATAATCTCCCTCCATCGATGTGTATGAAAGATTCTGTGATATTCTTAACGGTTCGGGTCCAAAGAGTCCAAAACAAAGGTTAGATATCTACCTCCAACCTCTTATTGTTAAGCTGACTAATTTGTGGAATAATGGAGCGTTGACTTACGATGTATCTAGAAAACAAAATTTACGTATGAAAGCCTGATAATTTGGACGATAAGTGACTTCCCGGCATATTCAATGTTATCTAGTAAGCACGATAGCTTATTAATTATAAAGTATTTTCATTCCATAATACTATGTATAATTAATTTAAACTTATCGTAGGTTGGAGCACATCCGGAAAGTTTGCTTGTCCTCATTGCATGATTGACACTGGAGCTTTCTCTTTGAAACATGGACGGAAAACGTGTTGGTTTGATTGTCATAGAAGATTTTTACCGAGCGACCATTTGTTTCGAACAAACAAGACAGATTGGTATAAGGGTCGTAATGCACGCAACCAAGGGCCGCCCCGAGTTTATAGCGGAATCGAAATATTACACGGGTTAGATTCTATTGGCATGAAAAAAATTACTGAAATAGGTGCTGAGGTTGCAAACAAGGCCGCTGGTAAAAACAGTGGATGGAAGAAACAAAGTATATTTTGGGATTTACCGTATTGGGGAGATTTACTAATCCGGCACAACTTGGACGTATGTTCGACAATGTCTTCAATACAGTTTTAAATGTGCCAAATAAGACGAAAGACAACCTGAAGGCACGGTATGACATCCAAGAAATATGTCGTCGCCCCGAGTTAGAGCCAGATGAAGATGGGCACTACGCCAAGGCCAAATACATGTTAAGTACAGAAGAGAAGAAATTACTGTTTGAATGGATGCGATCGATTAAGTTCCCCGATGGTTACATTTCTAATCTCTCGAGATGCATTGACGTGCAGAGTCATACTGTTTTCGGAATGAAAAGTCACGATTGTCATGTTTTTATGCAACGATTGATGCTTGTTGCTTTCAGACCGTTCCTCGAACAGAAACATTGGGAACCGTTGGCGTAGTTAAGTGTGTTCTTCAAAGATTTGACATCCGCGGATTTAACACGAGAGACAATCGAATCATTAAACTGAGAGATTCCAGTTATAATATGCAAACTGGAGCGAATGTTTCCACCCGGATTTTTCGATTCGATGGAACATCTTCCTGTTCATCTACCGTATGAGGCACTACTTGGGGGCCCTGATCAATACAGATGGATGTACCCGTTTGAAAGGTAAAATATTATTATGTTAATTGCCTTGTTTAGTATATTTAAATACACATGATGCTAAATTTTATATTTATTTTACTGCACAAATTCTAGATATTTGCATAGATTGAAGAAAACTGTTGGAAATAAAGCACGAGTTGAAGGATCGATTTGTAATGCGTACCTGGTACACGAGACAACTACGTTCTGTTCGTATTACTTCGACCAACATATGTTCAACCACTTTTGTCCAGTGAACCGTAACGTGGTTGACACTCTTCCAGAAGGTGTAGACTTGAACGACTTGGATATGTTTATTTTACCAGGCAAAGGTTTAGGCAAATCTATACGGAGAAACTTAGTGATGAGGAGTACCATGTCGTCCAGACTTACTTATTATGCAACTGTGCGGAAGTAGAGCCATATATTGAGTAAGTTTTTCTAATTCATGGAGTTTTGTTTTATTTAACATGAATAATTTTGTTTAAATTTTCACATTAATACATTTTATGTAGATTATTTGTGAATTCATGTGTACGACCATCGCATCCCGGTATTACTGAATCAGAAGAAGGGAACATCATCGATAAACATTTTCGTTCCTGGTTTTACAATTACGTTGACAATCCAGAATTGCAAGATCTTACACCAGTTATCTGGTGCAAGGTTAAAGATTTCAAACAAAAGCTCATTCAGTGAACCAGGCAACAAACAACAGTGGCATATGTATAAAGGGTCAAGTGTTCGGGAACAATGCAGAAGATTTCTATGGAATGATTGATGAGATTATTGAGCTTCAATTTGCAGATCTAGGTCTTAAACATACAATCGTTTTTAACTGCACATGGTTTGAAACAACGCAAAGAGGTGGAGTTCGCAATAATAGCAACCTTAAAATTGTTGATGTGAACCGGAGAAAACACATGCACACCCAAGATCGTTTTGTTTTGGCACAACAAGCAATTCAGGTTTACTACTTAAACTATCCCGCTCACCGTCGAGATTTATCTGATTGGTTAGTTGTTTGTAAAGTAAGACCGATGATAATAGATGACAGCCTCCCTAATAAAAATAGTGACAACTACGTTGCATTCCAGGAGGATGAAGTGCAAAATCGTGAAATCGATGAAAGTATTAATTCTGACACTGCGCGTCCGTTGAATGACGCATCAGAGACACTTTTTGATGAAGGGAATGTCTATGTTCCATCTGAAAATGACAAAGATTCTTCTCCAGATGAAACAAACGAAGAAGACACTGAAGAAGACAACATTGATTCAACAAAGATGAATGATTCTGATTACGATGATTGAAGTATCTATGTGTAACAGGGGAAATAATTCAAAAAAAAAATACAAATATTAACGACGGAAGGCATCGTTATATTCAGACAAACATTGAAAATAACGATGACATGCGTCGTAAAACCTCACAGAACACAATGATGGGATGAATTTTTTCTAAGTATAGGAATGATGCTAACGACGGAAGGCATCGTTATATTTAGATATACATTGAAAATAACGATGCCATGAGTCGTAACACCTCACAGAACACAATGATGGGATGAATTTTTTCTAAGTATAGGAATGACACTAACGACGGACGGCATCGTTGAAGGGATGATTTACTAAAATAGCGGAATTTTATTTAGTAAACTTATTAACATTTAATAACGGATCTATTAACATCATGCAATTTGTGATAAAAACATGTACATTCATGCTTAATTTCGAAAATTAAAACCCTTTTACTTACATTGAGTAATTAATGGAGAATCGGTTGGATGTTTCTTTACAGCATCAAATCCTCAGTAACACCGGATCTTCTACGCTATATCCTGATCGAAAGCAAAACCGACTTGTGGGAATCGAACAGGAAGAACAAAGGAAGAAAAAATTTCTTCTAAATTTTTCCCTAAGGAAAATCGGCAATTGGGCAAAAACTTGAGAGGGAATTTTCACTTTCTTAATTAAAGTGAGTAGTATATAAAATATGAATCCCAATAGTCATATTTATAGGAAAATATGATATCTAATCTAATTAGATATGCTTATCTCCTAATTATTAAATATAGAAAAGATAAATAATAAAATAATTATATATATATATATATATATATATATATATATAGATAAATAATAAAATAATTATATATATATATATAACTTTTTATTCTTTGACTTTTCTTTATTCAATTATTATATATGTATTTAAAATTAGAAAAAATTAAATAATAATTTCTAATTAAATACATTTAGTCAAAAAATAATATATTAATTACCATTAAATCTTATTCAATTAATTAATTATTTTGGGCCAAAAACAATTTGTTTCTTAAACCAATTGTATTTAATTCTCTCTAATATTTATTATTAAATTAAATAAACTCATTATTTAATTAATAATATTAATTATTAATTTCCATTTAAATAAACTCATTATTTAAATAATTAATAATATTAACATTAATTCCAGTTTAAATAATTCATAATATTAACATTAATTTTGCAGGAGGGAGACGTCCAGACGGTACTGTTCCTAGACTCGGCAACCTCGGCCCTGTCATTTACGCCGATCAGCCTCGGTCTTCCCAGGCAGCTCGTTCGACCGAGGTTGCCGAGCTTCGCGCGAGCAACAACACTTTGAAGTCTGAGACTGCAGAGCTTCGAGAGAGCAACGAACGGCTCATGGCGGAGGTGACAGGGATTACGGCTCGTCTCGATGAGTCCGAGCAGTCTAGGCTTGAGTTCGAGAGGTCGATGAAGGCAACGATGGGCATGTTCATAGCGCAGATACGCGGCGAGGGTTCTTCGACTTCTGGTTTTGGTTTCCCTCCTCTCGATCCTCCATCTGATCCTCATGTCGATTAGGGATTAGGCTTTAGGAAAAAAACATTATTTTGTATTATTTTGGGATTTTTAATATTATTTATCTAATATTATTTTTTCTTAAATTTAATTTAATTTTTATTTTGTAATTAAATTAAATTAAAATTTTATTTTGTAATTAAATTTAATTTTCAAATAACAATAATTTGTAATTAAAACATTAAACCCTAATTAAATATAAAAAAAATAAAAATTTAATTGACCGACGCATTCCGTCGTTAAAGTCAAATATAACAATGACTTATATAACAACTCACTATGTCGTTGGAAGCAAACAACGTAACGACGTATTCTATCGGTTATAGTGAAAATGACTTTGACTCACATAACGACTAAATGCGTCGTTACAATCAACATGAGTCTTTGACTATTAACGACCTATTCTATCGTTATAGTGAAACATTACTTTGACTTACGTAACGACTAATTGCGTTGTTAAGGTCAACATGTGTTTTTGACTATTAGAACGACGAAAACCATCGCTCTATTCTAGTCAACGAAACACAGCGATGTAATACTTTTCCCTCGTTAAGGAACGAGGCATTCTGTCGTTAGTTTTGTCTAACGATGACAAAAATAACGTCAGGTCGTGTCATCGTTAATCCCTTGTAACGACGCACTATTGCCTCAATTCGTCGCTAATTTTCCGTCGTTAAATCGCATTTTTCTTGTAGTGTATATATGTGAAAACCAATCTTCCACCACCTCACAAAGCCACCGCCACACATTGCTTCCAATTAGACTTAGCCAAAGGATTCTTCATTGAAAGGACAAAAAATCATTTGACTTTCATATTGGGCTTATGCCTAATCTTTGGCCTAAAAACAAATCATCAAAAAATTAGATTGAGTTTTCATTAATTAACTTTTGATTGGGCTCCACAAGCCCAACAATCTCCCACTTGGAGACAAATCAAACATTTTCAACTCCCACTGCACGAGCAGCTTACCACTTGCTTGGAACACCAAGGCTTCAACTTGCAAACTCAAATCAATTTGCGAAAACATATACCTGTTAGAATCCACTAACATAATTGGCCCCTGCAAGACCACCACCGTGAGCTATCTCCCAGGCACGAAAAGATACTCCAGCCATTCCCACTCCATCTATGTGGCAAGATGAACCACTTTACCAACTATCCGCCTCCAACGAACATTAGTAAAGAAATATACCATCAAATGCTTGACATTAAAATTCAAGCAAGTTGCCAGATTAGAGATTCCATCTCTGATGCTTACACCCTCTTTGACTCTGAAACTAGCCAAAAGTGCCCCATTGCTGTAACGACCTGACTCTAATAAAGACTGGCCGCGAGTACTCTCACCGGAAGCGCGAGAAATAAGAAATTTAAATGTCATTTAAAACGTCTCGTAACGGAAAACAACAATTTCTAAGGAAAATTTGCGTGGTTCCATTTAAAAATCGAATAAACCAAAACCTGTTTACATCAATTTTCCAAGCAGAAAAATAGTAAATAACGTTTCAAAAGTGAAACAACTTAAAACAATTTATACAAGGACTATAAACAACAACATTCAACTAAAATTTCATAAGACACTTCTTATGCAATCCACACGACTCGAGCTCGAGATGCAGTCCACTAGTCCTCTTCCAAACTCGACATCCAAGCTTCAACGCATACCATCTTCCTAGTCACGACCTCGACCGCAACAACCTGAAAGGTGATATAAAGCACCTCTGAGTTTGATAACTCAGTGGAAATAAAAAGAATAGAAAGAAAGTTTATGCATGAGTTCCATCCTCCAAAATGAGTTCAAGTACTCGGGTATCTCATCCCTCCTGCGAGGCTTATGTCTTCACTATAGTACCTACTCTCTATCGCTCATCTCGTAGCCAAACTAAAAGTTGTCACAACCGCAAGGTAAACAAACGTTTACCAACTAAGTTAATTAATAAACCGTTGTAAGCTAACCAAAACCAAAAGCACTTACCAAAAACTCATCTACAAGCATACTCACACTTCATATCTTTATTCAAAACCATTCATTTTTCTTATCCTCGTCTCATACTTACCCTATTTCAATCCTCGAAACTATTCAAACCCATAATACACATTAACTCATCTCACGTACTCTACTCTTTCATAAACCTATAGTACGCAATAACTCACCTCTCGTACTCTACTTTTCACAAACTTATATAAAAACAATTATACACAACATCTCGGGGAAATAAACATCTTAAAGTTAAAAGAAAAGAAAATAACGATTTGATGCATTTGAAATGAACTAAATGATTTAAACATCAAGGCCAACAATGTGATAAACTCAGAAAGTTATAAGCAAAGTGTTATCAAACTTTCAAAGACATGATCAAAAGGAGATAACAAAGTATGATCGCATACGTTTATTCAAAAGCTTAACATTTATGCTCAATCAAAACTAACAACAAAACAAATATATAGTCACGTCTCGATCACATAGATCATTCCAATACCAACTTACCATTTCACATATCCGACTATCTCAGTAACCATTCACATACTCGACTATCTCAGTAACCATTCATATACTCGACTATCTCAATAGCCGTTTTACACACTTGGCATTTTCAGTTGCCATCTGCCGTTTTATACACACTTGGCTTTTTCAGTAGCCTCTGCCCTTTTTCACATATTTCATTATACTTCCAGGCTATCTCTGTAGCCACTCTAGCTTCCGGGCCATCTACCACACAGTGCCTCGGTGTCTCACCACTTCCGCCACGGTAGCCACGTGTAACGTCCAACAACCACTCACCATTACACGGGCTACGACCCCATGGCCAAATGTCAAACATCTAGAATGCGTGAATGAAGTGGAATGGAATGATATGCACTAACCATACTTTCTTTATCATTAACATTTAAACTAATATATAAGTACGATAAAGCGAATAAATAGAGTCCCCAAACAACGTAGTACTCAGTTTCAAACTATCGTTCAACACTTTCAAAGTGTCTAAGAAAACACCAACTTCAAACGTGATGCCGTAGCATTTCGCCAAACTGTGCTTGTCAAACAACAATCTAAAACATATTGAGCATATGTATAATAAGTCCCAAATCAGCATATGACTCGATCTTCACTTGAAATACGAGTAGAAACAAAGATACGGAATAAATTAACTCACATGATATGTAAATTAAGCAAGTACTCAAGTGGTGATGTAAACTAGCTAAGATTCTGGTTATCGAACAAATATTTAACCCAAGTGGTATAGAAGACTAAATAACATGTATGTCTTTTCCAATTTAGATGTATGAAAACAAATAACACATCTTAAAAACTCAAATTGTATCCAATGGCAAATGGGTTTTAGCAATTTTAGCTCTTTTCGGCTCTTAAGAACGAACCACGCTTGGATCTCGTTATTTAATACTTTCACCACTCCATTTCTCTTTTACAACACATCCCAAAGAACCTACCAATCAGCCATGAGCATTTAAATCCCACCATATTCTTTTCACAAATTACAAACCTTCCACCGCCACCGTTTTTATTCTTTTTGTTCTCACCCTTTACTAGTTAGCTTTTGAGGCCCGATTGGAAATTACTTTTCCCTACAAACACTAACCGTAAATAACCTTCAAACAAACTTAATAAATCATACATAAATCATTAATAACAATTAACTAAACCTCGGAACCTGGTTCGAACCAAAAGGTCCATAAACTAGCTAAATAGAAAAGTAGTGATTTTTGGCCTCTTGGGTACTTTTTGAGATATCAAAGGTTGGAGTTCCTATCTTGCTTTTCTTTTGTAAAATATGTATTTAAACACCCAAATAAACCAGAATTGAAAGACTTTAAGAAATGGCTAAGAAAACTCCAAAATTAGGAAAACTAGGAAAACTTCAGATGGCCAACAATAGAGGTTTTGAGCTTGGGTTTTGTTCATTGTTTTCTACTCTTCTGTCGTATCCTAATGTCAAAAACCTCCCTTACTTTACCTTATCTCATAACCATTCTAACTCCAACTAATAAATTCAATGTCTTTACAAGCTCACGCTCCCTGTAACCCGTTCTTGTCTTACACATTTTCAATTTCTTTTTCGTGGGCAACACCTCTACGATCTATTGAAACTCGTCAATCCTACCCAAACTTAAACATCAAATCCCATAACAATTCATTATATAAAAAAAATCAAATATAAAAGTACTTTACATTCTTTTTATTCCCACCTTGCTACAATTGAACTAGCTTGCGTAACTTGTAGTTGTTTGATCCCTTACCTACACAAAACAACATTTATACACAAAAACACCTTAATTTTCATTCATTAACATTTATCACACATGAAGCAACAATTTTATCAAAGTTCTCCAAAACAGCTCCTATTTCATAAAAATACAAAAACAGTGGGGTGAAGAATCTCTTTTGAATGAAATTTTGCCAAGTCTATTTCCATTGTTTCTTCCTATGGTAAATTTATACAACACATAAATTCAAACTCAATAATGAAAGTATCCATTCAAATTCTTAAAATTCAAAAGAGATTAAGAAACAATTCAAATACATGTCTATAATTCTATACAACCATTGAATTTTAAAGTTCCAAATTCAAAACAAAGTTTAATCTTTTCCTTTTTGTTTGGGTAGGTTCTATCAACATATTAAAACATAGTTTCCCATTGAATTCTTCCATTACAAAATAAAAATTCTTCAATTTAACCAAAAGCTTTAAATTTTAAAATTTTAGGGTTGAGAAAAACTTACTAAAACTCTTGATTTCTTGAGGTAACTTGTTTCAATCTTCCTTATTTTGAAAACCCTTCATGATTCAAGCTTTTCCCCCATGATTTAAACCAAACAAAGAGAGAAAAGGGAGAGCAAAATCGCAACTCCCCCCTGTTGCTGCTGTTCGGCGTGAAAGGAGAAGAAGAAGAGGATAAATAACTAGTAAATCTTGTTCTAATAGTCCTAAAATCCATTACCCATCAAAACCCATGATTTTTCCCTTTAGAATCAAGCAAAATGAAGAAGAAAAATTGGCAAAAATCGTGACCCCCATGGCTGGTGATGTTCGGCTGAAGCAGGGAAAAGAAAAGAATATTAAAATCTCTTTTTGTTTTATTTAATTAGAAGAGAAAAAATGAAGAGATGACACCTCATTAAATGACTCATCATTTATTGTTTTCTAACCTTATTTTTCTTTAAAAACTTCATACTAACCCACTCAAAATTAGACCATTACCTTTCATTTATTTTTAATTTAAAATTAACCCCAAATTACATTTAACCATAGTTAATTGTTATTATTTTTTTTCCAACTAACCATAGTTAGTTTCTATCCCAACCTAAATTAACTTATTTAAAATTAATTAATTAGCTCAAAATAAATATCTAGCTTCAAATATGCCATAGAATATTATTTTAAATTTCAATTTACCAAATATCGGTTTATGATAATTTTTCCAAGAACCCGAACCACCTCACGAACTATGGTTATTCATTTATCAAACCTTTAATATCCATTCACAAAAATTCATTTAATAAGTTTAAAATATAAATATCAAAGTAAAACTCATTTAACCAATTTATAAATTTAAATAAATAAAATAGATAAACTCTATTATTATTCTAACACTCGGACCATTACAATTGCCCTCAGGCAACTTCACCAGTTCGCTATCTTGCCCGTCAGTTGAGGCTATTTTCTGAGCGCTTCCAGATTTTCCCAACTGCTCCTCCTCAGAAACTGATGGATTAGAATCTAACTGTCCTTTCCGCGCTCTGGCTTCTCTCCCAATGGCAGATGCAAATTCCTGCTAAACAAGTAGTCCTCAATCTGCATCATCCAGAATGAAAAATCTGAACCATCAAATTTTCCGATCCCAATATCCTTTGTGCTATCCATCGATCTTTACACAAGTCTCTTGAACCTGACGCTCTGATACCAGTTGTTGGGAATTTGAAGGGATTTGCAACTCCCTAAACTCCTTAAATCAAGAACAATAAAATAGCAACACAAAGAATAATAATAAAAGTGAGAGAGAAATGACAGGAGAATTTTATACAGGTTCCCAATTGGTACGTCCTGTCTCATGCAAATATTGCAGGTTCCACTATGAAGATGAAGAATATAATTGAGACGAAAAGTAGAAGTTTACAATCACTCACTCTTTATTTTCTCTCAATAATTAACAACCCAAAACCCAAGAAGTTTTGTAAAAAACTTCTCTACTGCCTCTCGGTGAATGAAACAAAGAACGCCGCTTTGATGATTCTTAATTTCTTTTTGCTTCTCACACTAGGTTAATTGCAAAGCCATAATACATATATATGTGTGTGTGTGTGTGTGTGTGTGTGTGTGAAAACCAATCTTCCACCGCCTCACAAAGCCACCGCCACATGTTGTTTCCCATTAGACTTAGCCAAAGGATTCTTCATTGAAAGGAAAAAAAATAATTTGACTTTCATATAGGGCTTATGCCTAATCTTTAGCCCAAAAATAAATCATCAAAAAATTAGATTGGGTTTTCATTAATTAACTTTTGATTGGGCTCCACAAACCCAACAGTAGGTTGAATAGGAAGAGACGAGACATTTATGTTGAGGCAATGATCAGTAAAGATAAGAGAGAGAATATATGTGGATAAGGGATTAATAATCTTTTAAACAGTTGGTGGTTAGAGTTTGTTAGTTTGAATCAAACTGCACAGGAAAAGGGAGAGTATTTCTACCAGGGATAGGAAAAGCATTAGGTAAGCAGGAATTAGCTCAGAGTGGGAGGTCACGAGATCTTCAAATTCCAGGGGACAAAGAGTTTGAGATTGTAATAGCTTTTTCATAAGCGACATAAGATTTCTCTCACAGCACACTTGTTGGATGAGTAAGTTTATTCTGGCAAGAGATGAGATCAACTAGCACTCAGCAATCTGTGGGTATTTTTCTTGTTTGTGTTTTTAACATCAAGACGATATAATAATGTGAGAATTTCAAGGATGTTTTTTGGGGGATAAAGTATGTAATTTTAATGGATTTACATTGGATGTCCTGCAGTCCACTTTACTGTTTTTTCTTTTGAATGCTCACCCCATCTGTATCACAATCCAAAAACTTCATGATATTTCAGTTTTTGCGTACCATCAATTAGATGATAACTTGTAAAACTGAGATAGGTGGATATTATTATTC
Source organism: Gynostemma pentaphyllum (assembly GCA_028015215.1). Taxonomy (NCBI): domain Eukaryota; kingdom Viridiplantae; phylum Streptophyta; class Magnoliopsida; order Cucurbitales; family Cucurbitaceae; genus Gynostemma; species Gynostemma pentaphyllum. The sequence goes on along the minus strand of CM051346.1, from coordinate 32,830,115 downwards.
TCTCTTCTAATTTAAATGGAGTCCAGAAAGTGTTTTTTTTCCTTATTATTTGATTGGTTTCATGAATAGATACCGATTGCCATCTTTTGTTTTGTACTGTTCTGTATGTTAACCTATGTGCATGCATTTTTGGACATTGCTGCACATGAAAAAGTTTTTTTTGATTATATTCAACTTCCAAATTTCGACATTGCTGCAACTTTTAAGGTTGTTCTTTTATGTATAATATATATGATAATTGGCTAAAAATCATTTTTGTACTTTAAATCTTTCCACACGCTTTCATACATACCTCAAGTTTTACATCTGACAAGTCTTTTCATGATGGGGCCACTTGTGTGATGTTTGACATTTGTTGCATGGTTGTCTTTTCTAGAAATTTTGAGCCCAAATTTCATAATGGTTTTGTTTCTAGTTTTTAAAATAAGGTCACACAAATACGTGTATTCTTTTATACTTTGGCAACCAGTTTTTTTTTTTTTTTTTTAGTTTATAGTTTTGTTGAATTCGTGTACAACCCTGATAACTGCATTGATTTCTCAAACGACTTGTATACTTGTTTCAGCTGTTGGGTGATATACTGTTGGATAGATCAAATTCAGCTGTGATGACGCGTTATGTGAGTTCTAGGGACAATTTGAGAATTCTCATGAATCTTCTGAGAGTAAGACCTCATTCATATTTTTTCGTAAACTGTTTTAAAGACAATCTTTCATCTCCATTCCTTTTCCCTTCCTATGTGACTCTTAATTTTCACCCACCATTTCATTGGTGGGACGGTCCAGTTTGCTTTGTGTATGCTCTTTGTATTACGTTTGGAACTCAATTCATTTCACCCTTAGTTTTTCGGGATCTATTGGAAATATGTCGATGTGTTTCGTTTCAGTTTTGATGTTTTTTGAATTCTAGTGATACGCTTAATACATGATTATGTGCTGAAAATTTTGTATAATAAGTATATTCCTACTTTGCAGGAAATGAGCAAAGGGTCTGAAAACGTATTGAGAGGATGGAGTCTGAGAGAGAAAAGTAACTTACTTATAGAGATAAGTGTAAAAAAGTAATTAAAGTACAGATATAAAACATGATTTTGAATTAAAAATGAAAGAAGAAAGAGTCATGGCATCGTGGAGTGTGAAGTCAGAAATGAAGAGTCAAAAACTAAAGTTATTGGTAAGACAAACTAATTATTATTAAAATTAATCATTATTTTCAACTTTCTATTAGAAAAAAAAAATATTTTTAATTTAATAATAAATAAATAAAAGGGGCTTGGACTCAGATAACACTAAAAATTAAACTAATTCCCTAAATAGCAACCCATTTTAGAAATTCCTAAAATGACATTTTTTTAGCCCAATAGCCCAAAATAAAAGCCCTAAAGCCCTTTTCTCAGCTCTTAACTTCAATTTGTTATTAATTCAATTTGTTCAAATTTTCTCTAAGCTTCCCCACGATCCACACTTTTCTCAGCTCAAAATTTCTCTCAGCTCTCAACTTCCCCACGATTCTTGCTTCGAAATCTTTCCTAATCTCGCAAATTTCGCTCACGATCAAAATCTCTCACTCAGCTCTCAACTTCCCCATGATCCTTCCTTTGAAATCGTTCCCCAGCTCGTAAAAATCACTACGGAAACATAGCCCAAAAAACAGAATCTCTAAGTGATTTCCTTAGATCTTAGACTATGAGAACACTAAATCTGAAAAAGCGTTTAGCAAATACTTCGGACAATGATGATGAGAATGAAAATCAGAAACAAGGAAAGGAATTATTGAAGAAGAAGGTTGAAAATACGAAGAAGCACTACAATAAAAAAGGCTTTCTATAGCGTCGGAAAACGCTATGAATTACCTTTCATAGCGTTTTACCAAACGCCATGGTTGCCCACGTAATTAAAAGTATGAGACTTTTGATAGCATTTATCTTACACTATCGCATATGCTATAATAATATCAATTTGATTGCATGTTTTAATTGTTATGAAAACATACTATAGCGTTTTCCGCTCCGCTATAAAAACATATAACAATAGCTTCGGATACACGCAATGAGTTATATTTCATAGCCTTTTGAACAATGTCGTGGTTGCCCACGTAATTAAAAGTCATAATTATTTGATAACGTTGGATACATGCTATCACATACGCTATAAACGTATATATGTATTGCATACTTTGATTAGTATGACAATATAACATAGCTTTCTACTAACGCTATGATAACATTTAAGATAGCTATTTTAAAATGCTATTGTATATTTGTCTTATATTTCATAACCATTTATATTTTATAGAGTTTTCAATAAGTTATCTAGTTTGCTTTAAAAAATCTGTAATCAAGAATATTTATAAAGGAAGGTATAAAACTAAGCTTTTTGAACTAGTACACACAAAAATTACTTCTTGATTCCTAACTTTTATAACTTAACAGAAATTACATAAGTTAAAGTCATACATAATAAAAGATCAATCCATCCCGTACATAAATATATAGGAAGTGTTACATAATAAAAGATTCATCCATCCAGTACATAAGTCTAAAAGATCGATCCAATACATAATACAATATTAATCCATCCAGTACATAAGTCTATAGGATAAACAAAACCTTGACAAAAACAATATTTGTAAATGATTCTGCCGATTGTTCCACAGCCGCAAATTCTACCCCTCTGCAAGAATCAAATTGAAAATTTAAAATATAACCATATGATTTTAACAATACCTGACATTATTCACGAGACATTCATCAAGTGACATTTGGATCATTCAATGTGTGGTACATGGTTTCTATACTACCTTTAAAAAATTGAGTAAAGAAATATAAAATTGAGTATAGGATGATAAGAACATAAATTAACTAAACTCATAAAGAAGAAACCCATTGACAATTTCAATGAGCTCAAACTTTTTACATTCATGATTTGAGAAAATAAAATCACTGGAATCAAAAACATTTTAGGACTTTGTATTCTTTTTCTAAAGAAGAGTAGTACTAACCTTAGTATATATAGCTTTTGCTTTTGATATATTAAGTCTCGTTGATATTTCACGTGCAGCAAAACTATGAGCTATGGAGACAACCACATAACCAGCCAGAACTATAGCAAGGTAGATAACCACAGCGTTTACATTCATTGGCATGTCCATTGCTATTGCAATTCCTTTCTCCAAACCTATTGAGTTGAGAGCATGTGCAACTAACCTACAAATTTTAAACCCGACATAATTATATCATAACAAAGGGCCTTAAAAAAATATGCTGATTAGTAATATATGGGTCAAATATCACCTGAGAATTGTAAATGGAACCACAAAACACAGAGTAATACTCATAAGTGCAAAGCATAAAAGACTGTTCATTAAATTGAGGAACTTAGCAGTTTACTTACCAATGAATCCATTTGGATAGAGTCTCTCAAACCTACTACTGTCAAATGTACAATTCACAAATGTTTCACGGACAAATTCATAAGAAAGGCATGGCACTACAATAATTTCACAAGTAGAAACACAAAACACATAAGAAACTCGCCACCTTTACAACATTATACAGAGAATAAGTTTCTTCTTCTCTTCTCAATTCAATTTCCCCTATATAATCCCGCCATTTGTATTCCTCAAAACAAACATAACTATCCGCATATAAACATTTTACATCTCAATAACTAAGATTAAGCATACTTATACGGTTTTACAAAATCTATATGCTAAAATAAGAAACATAATCAAGCAAGTAATTCCAATCTTAATTGAGAAAGCTGAATGATTTAGAGGAACTTACTGATCAGGAATCCAAGAAGGACGATCAGGTCCATAGAATTTGTAAAAGCCATAATACAGCATTTGGTGGAAGGAAAAAGGAGATCGGGATTAAGAAGACGCTTAGAGATATTGAACCATGTCTGAGGAGTTTCGATTCCGTAGTTACAAATGATTTGGTTGAGAATAAAACACAATGAAACTCAAGAACGAAGATACTTAAAAATGGATAAGAATTATATATTTTTCCTTATAAAAAGTATGAAAGAACTAAAAAAGAAAAGAAAAAGATGCCCTTATTTAGAAATTAATTTCAAAGAACCTAATATTATTTCAACTACGTTTAACCAAAAGTATCCAAAAAGAAGAGAATAAACGTATCCCTTGAGGAAAAGAATCGTACACGTCAAATTAAAAAACACCTAAAATAATTCAAAAGCATGCAAATTAACTTGAAAGAGAATGATAGTTTTCTAACTCATGATCTACAACAAAATTACCATTAAAATCAAATGATTCAAGCAGTAAATTTCAACAATGACTGACTTATCATTAAAAACATCATTCATTTGCCTTAAAATGGGAACTTTTACACAAGGAGAAAGTTTAAATTATGAGATAATTAAAAAATAATTAAAACATCAGTCATTAGAAAAAAAAATAATTATAAATTCGCGTCCCTTTTATATAAGTCACAAGGCCGACGATTTTCGCCGGCCTTGATAATTCTATTTTTAAAAAAAAAATTATAAGCCGCAAGGTCGGCGATTTTCGCCGGCCTTGCTATTTTAATTGAAAAAAAAAAATAATAATAAGTCACAAGACTTGCAAATTCGCCGGCCTTGCTATTTTAATTTTTTTTTTAAATTAATAAATCACAAGGCCGGCGAAATTCGCCGGCCTTTGTCATTTAATTTAAAAATAAAAATATTATTTTTAAGTATGGTAAACAATGCCGGCGAAATCTTAATTTCGCCGGTATTATTGGAAGAAAAGCCGGCAAAATTTTCGATCCGTCGACCTTACCTTTCTAATGCTAGCGAAATTGAATTTCGCCGGCATTATTTCGCCCATTATTTCGCCGGCAATTCCCTACTTTCTTGTAGTGAGAAGAGGAGTTTTTTTTTAATTTCTTGAGAATTGAATTGTGTGAATTATGATTGACCTAAACCTCCTATTTATAGGCAATTGAGAATTCTAATCTTAATAGGATTTCCCATCAAAGATTAAGAGATAAAGGAAAAAATCATTTTCCTTTTATCTATGCTATAGCCGAAAATTAAGAAGATAATATAAAAAAAAATTCAATTTTTTCCTTTATTTATTTTATCTTGGGTAAATATAATTTTATGTAATTATTTTAGAAATATAATCCAAACAATTATCTTCCTAAAATACATGAGGTGGCCGAAAATGTTCTACCAATTAATAATAATTCTTTATTTATTTAATTAATTATGGGTTCATTCATCCAATTGGTCTAAAAACTCTCTCTTGAATTAAATAACTCCAACTTAATTAATTATTAATTTTAATATTAATTACCATTTAAATAAAATACTTTATTTAAAAAATTAATAATATTAATATTTTCTCTCATTTAAATATCATCAAGTAATATTTAATTATTAATTCTCATTTAAATAATATTCATTTAAAAAATTAATAATATTCATAGATATTTTAATTGATATATTTTATTATCAATTAATAATATTAATTTCTATTGAAATTAACTAATTATTTAAATAATTAATAACATCAATTAATAGTATTTTAATTATTAATTACCATTTAAATTTACTCAATATTTAAAAAATTAATAATGTTTAATTAATAATATTTTATTCTTAATTTTTGTTTAAATAAACTCATTATTTAAACAATTAATAATGTATTTATTAATTTATATTTAAATAAAATCATTATTTAAATAATTAATATTGCCTATTATTTTAGTAAATTAACTTACTTGAATTATTTTTTTTTTCATAAGTTAAATTAATGACTTAATTTTGGGACTACGATATTTGGGCTAGTTATAAAGGGACCCGATGGACCTATAGATCATAGACTTCATAAACAATTAATTAATTGATTAACTCATAATCAGTCAATTACTTGTTATTTAACTATGAACAACTCCACTATATATTCATAGCTGAACTCCCTTCACTATAGATGAGTTATGTCCATTTAGTTTATCTGAATAAGTCTATGATGATATATCCTTCACGTGGAAAACTCATAATTACAAATGAGCTAAATTTACTGTTTTACCCCTATAATTACCGCTTTATTCTTGTGTCCCTGCAGATTCTCTAATGAACATTATTTGTAGTCAAACTAGAGATAAAATACTTCTTTGATCAATAAAAGTCGTGACACCACTCTTTCATGTCTTAAATTAGTACATCAAGAGAGTTTCCTAAAGTTCCTAAAATGATTATGTATCACACTGATACCGTCATTTTTCAAAAAGTTATGAATTCCATCTTGTGTAAATGTGTTTCCTACTATTATCTTGTTATGTTTCAAAAACGAGAGTGAATTGAGCGTTTTTATAGATCACTCTCAATTATATGAATAAAAGAACATAACTCCATCAATAGGAGTTCATATTTCACTCAGGATTAAGATTCATCTTGATTTGATAAACTTAGTTTTAAAGTCGATCATTTCTCGTAAACGGTATAAGTGAGATATTAATAAAATATTTTGGTCCAGTCTTATACAATTAATATGTATATGATACTTCCATTTCATGTCACCCACATGAATGATTAGGATAAGATCATTTGTAATTTATACAAAATGGAGAACTATCAACAATGTTAACAGGATAAGGTTCCCAAACGTTATCCATCTACTGTAGACACTTTAAGTTACTTATTTCGACTTGAATCCTCACATAGTTAAAAAGAACTTAGTTTATTTATTTAATTTATTAAAAAAAATATTTATTAATTAATTACAAGTTCTAGGACACCATTTCTAACAATCTCCCACTTATTCTAGATTTTTGGAGATTTGACTTGTAATTCCAGCCTCGCTGGATGACTATCAACTACTTAGCCATGTTAGTTATTTTAAAAAATTATCAGTAATGTTTTTCATCTTCTTAGTATGTTCTTTCTTTTGTCTAAAGCTAGGTTCATTTTAGTGTAATATATTCCATATTTTATCGCCATAAAATAAATTCTATTAACTTTTGATTTGAGACTATCATAAACCAAATACCTTTCAGTTATTACTACTTTACTAATCATAAGGATTTATAGTTTAGTTAATAAAAACTTGTAAAGACCCGACTTTTTAAAATAGAATTAAATAGAAAACACAAACGGAAGACTTGAAATAATAATTAAGAACCTGTAATCGAAGAATATCATCCTTCATTTCAAAACAAAATCCGAAATCCTTAATATTTAAAGATGGGAAGCACTTCCCTTTTTAGGTTTAAACATAAAGTAAGATAACTCATAAATCCATAAAATCCATAAAGACAAGAAATCATTAATAGGGATGCTCGAAGAGCTCATAAGATCCATAAGAAATGAAATGAAAATAAAGAAACAAGTCCATGGACTACACTGACTCAAGTCCATCCATCATCATCGATCTGCTAATCATGCTACACCAGCTCCACGAGCAAGACCACGACCGCGTTCCGTACCTGAAAGTGTAATATAATGAGCGGGAAACCCAGTGAAGATAAATTGAATAGAAAGTAACTTTAGAACATCAAATCCTATCCGGATTTGTGTCCAACAGATCCTACTGTCTCTTAACTACCCAATCATACTTCAGAAAGCAAGGTTATACAATTCTCCCGAGGATAAGAGGGTAAGAACACGGTTACAGATCATATAAATAATCAGGCTCCTAACTCCAAATAGTCAGGGCATAACCATATGATAACACTTTTAGGATAAATTATAGAACGAGTTAAGCTCCCAAAGTCTTAACTAATAATAAGAATAAGATCATAGAACCAAGAACATAGGGTTTAGAATTTAGAACATAGAACGTAGATCATATAGCATAGAATATGGAATGTAGAACCAAAACATAGGACATGTGAATAATGTCAGATGGTTCAGCTCACGTAGTCAATGCACGATCTCATTATCTCACTCCAATATCAAGTAAAGCTCACGAAGCCTTTACTTTCTTATCAAGAACTAATGCTCGCTCACGTAGTCAATGCATTATAGAACAAATCAAATGCTAGCTCACGTAGTCTAGGCTTTATAGAACATAGATCATGTAACATAGAACATGGAATATAGAACATGTGAATAATGTCAGATGGTGCAGCTCACGTAGTCAATGCACGATCCCATTATCTCACTCCAATATCAAGTAAAGCTCACGAAACCTTTACTTTCTTATCAAGAACCGATGCTCGCTCACGTAGTCGATGCATCATAGAACAGAACCTCCTGGGTGAATAACGTCAGATGGTGTAGCTCACGTAGTCAATGCACGATCCCGTTATCTCACCAATGACATGCAAAGCTCACGTAGCCGATGCAGTCTATAATGTATATGTATCATAGCAATTATGAATAATACCAGATAATTTTAGCTTAAACAACTAAATATTATCTCATTATTCAACTCCTCCGTTAATGCAGCTCACGTAGTCAATGCATACCTCATGATACATATACCGAACCATGAATAATACCAGAAAATGCAAGCACACGCAGTCTATGCATTATCTCATTATTCATCACCAAGCAAACAAATGTGATAGTAATGAATCAGAAATGCAGGAATCAGGATATTAACAGAGAATTAAGTTCGAGACCACTAATTAGTAACAGTAATCGGGAAAGAGAACGATAATCATTGATTAAGAGCATGGCACGTATAGGCTCGTAAGCACATGCATATAATTAATTCACGATAATCCTGCGAATCGAATAATTGTAATATAGACCCAATGCTGGAATACCCAGTCTCAGTAATAGCTCAGTGTAATCAGGAAACATCAATATCGTAATTAATTTCTAAGAACATAATATATCCAATGCTGGGAGGCCCAGTCTCAGTAAGAGTTAAATTAATCAGGGATAGCTCGATAACTAAATTGAAAATCCAAGAGTACATGGTACGCATTCTTTAAGCGATAACCGAAGTAATCCAATAATCATGCTTAAACTCCCAAGAACTTTAAATCCATAAATTCCCATATCAAATCTATACTCCCGATTCCTATAATTTCACGAAATTAGCATGCTTTAATTCACTTAAATCCAATTTAATTTAACTCCCGAGTCATACAAATCGTTCAAGTATTTGATTTCTAAATTTACTGTAAAATTCTATCTATCCTCACCTTTGGAGATTAGCAACAAGCGATAAATTATGAACCGGCCTCCAATTAAATACGATCAATGCCCCTAAAGTTGCCCGAAACCTGGAAAATAATTTATTACAAATAATTAGCCAGAGAACCGGATCAAAATAGCGAGAACCGGCTCCAATTGCAAGAAAAATCAGTTGAACCAGACTGAACCGGTTCAGGTGAACCGGCCAGTCGGTTCAACTGAACCGTTTCTCCCTCACCAACACAGCCCACGGCAGGAGAAAAACGGCAGCAGTTTACCTTGGCTTTCCGGTGCGTTTTTCTTCGGGGTTTGACGGGGATAAGACCGGAAGGCTTGTCTGAGATGAAAGGTTCGGAACGACGGCGCAAACACGAGCTAAAACCACCGAAATCCGAAATTCTCCGGTGAGTTTTCTATCCTGTTTTCCGGCGGGTTCAGGGGCTGAAAAACCTTGCTAAAATGAAGGAATGTTTAGCTAAACGTTTGAGTTAAATAAACGAAAGAAAACCCGACACGAAGCTCCAAATATTACCTCTCAAAACTCAAGGAATGAGACCCTTCTCACTGCGTTTTCCGGCGACCTTTGAACCCATAATCCGGCGAGCTTTAACAGTCATGAGCTGCTCGGATTGGAGAGGTAAACTAGCTAAGTAAATACTCAAATCTACCAAACGATAACTCGAATCAAAACTTGAACCCTTACCCTTCAATAACGCTGAAGTTCGAGCTCGATTAGAGGTGGTTTCCGGCGAGTTCTTCCATGACTTCAGGTGAGCTTCTGTCCGTGGGTTGAAACGGGGGTTGAAACGGCGGTTAACGTTGTTCCCGGTGGCTGGCCAATCGAGAAGGAAAGGAATGACAAGAAAAAAAAAGAAAAAGGAATCGAGGCACGGGTTGCGGCTGGGAGCTGAAGGAAGAAGAAAAGGAATTGTATTGTTTTTAATTTTTATAATGAAAATTTCTTTTTGAGAAATAACCTTCATGTCCCAAAACCCTAATTCTTTTGGATAAGATCAAATATGTAAAGTGGGCCATTTTCTATTCCCATCCACTTAAATTTCTTATGCAAATTAGGATTTATTAATTAAACTAATTTAAATTACACTACTCTTACCTAATTAACTAATTTAACTAAACTATTCTATTCTAATTTAATTAACAACTAACTAATTAAGAATACCATTATAGTTAAAGTAAATAAGAATTAGATAATTAACTAAATGAAAATAATAAAATAAAGTAAAATAATAATAAAAAAAATTACCATGAAATTTACGAGACGTTACAAAACTTATTTTACTATACTTAACTCATTTTATGGTTAACTTGCAAAGTTCACAAGTTTAATTCTTATATGGAATTCTAGTAATTTGCGATTGATGAAAAGGTTTGGAAGGTCACTTGATTTAATATGGGGCGACAGAAACCAGAGAAAAGAGGGGGCGGAGAAGATTCGATTGTATGTGACTTCTTATTTTGATTTGATCTGGGGCGACGGAAACCAGAGAAGGCCGGGGACGGAAAAGATTCGATTGTATGCGACTTCTTATTTTGATTTGATCTGGAGCGACAGAAACCAAACTTTTTGATTTTGGTCTTCAGTGAAGTTTTTTGTTCCTCAGGTAGACGAAGAGGATAGAGAAGAGGGATGGAAAAAAGAGAATATAAATATATATTAAAATTTATTGTAAACACCATGTATTAATATAAAAATATATTTATAATGCCACATAAACAAATATAATTAATAAAAATGATGACACCAAAGATTTCTGTTAAGTATTTAACAAAATTTTGATGGCACGGACTAAAATGACTATTAAATCAAAACTCAAGGATTAAATTATCTAATATAGGCGCTAAATAGAAAGTAAAGTAAAAACTCAAGGACAAAAACTAAATTTTCCTCATATATTTTACTTGTCTAATATATAGTGCGTTCATTATACAAGGTCAGACAGACTAAAATAAAGGCTGAGAGGGGGTCCCCTCCCCGTTGGAAACATGGTCCTATTTTTCTGTATTCATTCATAAATACATTCAATCAAACCAGGACCATCAACTGTATGACTTCTTTTCCCTTCTCTAACGCAAATAAGAATTATTATTTTATTATCCTTTCCTTACATTTATTATTACTGCATTATTATTTTGTTGTCCTTTCCTTTCCTTTGCGTCATTACTACTGCAATATTATTTTAGAAAACTCATGCTTCAGTTTCCCAAACTCCCAACCAAACACCTCGTCATTGTCCTTTCCTTTCCTTTGCTCTATTATTACTTTTAATCTATATAAAAAGTAAGATGCACGGTGTGGTTATTTTTCTTTTCTATTTATTACTGCTTATTAATACCACAATATAATACTCCACCATACATTAATTTAACACTAACATTTTGACTCTAGGAGTTAAATATTGATGACTAAGTAAATTTATGTTCTATTTTATTACGATTCTGTTTTATATATATATAAAAATTAAACTAGTTTATTAATATTTTTCTTATTTTTTACTCAATTTTATTTTAAACTTCTAAATGAAGTTGAAGGACTGGAAATAATAGGTTTTATGATTTAATAATTTGAATATGATTTTAAAAGTTTTTTTTTTTTTTTTTTTTTTTGAGAAAACAAGATGAAGAACTTTTTGGTAAATAATTTGAGTTATTATTAAAGAGTGGTGAGGCCCTGGGACACGTGAAAACAAAGGGGAAAAAAAGGAGAGAGGAATCAAACTTTTGGGTTAAAATGTTTTTTTAAAAAAAATAAAAAATCAAATAGCCTTTTACTGTAACGGACTCATTATTTAATCTATATCAAAAGTTTATTTTTTTTAATTTATGTTGTTTGAATATAGTTTATCTATTTTTTTTTTAATAAATTTTATTTTGTAAGCAGGGATTTGAATGAGTATCAGAGGATAAAAAAATAGTTGGGAAACACGAAGACATATCACAAAATACATTTTTTTCTTAGACTTCTTCCATCAAATTTCAACTAACGTAATGAAAATCATTAAAACAAATAAAGAAACTGTATCTAAACACTGTAAATAAAAAAGGGAAAAAAAACACATTTTATATAGATTAGAGAATGTGTTCTTAACATGTTGAACTATTTGAGAAGAAGTGTATTTATGTTTATGTAAAAAGGGCATTCTGATTTTTTTTTTTTTATTTAAAAAAAAACATTTGTTAGAGTTTAGAGTGACATATTTAGTTTGAAAAAAAAACACCTTTAATCAGTGACGAGGCCAGAATTTTTTTTTTCGGGGGGCAAAAATCTATATAAAAAAAGAATTGTATAAAATGTCAACTTCACGTCGGTTTCGATATATTATATTACAAATTAATATAAAGTTAGATTTTTAGATTTTGATTTGTGCCTAATATAAAGTTATATAATGGATAAAAAAATCTGCTAGAATAATGGATTTGCCCCCAAGCTCCTTAGTGGCCTTGCCACCGCCTTTAATTATATTGTCAGTTGTATAAATTAAGCTTGTTATTTTTTGTATCTGTTTTGATTGAATATTTAGAATGAGCGGTAAAGGTTATCAAAAAAAAAAGAAAAAAAAAAAGAATGAGTGGTAATCTTATTTTTGCTTTAATTATGGGAGTTTGTTTTCAAACTGAACGTTGCCAACTCATTTCTTAACTTGTAAGTTTGTGTTTTATTGAAGGTTGCTTTTTAATTGAGTTTGTAATTTAAGTATGGAATTGAAATTCTTAAAGTTTCAATTATATGTTAATTGGAGTTTTTCAATCATGAATTTATTTTGACAAAAAAAAAAATCATGAATTTATTACGAATAACTCCAATAATACCCACTTATAGATCTGTTAGTTTAATATATAGCAAAATACTTTTTAAAATCTAAATCTAGCCATTTTTTATGGTTTCATAAATTTATCTTCTATTTTAGCACTCATCTCATTCTCTCTCACTAGTCTAATTTAGTAAATTTAATATCTTTATTTTTTATTTGGTTATTTCAAAACTGAAGTATTCCTCATAGTTAAATTAATATCTTTATTTTTATTTGTTTTTTTAATCTCAAAATTTACACATTCCCTTAATGTAACTATTTATTATATGTTTTTCTTTTTAATTTTACGTATGACCTTTTTAATTTAGTTTTATCAAATCTTATTCAGTTTTGGTTCGTCTTCTTCTTCTTGTTTTCTTCAAAAAATAAAATTTTTGTTCTATTGTTCTTGTTCGTGATTATCTTATTGAATTCCAACACATGTAAGTGTTATTTTTATTTTATTTATCCAAATACTGCTCTTTATATTTTAAAAACTATATTTTTTATAAAAAAAGATGACGCCTTTTACTTTTATGTTCTTTTAAAATTTTATTTATTTTGATGACCATTTTTGTCTTGTTTTAATTTTCTATTTTATTTCAGTTCATTTCCAGTTATTTTCATTTTTTTTTTTGCTAGTTTAACAAATATTTTAGGGTATTTACATAAACTTCATAGACGGCAAGATTTCCCGAGCCTGAGATCATTCACAATAACCCGAAGGTGTTTGATTTTGACGTTTTGTGTCGAAAATAAATAATATATACAACGACTATTTTGACATGTTCTTGATGATTATGAGACGTTTACTAATGAGAAAGGTTTCATGGAAGAGCTTTAACTGACATACTGGTAAATTGTAAATTCTTATAAATCATATAAACAATAAATTTAATATATTAGTTTGAATTATTGTTTATATGAGTTTTACTAAATTGTATATAACATATACTGATATGAAACCCTAGAAAATTGAAATAATAACCCTTTGATGTACAAAGAACACCTAGATGTAAATCCTAAAACCCCAATGAACAATAAGGTAAAACCCTTGGAAAAAAAAGAAGAGAAAGATTATTCCAATGATCTATTATCTTGAAATAAGAGAACTTGTTCTTATTTCAAGATCGAAACAATCCACAAACACAATAGATCAACAAGTGCTTGAATGTTTCTAAAGCATGTATTAGAGTAGTAATGTAGTAAGGAAGCTAGTTTGTTAATAGTTAGTTAGAAAGACCATTTACATTTATGCCATTAGCCTCTTGTATAAATAAGATTTCTTAATTATCAATGAAGTAAGATTCTCATTTGTAAATTTATCTTTCTCTCTCTTCTTTACTCAATATGGTATCAGACGAATTTACACGTTTCCGCGCCAAAATCCTCTTCCTTCTCCCTCTCCTTCCCTCCATCTTCATCGCTCCATTTCTTCATCTGGTTTTCATTTCAATCTAATCTTCTTCCACGTTTCTTAATCTTTCAGAAATTCTTCTTGATTTTCAATCTCTCAAATTTCAGTTTGTCAGGAATTTTTCTTGATTTTCATTTTCTTCTTCATTAATGGCTACTGTTGAGACTTCTTCAACACCATCCTCAACTTCAACGATGGTAGACGCTAATCACGGTAGTCCATATTATCTTCATCACTCGAATAGTTCATCTACTGTCCTTGTTTCACCATTGTTGGATGGTGAGAATTATCATTCATGGAGTCGATCGACGACACTCTTTCTTGTCCTGATCAAGGATCTTCAATTCAATTATGGCTTCGAATCAATGATGTTGTGGTATCCTGGATCTTGAATTCAACTGCAAAGGATATTTCAGCAAGTCTTCTCTACACTGATTCTGCACAGGAAATTTGGCTAGATCTCAAAGACAGATTTCAGCAAGATAATGGCCCTAGAATTTTTCAATTGAGGCTTGATTTGATGAATATCACTCAAGGTGATCTTCCTGTTAGTGGTTATTATACGAAGCTCAAAACGATCTGGCAAGAGATCATGGAATATCGCCCCAAATTGATCTGTACTTGTGGCGGATTAAAGGAATTGAATGACTATTTTCAGCGTGAATATATTATCAGCTTTCTCATGGGATTGAATTACTCATATGCTCAAACAATTTCACAAATCTTGTTAATGGAACCTCTGCCTCCAATTAACAAAGCTTTTGCTCTTGCTGTTCAAGAGGAACGAAAACGCAGCATCAAAAGGCTTGAGCATTCTTCTTCAACCTCCGAATCTCTGGTTTTTGCAACTGTGCAAACCAAATCTCCTCCAAATGCTTTTCAATCTCGTAAGAAAAATCATCCAATCTGTGCACATTGTGGTATTTCTGGTCATTCCATTGACAAATGTTATCGTCTTCATGGATTTCCACCCGGATTCAAATTCACTAACAAACCTCATCATCCTCCATCTTCTACTGTAAACATTGGCCAATTTGGCTTCTTCTGATTCTGCCAATTCCTTGAATACAACTCAGGTTCAACAATTGCTTTCATTGCTTGCTACTCATACCTCCAAACAACCAGATTTGGTATCACTGCCACCAGTTTCTGCTGCTAATATTATGGGTAAGTGTCTCTTCATATATGATCTCCCTGATATTGCTCAAGAATATTAGATTGTGGATTCTGGTGCAACTCATCATATCTGTTTTGCAAAGTCTCTTTTTCAGTCTCTAAATCCAGTAACAAATATGTATGTTTCATTGCCAAATAACCAAAAGGTTTCAGTTGCTGCTACAGGAAATATCTTAATCAATGAAGCCATCTTATTAACTAGAGTGTTTTATATTCCTAGTTTTCAGTATAATCTGATTTCAGTAAGTGCTATGGCAAGGGACTCTTCTTTTCATCTTCATTTTACTACCAATGTCTGTGAAATTCAGGAAATGTCCAGTTTGAAGATGATGGGCAAGGCTGACATCCATAAGGGACTTTATATTTTGCAAGCTTCACAACCCATTTCTGTTGCTCATTGTGCTGCTATCTCCCAAACACTTACACCACAGACTTGGCATGCCAGATTAGGCCACTTATCTTTCAAAGCTTTACATTCTTTGCATAATAAGCTGGATCTTGTTTTACCTATTCAGCATCACAAAACTGATATCTGCTATGTTTGTCCTTTAGCAAAACAAAGGAGATTATCCTTTCCTTCAAAGAATAATATGTCTGCTAGTTCTTTTGAATTAATACATTATGACACATGGGGTCCTTATCACACTTCCACTCATAATGGTTTTTCTTATTTCTTGACATTAGTGGATGATTGCACAAGATTTACTTGGACTTACCTTATGAAGAATAAATCTTATGCTTCCATTATTATACCCAGATTTTTCAAACTAATTCATACTCATTTCAATAAAATAATAAAAGGGTTTCGATCTAATAATGCTCCTAATTTGAGGTTTACTGATTTGTTTAACAAACTGGGGGTTCTTCATCAGTATACATGTGTAGAAACTCCACAGCAAAATTCAGTAATTGAAAGGAAACATCAACACTTGTTGAATGTAACTCGAGCTCTATACTTTCAGTCCAAGGTCCCAATTAGATTTTGGGGCGAATGTATCTTGACTGCCAGTTATTTAATCAATCGAACTCCTTTTGATCTTTTGAAGCATCAAACCCCATTTGAGCTCCTCTACTCTACTCAAGTAGATTATTCTTTCCTAAGGGTGTTTGGTTGTCTCTGCTTTATATCCACATTACAAGGTAGTAGAAGGAAGTTTGATCCACGAGCTCAACAATGTGTATTCTTAGGCTATCAGCCCGGTGTTAAAGGCTACAAAGTTTATGATTTAAAGACCAAACAATTCTCTTTTTCAAGGGATGTTGTATTTCATGAACACATTTTTCCATTTCATCGTACTGGAACATCAATTTCACATGATTTGTTTTCATATTTCATTCTTCCTTCAACCTTTAAGTTTTGATGCTAACACTTCCAATACTTCTGTCTTAAATTCCCACCCACATCCAGTCCCTCAAACAGATACAAACCAAATTCTTTCACCTGCTTCTGATCCTGATCTTTTCCCTGATCCAGCTACAGCCTCTCAATAAGATACAAATCATTCCCTTTCACCTGCTCCTACTCTTTCACCTGATCCTATAATTTCACTTGCTCCTGTTCCTGATCCTACTCTTGACCAAATAAGAAGATCCAAAAGAACCATAAAACCACCTACCTATCTCAATGATTTTCACTGTAAACTTTTGTCTTCAACTCCTTCTTCAAACACCAAACCTTGTACATATCCTTTGCATTCTGTTTTATCCTATTCTAAATTGTCTGAATCACACAAATCTTTCATTCTCAATGTTTCTTTATACTATGAACCACAATATTACCATCAAGCTGTTCCATTTGCTCATTGGAGACAGGCTATGCAATCTGAAATTGATGCTCTTGAGAGGACAAATACATGGTCTATTGTTTCTCTTCCTCCAAATCAACATTTAAGTATCTACCCAATGGACATGTTGATAAATACAAAGCCAAACTTGTTGCTAAAGGCTATAATCAACAAGCTAGCCTTGATTACTTGGAAACCTTTTCTCCAGTAGCAAAGATTGTGACAGTCAAGCTTCTATTTTCCCTTACAGCTCAGTTTTCTTGGTCAATTGCTCAAATGGATGTTAGTAATGCTTTCTTAAATGGGGACTTATTTAAAGATGTTTATATGCAATTACCTCTCGGTTATAAACCAATTGTTTCAGCTCAATGTCAGGGGGAGCGGCTTGTTTGTAAACTCAATAAATCTCTCTATGGTTTGAAGCAAGCATCAAGACAATGGTTTGAGAAATTCTCCCAATATCTTCTCCATTTTGGCTTTATTCAATCCAAATCTGATAGCTCACTCTTCACCAAAGGATCTGGTTCAAGATTTGTAGCCTTATTGGTTTATGTAGATGATATTTTACTCACAGGTCCCTCAGTCCAGGCTATCAATGCAGTAAAAACCTTTTTCATGGCCAGTTTTTTTTAAAAGACTTAGGGGATCTCAAGTACTTTCTTGGTCTTGCAATCTCCCGATCTTCAACTGGAATTTTCTTATCTCAACGCAAATACTGCTTACATTTATTGGAAGATTTTGGTTTTTTGGGTTGTAAAACCTTCATCTTATCCAATGAATGCAAAAATAAAACTTAATGCCAGTGCTGGTGTTGCTTTGTCCCTCGAGGAGTCTAGTTCTTATAGAAGACTTATTGGTAGACTTCTATATCTTACCATCTCAAGACCTTATATCACATTTGGTGTACACAAGCTTAGTCAATTTCTTTCAGCTCCTACATCTGAACATGTTTCAGCAGCACATCACCTTCTCAGGTATTTAAAATGTGCACCAGGACAGGGCATCAAATTTGGAATTTCTGCTTCTCCAGTCATTCAGCTACCGGCTTTTGTGGATGATGATTGGGCTGGCTGTTTAGATACTTGTAGATTAGTCATGAGTTTTTGTGTTTTCATTGGAGATTCTCTTGTTTCCTGGAAATCAAAAAAGCAAACAACTGTGTCAAGATCATCAGCTGAAGTAGAATATCAGGCATTGGCTCTTGTTACTAGTGAACTTGTTTGGCTTTCTTATCTCTTAAAGGATTTCCAGGTTCCATTTCAAAAGCCAGCAACAATTTTTTTTGATAACTTGGCTGCCATTCACATTGCCTCAAATCCAGCTTTCCATGAAAGGACTAAACACATAGAAATAGATTGTCATTTTGTGAGGGACAAATTATATAAAGGAGTTATCAAGCTTCTACCATTTAAGAGCTCTTTGCAGTTGGCTGATCTCTTCACAAAGGCTCTTCCTTCTCCATTACTCTTTTCTTTGCTTAGCAAGATGGGAATGGCAAATATCTACCTTCCATCTCTAAGGGGGAGTATTAGAGTAGTAATGTAGTAAGGAAGCTAGTTTGTTAATAGTTGGTTAGAAAGACCATTTACATTTATGCCATTAGCCTCTTGTATAAATAAGATTTCTTAATTATCAATGAAGTAAGATTCTCATTTGTAAATTTCTCTTTCTCTCTCTTCTTTAATCAATAGCATGCAACCTAAGAACAAGATTACATAGATATGCAAGGTAAAATCAACCAAGCAAAGAGAAACAAAGAAAAAGTTATTCATTCATATTGATGATCTAATTGTAAACCTTACAAATGAGGCCTTAAATAACCAAATAAAACTCTAAATAAATAACCTATTAAATTCGGATTAATAGAGAACAAAATCTTCCAAAATACTTTCCTTAAGTGCATTGGTGCATTTTAGGAAAGTTTTGCCCTACGAGATATTATATCATTCCTTAACTATTCTAAGCATTAAAACTGATAAAATAAGGCCTAAAAATAGTCTAAATACATTGTAAATGCATGGACGCCATAGAAGGAAAGTTCGGGAACAAATATGGAAAGTGGTTCAAATAAGGAAAGTTTGCAAAAGTGATGCAACTTTCCTAATTAGCTCTCTTCTTCATTTCTGATTGACAAGTCTTCAATACTCTTCTTCCAAATGAATTTGTCATTGATTCATTTGCATCAAGTCCTCTTTGTTAGCCTCCATGCTCGGATCTTCAAAGCTTGTCTTGACTTTTCTAATGTAGGCTTGCAAATGGATGTTCAATACTTCTCTTGAACTTGATCTTGTGATTGGTCCTTGAGCTATTTGTGAGGTTCCATGATTCATATAATCCCATCTCTCTTAAAAAGAATTCGTCTTCGAATCTAAAACATTAACTACATCGCAATAACTCAGGTTAGTAGCACAAATAAAAGCACTTAAAGCATACTTACCTTGTGTATTATCAATTGGCAACAAAAACAGTAACAATGGTATTTTTCCTTCTCCTTTCAAGTTATCACCTACTGGGTCAAAAACCATTATCTTCCTTGATATCTTCTTTTTTCTCAGCAATTGTATGTCCATTGTCTTATCTAGATTTTGTAATTTCTTGACATAACCTATCTTAGGACAAACATCATCAAAGCTCACAAGATTGTTAGTTACTTGAAATAGAAAGGAAGACTTAGAGGTGCATGGACCATAGTCAATCTCATAAATCTTCTGATAATATGGTTTGACTAACAAGGATGCAAAACTACATTCATCCTTAGACTTATATGAAATAAATAGAACATTCTTCTCGAGTAAGTGATGATCATGCAAAATCATTATATCAATCAAAATAAGAATCTTGTAAAACATTAAGCATATTACCAAAAGTTGTAAGAGAATCATCAACTCTTTCAAATTAAGAATTATCAAGCAAGTAAGTTTCTGTAAAACAAGTATAATTATCAATGAAATTCATTTTAAGTTGTATAAATTCAGATTTGATACCATTTTTTTGCAAGAAAACAATCACTATGTATTTCATCATGAATAAGGTTAGGATACTTTACCTTGGTTGTTTTTACCCTATTTTCCATGCATTGAATAATAATAGATGGTGGTTTATTGAGTATGGAAGCCCCTTAAATGCTATCAACTTGATGTTTTATGCCTTTTATTGATGAAAATTCACTAGGCATCTCATTAGGGAACATTCCTTTGAATTCCTACAAAAACTTAAAAAACATGCTAGACAAAGATGGGTTCAGTGTAAAACAAACATCTTTGAACAAAATTACAAATGTAGGATGGTAGAGTTCATTCCTAGCCTCACTTGATCTAACTTTAAAGCTCTCACTCTCTAGTTCACTCTCTTTTTGCTCACTACACTCAATTGTCTCACTTTTGTAATCTCAAAGCACTCTTTCTTTTCATTCTCTCTCCTTCATTCTTTTCAAACTCACAACTTTCATTCTTTTGAGAACTCATTTCTTTTTCACTCTTTTCTTTTTTATCACTCATCTCTCTTTTATTTGCCCACTCGTTTCACTCAATTCTTTTTTATCACTCGTCTCTCTTTATGTTGGCTCACTCTCTTTTTCAAAAATCTCATTCTTTTCAAATGTAGAACACTTTTGTAACTCACATGTTTCCTCCACACAAACATTAGCATGAATATCATCTTTCATCTCCTCCATGCTAGCATTGAAAACTTCCTTCGATTTTGAAAGTTCTCTTTCAATCATCTTAACCTTCTCTAAAATCAATTTTACATTTTCCTCTACCAAGCCATAGGTAGCCCCATTCTTATTCGTTAATGTACCATATCGTGTATCTGCACTTCTTCTTAGTCACTTTTCTACCTTGATGGCATAGTGAGCCATTTCCTCCAACTCCACAAATGTATATTCACTTACTTGGCTAGCAATCTCATAGTTTAAACCATCTAAGAACAATGTCATAGTCATCTCTTCATCTTCCTCAATATTAGCCCTAGCCATGAGGCATTTAAATTCATTATAGTACTCACCAACACTCATGTTTCCTTGTATAAGATCTTCGAACTTTTGCTCAAGGTCTCTTTGAAATCAGCTTGGTACAAATCGTTTCCTCATGATGTATTTGAGCTCACACCAAGTTTCAATTGGATCCTCCAAAGTTCTTCTTTTCCTATCGTTCACCAATTGTTTCCACCATGTTAGTGCATAATCACAAAATTGAGTAGTTATAAGTTGTACCTTCTTTGAATCACTACATGGATGTTCTTCAAAACAAAGCTCCACCTCTCTTTCCCATATCAAGTAAACCTCTGGATTTTTTCTTCCTTGAAAAGTAGGTAACTTGAGCTTATCACCTCTTAAGCTTCTATGCTCCATCCCTTCATGATAAACCTCTCTATTTTCCCTCCGAGTATGTTCTGTCTCTCGACATCTATTACTCTTCCTTTGATCAATCCTTTCATGATACATTGTTGCAAGTAAACAAGTTAGTAACAAAAATAGGACCTCTCAATTACTCCCTAAGTGTTTACACTCAATGATGTTAGTTCTCTCGTGTTTGCACTCAAAAATAGATTTTAGGGCCTAAATGTAACCTTAAACTACTATCAAACAACAAAGATACTAATGATATTTGTAAAAAGTAACAATCAAGAATGTAGACCCCTAATTTTGTCCGGTATCATTCAAAAATTAAAATTTTTATTAATACAAAAAAATAGAATTGAGCAATTGACTAATTAATTAATTTTTATCCTAATCATTTTAGATGAGCATATCTTTTATAATTATCTTAATCCAAAAGCATTAAAAATATGTTTTATTTATTTATTTATTTACTAGATAAAAATGGAAAAGAGTGTAAAAAAAGTGTTGCCAAAATAAGAAAAATTATGGATAAAAAAATGGTGAAGCTAAAAGATTATTTTTTTTAAAAAAAGAATATTAAATTTTATGAAAAGAGGGATAGTTTTGAAAGATTAAGTGAAAGTGAATGATGAGAGGAATGGAAAAAAAGTGTAAAGAAAGTCTTACTAAAATAAGAAAAAATATGGATAAAATTTTGGTTAAGCTAAAAGAAGTGGAAGATTGTAAAGTTAGTTTTGTTAAAATAGGAAAAATTATGGATAAAATTTTGGTTACATAAAAAATGAAAAAAGTGTAAAATAAGTCTTAATAAAATAGGAAAAGTATGGTTAAAAATTTGGATAAGCTAAAAAAGTATTTTTAAATTAAAATTAAAATGAATAATAATTTTATTTTAGGTAAGAAGAGGGGAAAATAGGAAGGAAGATATTTTAAATTTTTGTAAAATTATAAAAGAAAAAATGTATATAAATCCCTCTAGTTTTTTTTTTTAAAAAAAAAGAAAAAGAAAAAGAAAAAGAAAAGGGAATCCAACGATAAGAAGAGAAATAAAAAAAATAAAATCTCAACTTCCCTCCCTATTTAATCTCCTCATTTGTTCATTTAAGACCACCTACCAAAAAATTAACTTCTATTTTTCACTCTCTAAAAAAATACCCAACCACCCAACAACCCCCCAAAACCCTCTTCCAATATCCTCTTCCACCGATCCCCCTTCTCTCTTTCTCTCTAAATCTATAATTTCTTTTTATTACCACCACTTAGTCTCTCTCCAAAACAATAAACCACTCCCATTATTCTCTCCCTCTCTCTACAAAAAAAATCAATAACCAATCCCTATCCTCATATTACACCAACATCAATATTGGGAAAATTTCTTGGCTTTGTTGTAAGACACCGAGGATTCGAGATTGATCAATAAAAAATTGATGCTATCAAAAAAATGCCAGAGCCTCAAAATTTACAACAGTTAAGAAGTCTTCAGGGACGTTTAGCCTATATTAGAAGATTTATCTCAAATTTCGCGGGCCGTTGTCAACCCTTCCAGAGATTGATGAAGAAAGATACAAGGTTTGAATGGGATAAAACATGTCAAAATACTTTTGATAGTATAAAGAAATACTTGCTTAATCCTCCAGTTTTAGGTGCACCTACAAGAGAAAAACCCTTGATCCTATATATTGCTACACAAGAAGGATCACTCGGAACATTGCTTGCACAAGAAAGTAAAAAAGGTAAGGAATAAGCACTCTATTATTTGAGTAGAACTTTGACTGGAGCTGAATTAAACTATTCTTTGATCGAAAAAACATGTCTTTTCACTCTTTTTCGCAATTGACAAGCTGAGGGATTACATGCAAGCTTTCACAGTGCACTTGGTGGCAAAAGCAGACCCAATCAAATACATCTTGTGTGGAAGATTAGCGAAATGGGCCATTTTACTTCAACAATATGACATTCTCTATGTTCCACAAAAGGCGATAAAGGGGCAGGCAGATTATCTAGCAGATCATCTAGCTCCATCAGTTTGGAAGTTATCTGAAGATTTGCCTGATGAAGAAGTCTTGTATGTTGAAACCACTGACCCTTAGACTATGTATTTTGATGGAGCATCATGGAGAAATGGGGCGGGAGCAGGTGTAATCTTCATCTCACCCGAACAACACATGCCACCATATAGCTTCACATTTGCTGAATTGTGCTCTAATAATGTTGCTAAGTATCAAGCGCTCATCATCGATCTTCAAATGGCGTTAGAGATCGGAATAACACATGTGGACATCTATGGTGACTCGAAGTTGGTAATTAATCAACTATTGTTGTAATACGATGTGAAACATGAGGACTTGATACCTTACTTCAATTTCGCTAAGACATTATTAGAAAAATTCGAAAGTGTAAGTCAAGAGCATGTCCCAAGGTTAGAAAATAATAAAGCAGACGCCTTGGCAAATCTTTCTACTGCACTCACAATTTCTGAGGATCAAATCTTAAATATTCCTCTATGTCGAAGATGGATCATGCCTCCCGTCGAAAGAAGTTTTCAAGAGGCAAATATAATATCGTTTTATGTCATCGAAGAGGAAGATTGGCGACAACCCATCATCGACTATCTCAAGCATGGAATACTCCCTACAAACCCTCGTCAAAAGAGTGAAATATGAAGAAGAGCGACTCGTTTTATCTACTATAAAGATACACTCTACTGTCGATTATATGAAGGACTTTTCCTTCGGTTTCTTGGAAAAGAAGAATCAATTCAGGCCCTAGGAGAAGCTCATTCAGGTGTTTGTGATGCTCATCAATCAGGCCCAAAACTTCATTATCAATTGAAGAGAACGGGATATTATTGGCCTACGATTGTTCAAGATTCAATGGAATATGCAAAAAGATGTGAAATTTGTCAATTCCATGCTAACTTTATACATAAACCTCTAGAGCCATTGCATCTTACTGTGGTTTCGTGGCCTTTTGAAGCATAGGGACTTGATTTTGTTAGACCAATAACACCCAAGTCATCAGCGGGACATTCTTACATTCTTCCTGGAACTGACTACTTCTCAAAATGGGCGAAGCGATCCCGCTAAAGGAAGCAAAGAAAGAACATGTGGCAGACTTGATCCACACCCATATTATTTATCTATATGGAATTCCTCGTTATATTGTGATGAATAATGGGAGACATTTTTCCAACAGCTGGATTGACAGATTATGTGAAAAGTTTGGCTTCAAGCAATACAATTCTTCCATGTACAATGCCACAACAAATGGATTAGCGGAGGCATTTAATAAAACATTGTGCAACTTGTTGAAGAAAGTGGCCTCAAAGACGAAAAGTGATTGGCAAGAAAGGATTGGAGAAGCATTGTGGGCATATAGAACTACTTACCGCACTCCTACTTAGGCTACACCTTATTCTCTTGTTTACGGAGTGGAAGCCGTTCTTCCCTTAGAAAGAGAGATTCCATCCTTACGCATGGCAATTCAAGAAGGACTAACTGAGGAAGAAAACGCTAAGATACGTCTCCAAGAGTTAGAAGCACTGGATGAGAAGAGGCTTGATGCATAACAATCTCTAGAATGTTATCAAGCACGCATGTCTAAAGCCTTCAACAAAAGAGTACGTCGTCGATCATTTCAAGTTGGCGATCTTGTACTTTCAGTTCAAAGACCCATCATCACAACTCGACATACAGGGAACAAGTTTACATCAACATGGGATGGACCCTATGTTGTGAAAGAAGTCTACACAAATAGAGCATACAAGATAGTTGATAAAGATGGACTACGGATTGGCCCCATCAACGGAAAATTTCATAAAAGATATAATGCTTGAAATTCTTGGCCTACATATTGTACCTCTTGAACTACGTTTGACTTGATCCCTATTCATATAAAGGGTACGTAGGGAGCTTAAAGGAAACTTTAAGTTCAGTTCACAAAAAAAAACACTTGAACTACGTTATGACTTGATCCGTAATTAAAAAAAAAAGGGGTACGTAGGCAGCTTAACTAAAATTAAGTTCAGTCAACGAAAAAAAGTTTTCTATTGCATTATAACTTGTTTTTGAATTATTAAAAGAGATGTAAACAACTTGAAGAAACTACAAGTTCATTCAACCGAAATAATAAATAAAGCGGGAATAAACCATTCATCCAACTGAAAAACAATCAATAAAAGGGAAAAACAGTTCATTCATAACATAAAGGAAAAAAAATACAAAACAATAAATGTTAACAACTCGTGAAAATCAAAGAGAGAAAAAGAAAGAAACTCAAAGAAACCATTGGTAGTCTTTCAACTCTTGTCGAGCGCCATCTATTAATTGACGAAGCAACTCTAAGGTCTTGACATCTACATCACTCACCGTGGGGGTATTTTCAATAGTGCTGATTTTACCATGTACTTTAGCAACTTCAGATATTTGATTATTTAAAATTCCTTCATCCTCAAGTATTAATCGTTCAATCTCCTTACTCTCATCTCTCAAGGTGTTCAACTCCGCTTCTAACTCTCCAATCTTCGAAAGAAATTTTATTGAGCGCTCCTAAAATGCACATCGCTTTTCCTTTCGATCAGTCTCATTAGATGATATTTGCTCCAAGCAAACTCTAAGTTCTGCAAGCTGTCGATCTCGATCTTCTGTAGCCAATCGTGACGATATTGATGACCGCATATCGTTATATTTTTTAACTTTATGAAAATACTCGTTCACGATATTCTGAAGAGGCACTAAATCAATCATATTATATTCAGAAATAGCAGAAAATATCTTATGTACTTCCTGCTCAAGAAGGGGAACTCTTTCGAAAGGCGTATGAACAAGCTTTCGTTGGACACTCTCCCACATGGCTAAAGCAGCCTGGCGCCTAAAGTTTGAAATCACATCATCTGCACAAAAATTAGACATTTCTGAAGGCGCGGTACAAACAAACTTCCTTCGATGTTCTTTTTCAACTTCGCCTTTCTTTGATACCTTAGGAGCTTAGACACGAGTAGCAACAACATTGAATGTATCAGGCCTCATAAACGAATGATCACTGCACTCCTGTTGGATCTCCTTAATGAAATCATCACAAGGAAGCTAAAAAAGAAAATAGATGAAGTTAAAATTCAAAAAAAAAAAGGAGAGAGAAGTAGAGATGGATTGAAGTATTCTAACCAAATCAACAGCTTGATTTGGAAAATTAGAAGCGCTGGGAACCCCATCAAAAAAATCATCATGCGAAAGAGATGGTCCTTTCAACTTCTTAGCCCTTTCTAGTGATGATCTGTATTACTACTATGACTTTTCACTTTTATCCTCGAGAACTTGCTGTTTTAATGTACCAGATGCAAGAAGACAAATATTTTTACCTCCATTATCTTGTGGAACACAAACATCTCTTGGTCGTTTGGGATTAGAGACAGGGAGAAGAACGTTCATCAACTTCTCGAGATAATTCCCATATTTATGAGACCACCAAGTCAAAAATCGTTAAGTAACCTGGTTATGAGGATTTGAACTTCGTGCTGGAAGGTATACTTGGGATGACGTTTTAGTTTGCATACAGATCCTCCAAAGATGCAAGATATTATCTAAATTACTCATAGGCCTATTTCCATCTAAATCATCTGGTATGTTTGATAAAAACCAAACTGTCG
The DNA here is from genome assembly GCA_028015215.1 of Gynostemma pentaphyllum. Lineage (NCBI taxonomy): Eukaryota > Viridiplantae > Streptophyta > Magnoliopsida > Cucurbitales > Cucurbitaceae > Gynostemma > Gynostemma pentaphyllum. Next base: position 32,802,842 of record CM051346.1, on the reverse strand, counting down.
ACTGAATCGGCAAAGACTGTAAGATTCTACATTTATTGAATTCCCATACCATGATGATAAATAGCATGATCAGATGCTTATAAAGTATGAGGAATTGATAGGTGTCAAGAGATGGTCGTCAGTTACAAGTTCACTCTTGTTTCCGAAATGAAGGTTCACATGTCACGCTATTGATTCACCTTTATGGATTAAGCTACGATCTTCAACATCAGTAAAGTATTTGGCACCACCTTCACCCAAATAATTAACCATCATTGGACCTTGAACTTCATTTGGAACTTTATAATAAGTATCGAAATAATGGGCTAACCAACCATAAACATAGTGCACATGAAAACAAGCCTCGGAGCGCCCTGCTGAATGAGAAGCATTGGAAATTTGGCCTAATCCATGATAAATATTGGCCAAGACTGGAATAGCAAGACTGAAACAATGACCCTCATACATAAAGCTGGCAGCTTTAAAGACTTCTGGTCGAACATAATCAATGCCTTTAAAAGGAAACACAAATACGCACAACCAACAAGCTAGAAAGGCGGCCAAATAAGTATGTTCCTTACATTCATCTTCAATGCCAAGACGATAGAATAAGTTATCTTCTTCTTTAGACCAAGCACGATATTTAAAAGAGGAGCCATCTAGATTATGTGTAGATCGAGGGCGAGCTATCTTCTTTGCCTTTTGAATAGGTGGTTTTGGATATACAGATTTTCCCTTAAACCAAAATGGAATCCATGATCCGATGGGAACTTTAGAATGATCTTTGTCCAAATGTATGAGGTGATAATAGGCAGTAAAAAGATACTCACAAATTTTAAAGCTACGACCCTCTTGCTCAGGTAATTTGTCAATTCTTTACAACAAGGAATAACCTCCTCGTAGAACCTCCCTCTTATAGTAAGACCTTTGAACCTCCATAAGTCTCATAATGAGATGGATAATTCTCCAGCAGAGGTGTGAAGTGAATTCGTAGAAGGACACCATGGTTCACAAAAAGCCCGAACGACATCACTATTGTTTTCGTATGAGTAAAGGGATGCAATCATAGCATCAAATAGACGAGCTTTATGCAGAATCTCTTTATTTTGAGCAAGAACCATTTCCAGCCATTCCCAATAAAACTTAATGTAGAAGAATTCTCCATATATCTTTAATTGAGGACCCCAACGAACATTACCAGAAATCATCCGATGACCCAATGTTAGTTCTGGTTATTCATTATAATGCTTCTTATGTATTGAGGACTGCAAAACCCATATGGTCAAAGAAGGATCATGATCCGAAGGCCTTTCTACAGACCAATTTTTCAAAGAGCCCGATTTGTCCAAGCACGGCCATGGCTTCACAAAGTCACCATGTTTTGGTTCATCGACTGGTATCATGACTCCATCTTTAATAGGCTGGTATCTATTCTTTAAGATGACTAAATACTTCTTTCTAGAACTGATGTGTTCTCTAAAGTACACCATGATGCAAATCCTTCAAAAAAAAATAGAAGAAGTGAGAATTAATAAAAAAAATTGCATATGTGTCTTGATTCCAAATAATAATTTTAACTGCCATATACGTGAAACATAATCCACCAAATCAAGGTCGTCTAAAAGAAAATAAGGATGGGATCCATCATAATGCAAGAAAGGTGACCACCGTCAATCGTTTGGAGTGTCATCACAAAAAAAAGGAGGCAATAATCGTCGATATCTAGAAATGTCATCACTAATAGACTCGGGGGCATCATTCATTGGATATCAAGAATGATTGCAAGGAAGGTGACCACCGCCAGTAAATTCGGGAGTGTCATCGCTGTAAACGAGGTGACCACCGCCAATCGTTGGGAGTGTCATCACTGTGAAAGATATGATCGTCATTTTGAAACTTGGAGGAGGTGACCACCGCCAGTAAATTCGCGAGTGTCATCACTGTAATAGAGGTGACCACCGCCAATCGTCGGGAGTGTCATCACTGTAAATGATATGATTGTCATTTAAAACTTAAAGGAGGTGACCACTGCCAGTAAATTCGGGAGTGTCGTCACGGAAAAAGAGGTGACCACCGCCAATCATTGAGAGTGTCGTCACTGTAAAAAAGACATTGATATCTCTAACATGGGTGCATCACCGTCGAAGATCAAGAAAAATCATGTTGTAAAGGGAAAATAGGACACCATAATGAGATATATATATATATATATATATATATATATATATATATATATATATATATATGCATGCAAGTTGCAGTTTTAAAATTAAAAAATTACCTACAGAATTCAAGGAATGTAGAGGCGCCGAATTGTTAATTTTGACTTCCTACACTACAACAAATGATATTAAAAAAAAATTTGCAAGTTGCAACTAAAAAAAAAAAGAAAACAATGCACAAGTACTGAAGCTTTTTCGTTGGGATGACAACTTTAAAAAAAAAAATCTTAAAGCAAAAGAGATTTCGAAAAAAAAAATGGTCAATATGATGGACAAGTGTAGGAGGCATCTCCATTCACCTTTATATGTGTTAAGAGGATTACATGTCAAAAGAAACCCATATGAGAGCAAATAAAAAAAAAAAAAAAAAAGAGAGAGGCTGCAAAAGTAATGTCAATGGTACATTTACCTCTGGTGTGTAGCGGCGGTAAAGACGAGACAAGGCCTAAGAAGTCTAACATAAAAATCCATTTAAAATATATACCTCTCATTATATATCTTAAATTAATTTTTTTTTTTTGGTTTTCAAATTCCATTAATTAAGGAATGAAGATGATAGATATGGAATATTCTGAAATTCCTCTAATTATATCATAAATCATGAGTTCTACTATTCAAATTTTGCTCAAAATTTGTTTCATTTAAATTCTATTTAAAAAATGGGACTAATTTGTGATCTAAATTTTGAAACAAAATTCAAATTTTGACTGATTAGCCAAAGATTGTCAATTCAAAATCAAATTGTTGAACAAAATTCACATCTTGATTAATTCATATCAAAATTCATCATTGGCTTAATTTGACATTAAAAAAATCGTTTCCATATAAAGAAATTTTGGAATTAATATGGGTCAAGATTTGAGATCAAATTTTAAATTTTGGGTCATAAACCTTAAATAAATAAACAAAATTCCACCGAACTGATGGAATTCAAATACAATTCTCTATAAATAAAAAAATAAATAAATAATCAATCACATGATAGATAATTGAGAAATATGAAGTTTCCCATACAAAATCAAAATATTGAATAAATATTTTGATTAAAGTGGTAAAAAAAATGTGTCAAATAAAATTAATTTTTGATACTTGATAAAAAAATCAATCACAAATTTTGATTGTAAAATATTTTCAAGATTCATTCACGAACAAACTCGTGCACTACAAGGAAATTGGGCAAAGGCGGCGAAAATTTTCACCGCCTTTGCCCAATTTTTCGCCGGGATATTTCGCTGTAAAAACCCCGTCGAGAAAGGATATACCGGCGAAATTTTGTTTTCGCCGGGAAAGACTATGCCGGCGAAATTCGCCGCCATAGCCTATTTCGGCGCTATTCGCCGGCAGGGGCTATGGCGGCGAAATTCGCCGCCATAGCCAATTTTCATCTTTTACACTATAAGGCTATCCCGGCGAATTTCGCCGCCATAGTCCCTGTTCAATTTGTAACCTACACAGGCTATGGCGGCGAATTTCGCCGCCATAGCCCCTGTTCAATTTTCAACAATTTTTTTATTTCAATGCTTTCCTACCAAATTTTAAATTTCCTGCTTTTCCTGTTCAATAAATCAAATTCTACATGCAAAACAATCTTCATTTATCAAATCAAAATTGAAGATTACTAACATGAATGTTCGCCAATTACAAAAAGGGGGCATTTGTAGGAGAAAATTAACCAATTACAATTCGCCACGTAATTATCTAAATTATGATAATTTTACACATCATTAAATAGAGACCAATCGTAATTTGACATGTGTCTCTATTTTAAAATAAAAGACACAAAATCGGCAAACAAGATGACGCCACGTGTCTATTTCAATGGTCATTTGATGATATAAGATCGCCGAATCAAATTGTGCCATGTGGCACCTAGGCCCATTATTCAAATTAAACCCAACCCATCTAAAGGCCCATTAAAAACTTTATAAATAGAGTAGGCCATTCATAATTCAAGGACAACAACTTTTGGAGAGGAAGAAGACCGAAGACAATCTCGAAGGCTCTGACGATCCAAGATAATTTCGAAGACTCTGAACATCCAAGACGATTTGAAGAACATGAAGATTGAAGACAATCTGAAGAATTCGAAGATTGAAGACTCTGAAGAATTTGAAGATTGAAAACCTTGAAGATTGAAGACAAATCGAGGACTATAAAGATCCAATAAGACTTGAAGGATTATTCGAAAATAAATTCTTTGAAGATCAAGATCCCACGAGCCTGGAGAATTATAGTGTTTCAAGATAGAAGATTCCATCCAATCATCCTTTGATCCGAGAATACGTCGATCGACCCTCGAGTCAAAGTTTTATACTTTTGAGAAAACATCATAGGAATATTTATTAGAGATTGTAACTACTCAAATTCATCAATACAAATCATTTATTCCGCATTTATATTTCAATATATCGAAATCTCTGTGTGAACAGTGTCAGACTATACTTGTTATACGGAAAGAACAGTTTTGGTATATTTAAAAATTGAATAGTAAAAAGTGGTTGCTCCCTCAACTTTCCAAAAAAAGTGGCTATTGTGATTTTTCTCATTATTATTTTATTGTCCAACCTTTATCATTACTGTATTTTTATTTTATTGTTCTTTACTTTATCATCATTATTTTTATCTTTCCAACATTTATGAAATTGTTTAGTATAGACTTAATTTTTTAGAAAAATTAATCATATTTTTAACATTATTTTAATTTAAATCGGGGTATTTGTGACATAACGATTGAGTTTTACACTTGTATTTTGAGAAAGAGGAAAAGAATGTTACTCTTAAAAAAATATGAAAACTGTAGTTTTCGTAAATATCAATTAAAAAATATATATTTAAATGAAAACTTTTGTTAAAAAAATGTCATAGTAAATAAATAAGAAATGGATGAAATATGAGATAAAATAAGTGGTTCCATCTAATCTTACCCAAAAATCTTGAAAAAAATATTCAAAAGGATAGGAAAGCATAAGTCCCTCATGTTATAATCTATTTTTTAAAAATGCTATAAATCAAAATTCCAACCAAACATATATTCCTATAAATACCCATCTTTTCCTTCCTTGTAGATATCTCAAAATAAAATTAAAAAAAAATAATGATGGAGAAAATATCAGTTTTCCTTTCCCTTATTGCTTCTCTCCTCCTCCTTCTTCCTGTGTTAATGATGGAGAAAATATCAGTGTAAATGGCTAGAGCAGTTCTTACATCCAACTGCTCTAGCTCCATATCCATGTGTGTCACTAGTGCTAAGATTAATCTAATTGAGCTATGCTTTACAACAGGAGAGAATATGTCTGTGTAATCCACCCCTTCTACTTGTGTAAAGCCCCTAGCAACTAGTCTTGCTTTAAATCTTGTAGGTTCTCCTGTGATTCCTTCCTTCTTCTTGAAGAGCCATTTACACTGAACTATTCTCTTAGAGTCTTTCTTTGGAACCAAAATCCATGTCTCATTTTTCTTCAAAGAATTAATTTCATCTTGCATTGCTTCCTTCCACCTTGCAGAATCCTTACTTATGATTGCCTCTTCATAGTTCTTAGGCTCATCATCACAGATTTCAGAAATAACATTTAAAGCATATGAAATAAGGTCAGCATACCCATACCTCTCAGGTGGTTTGATTTGCCTCCTGTCTCTGTCTCTTGTTAACTGGTAGTCAGTGTCATCTTCCTGATCATACACTGCACCATCAGAGGGTTGGTCTTCTTCCATCACATGTTCAGTATTACTCACAACACTACCTCCTTGAAGGGTTTTATTTGTAATATCTAAATCCACCTCAATTTCAGAACTCATCTTCTCATTGTTCTTCTCTGTATTTGGAACTGATTTGCTTCCCATAAACATTTCTGATTCTAGAAAGACTACATCTCTGCTATTAATGCATTTGGACTCAGTTGCATTCCAGAGTTTGTATCTCTTTACACCTCCAGGGTATCCAAGGAACATGCACTTTTAGTGCCCTTCGTTCTAATTTGCCTTGTTTAATATTGTGAGCAAATGCAGTGCACCCAAATACTCTAATGTATTGTAAGTTTGGAGGTTTTCCTGACCATTTCTCCTCAAGTGTAATCATCCCTAAGCTGAGTTTGGTGATCTATTGATCACATATGTTGCAGTGCTTGCTGCCTCTGCCCAGAATCTCTTCTCCAAGTTTGCATCAGACAAAATTGCTCTCGCCTTTTCCATGATAGTTCTGTTCATCCACTCAGCTAATCTATTTTTCTAAGGGGTTTTTACTACTGTTCTGTGTCTAGCAATACCATGTTCCTTGCAATGTTGGTTGAATTTAAAGTTGCAGAATTCCAGACCATTGTCTGTTCTTAGATACTTGATCTTTCTCCCTGTCAAGTTCTCTTGAAGTGTCTTCCATTCCACAAACTTTGCAAAGGCTTGATCCTTACTCTTAAGCAAATATATCCATACTTTTCTGGAGAAGTCATCAATGAGTGATATGAAACATCTGGTTCCACTCAATGATGCTGTGTCTGAAGGCCCTCACAAATCAGAATGTATGTAGTCTAAAATGGCCTTTGTTGTGTGCACTAACTTGCTGAACTTTACCCTTTTTGATTTTCTATAGATACAGTGCTCACTGAAAGAGAGTTGTATCACATCAATGTTCTTAATTATGTCTTGTTTTGCTAGCTTTCTAAGTCCTTTTTCACTCATGTGAGCTAGACTTTTTGTAACGTCCCGTTATTTTGTGTTATAAAAAAAAAACTTTTATTAATTTTTTTTTAATTTAAGTAATTAAAGTTTATTTATTAATTGGTAATTTAGAATTTGTAGTTTATTTCAGTTTTAATTTTTTAATTGACCTTTTTAATTTATTTTTGTTTTAATGGTATTAATAATTATTAAAGGGCCAATTAATAATTATTAATCACCATTGGGATAGTTTGAGATGTTCGGGATTCGTTTTTAAGCTAAAAGTCATAAAAAGGGCAAAATGGTAATTTCCAATTACCTAAATATCTAGATATTTTGGTCATTTTCTTTAACTATCAACCTTGACTTCAAAATTGACCAAAAACTCTATCATTTTCATCCTCCAACCCGTGAGCTCCAAGGAAGGAAAAGGAAATTTTGCTTTTTGTTCGTTTCTTGCCCGATCGACTTGATTCCGGGTCCTTTGGAAAGGTATCGGTCATACGAATCTTTTCCACCTAACCTTCGTACTTGCCACTCGTGTTTTGCGGAGATCTCGGTAAGTAAAGTTTCAAACCCTAAGCTCCAAATAGTGTTTTAATGGAGTTTTCGTTGATTTCCTTCAATTTCGGGTTGTAGAACTCGGTGTTTGTAAACTCGGGAGTAGTTTTACGTGTTTTTTGGAAACTATCCCTTAACCCTAAAACCGAGTTTCATTCGAAACCCTTCCCGTTTGAAATTTACCCTTTTGGGTTTGATTTTGGGTTAGAATTTAATGAAATAATGTTTATTTAAATTCAATTCGGGAAAGGGCTTAATGTTCAAAAACCCTAATTATCGATACCCATTGAAATCGGGATTATCGAATTTGCTTAAAACCAACTCAAAACACTTTTAGATTGCCAAAAAGCCGGAAAACCAAACCCGAGGCCCTTTTTCCTTGTGATGGCCGAGAGCCTCTTGTGGGGTTTTGTTGGGTTTTTCGTCGTTTTGTATGTTTGGTTGTTGTTTGATCGATAGTTGGTAATTTATTGATTGTATGATATAATTCTTTGTAGGTTTTTTTGAACCGCTCACTTGATCGCTCCTTCGAACTTAGGAGCAAAGTCATCTTTTAATTAAGGTGAGAATAGTTAGGATTTAAAGTAATTATAGAAATCGAATAAGTGTAATGGTTTGTAGAATCGGAAACTAAGATTAGAATCCAAACTAAGATTAGAGGGAGTGAGTTAGTGCCTTAGGATTTGTAGTTAATCCTTTAAGCGAGAACTTAGGATTTCTCGATGAAAGCCTCAAATCTTAGAAGATTCTAAGTTAGATTAGTTTCGGAGTTTAAGATGGATCATTGGAAGTTTAAGATCCTTGAAGGTTTAGGTTAATCGTTATGTTTGATCTTTACTTTTATTATTGATACCGGAGTTCGATTTATAAATCGTTCGTCCGAGAATTCTTATCTGTTTCTTTATCTTATGTCATTTACTTATTGCCCTTTTACTTTATGTTGGTTGTGATTTCTTTAATATTCGCACTTTACTTTATTTACTTTTGCAAGCATATGCATAACATTTTGCACCATTATTTATTATACCATAACATCTCGCATCATTGAAAAGAGAAAAAAGAAAAGAATGAAAGGAACGGTGGATGAGTTGGATACCCACGTTCCTTCATTCATAAGGAATGGTGGATGAGTTGGATACCCACGTTACCTTCATACATAAGGTTGAATGGTGGATGAAATGTGAAAATCCACATTACCTTCATTTCATGCATAAATGGCGAATGTGTATCCTATGGGATGTACTCATTACTTTTATGCATATGAAAGATGGAATTGAGAATCGAGATGTTATAACTATACAAGTTTATTTATTTTTCTCATTTAAGTCATAACAAGTTAATGGATGAACAATTAGACTAAGTGTGCTAATTAGTATCATAATTGGAAGAATATGGAATAGAATTACCTAAACTTGGAGAATTCTAGGAAAGATTGTGTCAGTTTGATTGGACACAAATCGGAAATGCGAGTTTGAGGTCTATCTTTACTTTTTATGCTTATTATTCTCACTGGGCTTAGTTTGTTAGCTCATGATATTACAACCAATTTCAGGTAATGCCCTAGCTAGAGGCCGTGGAAGGGGAGATGGTGTTGCGTGATCGAGGGATGTTGACCTCGAGATAGACTAATGGATTTGTAAAGTTTATGTCTTATTTTGATGAACTTTAAGAACTTTAATGAATTGTATTTTGTATTTGGCTCATAAGAGCTTAATGTTGATGTTTATATGATATATATCTTTGAACTCCTGAAATGGGACTTGATGTTCCTTGTGGATTTATTAGATTTGAAAATTAGGATGTAAACAGGTTTCGGCTAGCCAATTTTCAAACAAAACCACGCAAATTTTTCTTAAAATAAAAGACTTTAGCTGTTTTTTCTGATTTAATTTATTTAAAAGTGACGGGTCGTCACACTTTTGTGCCATATATCTACATTAGATTCACTTGAAACAACTGTCACTTCTCCACACCTCGTTGGAGCAGTGCCTCCTTTTAGAACATATAAGCCATTCTTCTTTTCTCCCTTCATCACCACTAGTGAACCCTTAAAGATTTTTAGGATTCCACCTTCTCCTTTATATGAATAGCCATTTGCATCAAACATCCCCAGAGATATAAGGTTCCTTTTGAGTCCTGGAACATATCTGACTTCTTGGAGCAGTTTAATTGTATAGTTCTCAAGTTTTAGTCTAACTTGACCAATGCCAAGTACTTTACATGGCTGGTTATTTCCCATGTAGACCACTCCTCCATCCTAGTCTTTATAAGTTTCAAGTATCTTCTTGTTTGGTGTCATGTGGAATGAGCAGCCAGAATCTATTATCCATTCTTAATCAATGATAGAGTCTGAAATTGCTAGAACATCACTACTTTCATACCCTTCCTCAGCATATGAAGCACTTGCCTCTTTTGATTCCTTTTCTTTGTTTTTCTTCTTCCTCTCAGGATAATCTCTTTTGAAATGTCCCTCTTTGTGACATGTGAAACATTTAAATTTTTCCTTTGACTTAGATCTGTCATTCCCATCTTTCTTCCTATATTCTCTTTTATCAGGCCTGCCCTTTGCCATTAAGCCATCTCCATTACTCACCTCTTTTTTCTCAGTCTTCATCTCATGATCTTTTGACCTCAAAGAATTAAGACACCACAATCTCTAGAGTTAAACTCTCTCTTTCATACTTTATAGCAGATTTAACCTCCCTATAAGTATCAAGTAGTGAATTCAGTAGGATTATAGCCTCATTCTCTTCACTTATTTTTTCTCCAGTATTGGCTATATCAATAGACAGTTTCTTGAATTCATTTAGGTTAGCTTCTAGAGATTTACTAGTATCCATTCTATAGCTAAAGAATTTTTCCTTCAGATATATTTTACTAGATAGAGTTTTGGTAAAATATAGGGATTCTAGTTTCTTCCATACCTTCAAGGCAGTATCCTCCTCATTTACCTGTCTCAGCACATTATCAGCTAGGTTCAATATAATAGAACTGTATGTTGTCTCAAGTATAAGAAGCTTGACCTTCTCATCTGTGTCTTCAGGGAATACTATTGGATCATCGATCGCTCTGGCTACCTTCTGTTGAACAAGGATAGCTCTCATCTTCTTCCTCCACAGAGCAAAGTCACCAGTTCCATTAAATTTCTCAATCTCCAATCTAATAGCTCCCATGCTTCACAATGCTCCTCGAATCCGTTGATGGCTTGATGTTCACAGACATTTTGGTCCAAATAGGATTCCCGAAGAAGAGGTTCCTCCATTTAGATCTTTAGGATGGACCAAATCATGAGGACAACTTTGACAAAATTAGTTCCTTCCTCGTCCGATATTTTGGTCCAAAGAGGATTCCCAAAGAAGAGTTTCCTCCATTTGAATCTTTAGGATGGACCAAATCAAGAGGACAATTTTGATGTTCGATATTTTGGTCCAAAGAGGATTCCCAAAGAATAGGTTCCTCCACTTGGATATGTAGGATTAACCAAATCATGAGGACAACTTTGACAATATACACTACAAAAAAACTGTCAATTTGCGAACAGAGAATTGCGACCAAATGGTCGTTTTTTACCTAAAATGCGACCAAAAATGCGACCAACTAAGTGGTGGGCAAAAAGCTGGTCGGTTCTGAATTTGTGCGACTGGATGGTCACAAATATACGACCAAAAATTTTTGGTCGCAAAAAAGTCAAACTTTTAAAAATGCGACCAGATGGTCACATTAAAAGGGACCATATGGTCGCATTTTATCTTCAATAGAAGTGACCATTTGGTCACATAAAAAGTGACCAAGTGGTCGTAATTTTTGTGACCAAATGGTCATTTCTTGGCTCAGTTAAAATACGACCAGATGGTCGCCTAAAAAGCGACCATCTGGTCGTAATTTATGTGAAAGATAAGTGACCAAATGGTCACATAAAAAAGTGACCAAATGGTCGTATTTTTTGTGACCAAATGGTCACTTTTAGACTAAGTAAAAAAGTGACCATCTGGTTGCATTTAAGAATTTTTTTAAAATTTAAATTTCAATAATTAGTTAATTAATTATTAATTATTCATTATTCATTATTTATTAATTATTTATTTAATTAATATTAAAATTTCATAAAAAAAAAATTGGAATTAAAATAAAAAATATATATATCAAATATTAAAAAAACGTTTTATACAATTGAAAGAATCCTAGAACTACTGCGGAGGGGCGGGGGGTGGGGGAGGAGGCGTCGATGACGAAGGGCCGCCGCCTAGAGATCTGAAGTACGCGGCCAAAGCGGATGCGACCTAGGCGTCGACTCGTGCCTTCATGCTGGCCTCAATAGTAGCGACTCGAGTAACGAAGTCCTTGCGCATAGCCTCCATGTCCGCGCGCAGCTGCTGCTCAGACGGAGAAGGGCCGGAGCTAGTGCTCGTTCCGCTCCGCTGAGGCCGGGGCAAATCTGCATAAAGGCGTCGCCCGTACGAGCCGAGCCCAGGAACTGACCCATCAGGCCTAACCCCTCCAGCAGCCTCCAAGAACGCCTCTATACGGTCCTCCTGAGTCGGTTGCGAGTCTGGTGTGGGCAACCGCTGAGTCAAGGACTCCGTGAAACGTTCCTAAACATTTAAAATTCAGAAAATAAAATGGTTCATATATAATGTAGGAAAAATTTTAAAGAAAAAATAATAATTGAAAAAATTATTAAATACCTTAACTGCTTTCGCCTTATCGTCGACGAACGTCCCGTCCTTCTTCGTGTGACGGGGCGCCCGTGCTTCGCTTCCTAAAAAATTAAAGAGTACGTAAGTAAGAAAACGACGAAAAAAGTACGTAAGTAAGAAAACGACGAAAAAAAAAACATACCAATCGACGATGGTGCTCGTCGTGGGTTCGCGCCCCCGCTGTGTGTTTTGCGGGATTCTTCGCGCGGTTGGCCTTATTCCTACTTGACACTGCCTTGCCCTCAGGAGTGCTCAAGCTCGCGAGAAGCCGCGTGTGGTCCTCCGGGCTCATCCACACGGGGCGGTTTGCTGCTTGCTTTCTACGCGCCCGGAACATGAGGTCCTTGAATCGATCCTGGACGTGACTGTCCCATAGGGGGAACAATCTACCGTCGGTGATATTGGGATCGATAACAGGAAACTTGCCCTGAAAAAATTGAAATAAAAAATTGTTAAAGTAATAAATTTATTTCTATAAATTTCAAAATTAATTAATTATGAAAATGAATGATGGTTTTACCTTCCAATTGTCGTACATCCGACGTTTCTCGGTCGTCGGAATCTTCGTCAATCAAGGTCACTGGGTAGAGGCATGCTCTGGAGGACCTCGCGAAACCGTTTTGAAACGGTCAGGATGCGGTGTACTCGCAAAATCAAAAAAATTATTGTGCTATATCTTAGAAACTATTAGTTAAAAGGAATAAAAAACACTTTGAAAAATAGTAAACAAAATTACTTACGTATCCCCTTCAATCCAGGGGGTAGAGTCTGCGCCCGGGAGACTGCGTGCATGAAGTCGAGGCGCTGGATCCGATCCGACCGATGACGACCGGACGCCGACCCGGACGCATACCCTGATGCGGACCTGATGCTAAGCCCAGGAGTTGTGGCAAGGGAGTCCTGCCGGCGATCGTGGTGTCGCAGAGTCGGTCTCGGGGACTCCATCATCGAGCGTGGCAGCAAGTCCCGTCTCGTAACTCAAAGAGGATGTCCAACTCCTCCGTAGTCAGGTCCACATCGGGGCAACGCCATAGGGCGTCTGCGGAGACCCCTCGTCACCCGCGTCGTCAGGCTCGTCTGACTGGGGAGGACGTCGTCTGCCCGTCATAGTCCTACAACCAAAATAAACTAATTTAATACTAATTACGTAAGTAAAATATTGATTTGTTTATTTTAGTTTTAATTAATTAATCTTAAGTTTAATTGAATTAATTTTAGTTCAATTAACCTAATTTTAATTTACTTTAATTCAAATTAATTGATTTGTTTATTTTAGTTTTAATTAATTAATCTTAAGTTTAATTGAATTAATTTTAGTTCAATTAACCTAATTTTAATTTACTTTTATTCAAATTAATTGATTTGTTTATTTTGGTTTTAATTCATTAATCTTAAGTTTAATTGAATTAATTTTAGTTAAATTAATCTAATTTTAATTTACTTTATTTCAAATTAATTGATTAGAATACTTAAACAAAATTATTCTAATTAATTAATCTAATTGTACTTTACTTTAATCAAATGTAACTAAAACTAAGTAATTAAACAATTTTTATTTAATAATTAAACTAAAATTAATTAATTAAATTAGTGTAACTCATTAATTTAAACTACTTAAGTATAATTGAAGTTAAACTATTTGAATTAATTACCCTACTTTCAATTAATTGATTTAGTTAAAGTAATCTAAATTACATTAATTAAACTAAAATTAAAAGTTAAACTAGTGTAATTATAAATTAATTTAGTTTAATTTTATTAAATTAAAGTAAACTATCCTAAATAAACTAAATAAGTAATTAAACTAAATTAGATGAAGTAATTAAATTAATTACTACTTAAATTGAATTAAAGCAAACTAAGTTAGATTAATTAACTATTAGATTAATTAAACTAAAATTACTTAAAGTAATAAAATTAAAGTAAACTAATTAATTAGTTAATGTAAACTAAAATGCTATGAATTAAACAAAAGTAAACTAAGTAATTGATTACACAAATTTAGATTCATTAAACTAAAACTAATTAAATTAACAAAACTACACTAAACTACTTAATTAAAAACTAAAAACTAAAACTAAGTAAACTAAATTCTTAAACTAAACTTCAATTTGATACGAAAACTAACCTCGTAATCGGAAACCGGGATTGGGGGTTGAGGGTTTTAGGTTTAGAGTAAGAATGGGAACGGAACGGGAAGAAATAACAGGGAAGGAGAGAGGGAAAGAGAGAAAAGAACAAAAAGAGAGGAAGAAAAAGAGAAAGGCAAGAAAGAAGAGAAAGGCGAAAAGAAGAGAAAGAAAAACGGAGAAAAGAAAAAAGAAACGGGGGAAAGGAAAGGGATGGGAATTTAAATCACAATTTGCGACCAACTGGTCGCAAATATGTAATTATGACAGGAAACGAAAGGTCGCGCGTGCTGGGTCAAATGCGACCATATGGTCGCATTTTCAGAGAGATTTGCGACCATATGGTAGCATTTATTGTAAAAGCGACCATTTGGTCGCTTTTACAATAAATGCTACCATTTGGTCGCAAATCTCTCTGTGGTCGCCCAGTTACCATTACCAAGAACAGCTGTCATATCACGAGTCCCATCAACAATTGCGACCAGATGGTCGCAATAATGAAATTCACCGCCAAATATTGCGACCAGATGGTCGCATTCTTTAAATTCACCGCCATAAATTTCATGAAAATTTAAACTTACCGCCCATATTTGCGACCGTATGGTCGCAATTCCACTTGTATTTTTTAAAAAAATATTATTATACTTTTCCAAAAATGCGACCATTTGGTCGCCTTTCTCTCCAAACCCTAAACCCTAAACCCTAAACCCTAAACCCTAAACCCTAAACCCTAAACCCTAAAATGCGACCATTTGGTCGCCTTTCCCTTCGAAATTACTACCATGTGGTCACCTTTTTTGTGAAATTGCGACCACTTGGTCGCAAATTTTAACATTTATATACTTTTTTTTTATATTGGGTTACTTTCTGATATATACATATGACGGGAACTCTTGTTTCCATGTTGTTATATTCATTGATATGCTTCTTCATGATTTTCGAGATAAATTTTTGTAATTCTTGATTTGGAACTATTTGATTCTATTTAAGAGTTTTTTTAATAGATATAGATAATTTTATTCTTGTTTTTCAAGATAGAAAGTGCTAGAAGGGAACCAAAGAGACTATTGAAGATGTACATATTTATATATAATTTGCATCCACATATTCATTCGACGCAATTCCACTGCAGAATTCGATATAAACATGTCAAAGTTGAAATCAAGAGGAATCTTTCTTATAATAAAAAAAAAAAGTTAATTTCATTTTCATCGTATTTCATCATCTTTTGATTTTAAGTTTGGTCTATTGCTTTATTCATAATTGTAAATGCTTTACTTGAAAAAAAAAGAGTCAAAAGGACTAGATTCAACTAGAGGTTTAAGGAAAATATAATTCTTCTCTGCACAATATTATTGTTCTCTCTTTTGTATGAAATTCAGGATATTTTCAAGACGAGGTTAAATATTATTATTTACTCTACACAAATTTTAGAAAAATCTAAAGGCGTTTAGATAGCTTCTTGATCTTGAAGAGTTTTATATTAATTGAAAGTGAATAATTTTTATTTAATTGACATTATTATTATTGTTAAGAAATGTAATCAATAAAATTAACCACATCTTGAAATTTTGGAATTATTGGTAATTTTTTCAATCATCTATTCTTATTTTTATTTTTTCTTTCTTAAGCTTATAATGTAATTTTCCTTTTACTTTATCTATTTTACCCCATAAATACAAGTGGGAAAAAATCAACAATCATTAAATATTTTATTTGTTCATAAAATAAATATAATTTAAAAATTGATTAACAAACATTTTAACTAATACACATAAAACTCTTAAAGTATACAATTGAATTGTAAAATAAGACTAAAAATTCCACGTGCATCGCACGTGTTAAAAAACTAGTTATTTATAAATTATTGGTCATATAAAATCACGCAATTTGCGACCATCCCAGGTCACTTTCTAATGTGACCACTTGGTAGCTTTTTTACCTCCAAAATTTTAAGCTACCAATGCCCAATAAAGGTCACAAAAATTGCGACATGGTGGTCACTTTTAATTGTGACCACTTGGTAGCTTTTTTCCTCCAAAATTTTAAGCTACCAATGCCCAATAAAGGTCACAAAGATTGCGACCAGGTGGTCACTTTTAATTGTGACCACTTGGTAGCTTTTTTCCCTCCTATTTTAAGCTACCACTGCCCAATAAAGGTCATAAAATTGCGACCAGGTGGTCACTTTTAATTGTGACCACTTGGTAGCTTTTTTCCCTCCAAAATTACGCGCCATTTTTTGCTACCAAGGTATATTTTAGTCACAAAAATGCTACCAGATGGTCGTTTTTTTAGGTGACCAAGTGGTCGCTTCTTTTGCGCCATAATTTCGCGCCATTTTTTATGACTACTTCTACTTTTGGTCACAATCTGGTTGTAAAAAAAGTGACCAAATGGTCACTTAAAGTCAACCTTCAAAGAAAGTGACCAGGTGGTCACCATAAAACTACCACTTTTTTTTTGTCGCAAATTTCTGGTCGCATTTTGACAGTTTTTTTGTAGTGATAGGTCCCGATCCTCGTTCGATATTTTGGTCCTAAGAGGATTCCCAAAAAAATAGGCTCCCCCATTTGGATATTTAGAATGGACCAAATCAAGAAAACAAGAGGTTCCTCCATTTGGATCTATAGAATGGACAAAATCATGTGGACAATTTTTACAAGATTGGTTCTAATCTTCGTTTGATATTTTGGTCCAAGGAGGATTCCCATTCATAAACCATTACTCAACATGCATCAATCTAAATCAAACAAGAACTATAAACAGCAAGAAGAAACACAGAGAATTTATAGTGGTTCGGCCAATTTAATGCCTACTTCCACTTGTTAGCCATAGCATTCTTCATTTCCATAGAATCAGAGATTACAACTACAAGAAGAATATCAAGAGCACAAGCTCATTATACCACAAGCTCACTGATACCATCAATGGTGAAGAACCTCCATTGATGCCTCCCTCAGCTGTCTCTTCTCTCTCAGCTTTTCTCACTTTCTCTCAGAATGACAATGATCCTCTCTCTCTTTTCCCCTTCACTGATTCAGAGGTAATATCCTCTCTCATCCCCACATCAAGACAGTTGCACCTCCACTTGGCCATGTGAGCAAAACGACACTGAATTCCAGAATCTTCTCAGCTAACAACCACGTGCTTGGTTACACTGATGTGGGCTTGGACATGCAGGATAATGGGCCTGAGATGTGGGCTTATTAAAGGTGATCAACAGTCTCTCTTGTACTAATCATTTTCAATCAATGAAGAAATTCTATTCAGTGATTTATTTTTATTGTTAATATAGCATCACTAATCAAATACTCCCTTTTCCACTTGTATTTTGGGAAAGAGGAAAAGAATGTTACTCTTAAAAAAATTATGAAAACTTTTGCAGTTTTAGTAAATATCAATTAAAAAATGTATTTAAATGAAAACTTTTGTTAAAAAAATGTCATAGTAAATAAATAAGAAATGGATGAAATATGAGATAAAATAAGTGGTTCCATCCAATCTTATCCAAAAATCTTCAAAAGGATAGCGTCTAGCAAAGCATAGCCCCTCGTGTTATATATATATTTTTTTAAAATGCTATAAAACATAATTCCAACCAAACATCTATTCCTATAAATACCCATCTTTTCCTTCCTTGTAGACATCTCAATATAAAATTAAAATTTCTTTTAAAAAAGAAAAAAAAAAAAAAGATGAAGAAAATATCAGTTTCCCTTTCCCTAGTTGCTTGTGTCCTCCTCCTCCTTCCTGTGTTAATGATGGCTGAGCCAAGAAAAACTTTATCAGCATTAACACTGAAGAAAAATGTGCCAGATTCTTTGAGTGGAATAATGAATTTAAGAGACCCCTTCATCCAAGGATTGGGAGCATTAACAGTGAGACAATTTTTTCCAGTGGATGAAAAGGACCCCTCCGTCCGAGAATTGGGAAGATTTGCTGTGGATGAGCATAACAAGAAGGAAGGGACTAATTTGAGTTTCACGAAAGTGTATGCTGGCATAAGTGACGGAATTTCTTATATCCTTGTGTTAGGAACTACTAATGGAGGTTCAACCATATCGTACTACCAGGCCGTTGTTAGTTCCTTGTTGGTCCGCTTTACACCTACCACTCAGAAGGCAAACGTTTTGGTTGAATGATGCATTGTATGTTTTGTGTGTGTGCTTGTTACTCTTTAATGTCAAAGATTATGTATGTTTGTGTGTGTGTGTGTTCTATTTCTAATAATATTAATTGTTGTGCTTTATTTATTATATAAATAAAATCCTCTATTCCTACTATTATTTGTTTTTCGATTATTTCATTTGTTAACGATACGTTTCTTCAACTCTAAGGACTAAAATCGTCAATATTGAAACTACAGGGACCAAAGGGATATTTTATCCAACACTTTTCGTTATTCAAAAACTAATATATATTGATTTTATCGTTATTCAAAGTCCTTTCCTTTTTTTTCAAATCAATATTTTTTTCCTTCATACAAAAACTTATTATTTATTTACTCATTTCACATGTTTGGGTCTTATGCAAATATTCAAGCTCACATGTGATGGGAGTGTTGAGATATATACGATTAAATTTACTTTTACTCATAGGCTTAAGCTTTTGGGTCAATTGGTGATTTAACATATTCAATTATATGATTAAATTTGCTTTTACCCATTATATTAAGCTTTTGGGTGTCACTACAAGAAAAGTGGGCGTTTTCAACCACTTTTTATAAAAAAAATATCACAAGTTTTAATTGAAGATTACTAAAGACCTTTGAACAATATAGACACTTTATTAGAGGATAATAAAATCATTTGAAAAATCTAAGAAATTTTTTCAAAGGTTTTTAAAAATCTTTAAAAAATGATATATTTATCAACAATTTATTTAAAGCTTTTGAAAAATATATCACATTTTATTGAAGGTTGTTTGAAAACCTTTGAAAAATAGTGTTGATATTTTCACCCTCACCTTAAAGAAACCACCATGAGTCTATCTTCTTCTTTTTTTCTTTTTTTAATTTTGCCTTATTGTGCCTTATTTAGATTTGCCATCTTCATCACCAATCTTTCCATTATTTTGTTCATTCTCACGCAAACACATATAAATGGAAGAAATATAATATATATCTTATTTGTGGAATTAGTGAAACTACTTATATCATTTTTTTTTTTTAAAATCTACGAAATGACGCTTTTTGAATAGGTATTTTCATATATAGTAAATAATTTAAAGCAAAGGAAGGAACAGTAAAATAATAATTGCTTATTTGCATTAAAAAGTTAGGTAGAGAAGTAAATGGGGCCACGTTTGAAGGTGACTAGACTCGATATTATTGGAAAAGTCGAAGGGGGAGAGGACCCACTATCAATTTTTCACGTGTTGAAATTGAAGGGTATAGGTTTTATTTTGGGTAAAAATAAATATTCTATATCAACAAATAGCCACCTCTCCAATTTTTTCATTACATAGCCACTCTTCTTCTTTTTTTTTTTTTCAAAAGTACATAGTCATTTTTTGCTTTCCAAATTTATGGTATATTTACTATACCCATTTGACATTATTGATATTATATATAGGGTTAAATGCACCAATGACCCCTATACTGTCAATCTAGTTTTTTTCACCCTACATTTTGTATTGTCCAATTTCTGTCAAAAAAATCATCCAATTCTAACAGACTTTTTTTTTTTAATATATTTTATATCCTGGGGTATGTGAAGTTACGTTTTTGACCAATACCACCACCAATTTATTCTGCCTTTCGAGCCTCTCCATGGCCACCTGACGCACAAGCTCCATTACCATACCCACCTGACGTACACCACCATCGAGCCTCTCCCTTTCTTTGTGGTCTGTGCACACAAAATAAAAACCAATCTTTACTAGAAAAACAGCAGTTAATTAAATCAAGATTTTGTTTGCCTTGTTAATCATTTGAATCCTTCGTTTTAATCAAATCCAAATCCAAATATTTTGATTTTAATCTCACTGTAAAAAAATAAAAACAAGAACTAAAGGGAAGGGAAAGCTCATGGAATCAAATAAAATCTTGATAATGGCTTCCCCTTCCTTTGACTATGGGTCCATTCCAATGCCTTTCCCAAAAATTGACGACCAATTTTCCTCATATTATATACCCCTTCCTTGTTCTGAAAATGAAGCTTGCTTCAACTCTGCTTCATCTGGTGGGTATGGTAGTGGAGCTTCTGCATCAGGCAGCCATGGAGAGACTCGGATATGGCGGAAGAAATTGGTGGTAGTATGTGTCAAAAACGTCTTTTCACATACCCTAGATA
Source organism: Gynostemma pentaphyllum (assembly GCA_028015215.1). Classification (NCBI taxonomy): domain Eukaryota; kingdom Viridiplantae; phylum Streptophyta; class Magnoliopsida; order Cucurbitales; family Cucurbitaceae; genus Gynostemma; species Gynostemma pentaphyllum. The sequence continues at coordinate 32,782,308 of CM051346.1, read as the reverse complement.
TAAAATATATTAAAAAGAATGTTTTACAGAAATTGGACAATACAAAGTGTAGGGGTGGAAAAAACTAAATTGATAATCCAGGAGTGTAAATTGAAAAAGCCTAATAGTACAGGGCTCATTGGTGCATTTAACCCTTATATATATTATGTATATTCTGACATTTCTCCTGTTTTTTCTTTCCCAATGCAGAAAAATTTTCGTTTTATTATTCTCTCTCCTTTTTTTTTCTAAGATTGAAATTCATTCTCTCTCTCTCACTTGTTCTCAATCCTCCAATTTCATTTGTTTCTCTTTATATTATTAGTATATTATTTTTAGTTTTTTAACACGTGTTCAATACATTTTCTTTATTTTTATGTTTTGATTTTATACTACATATTCTAAATTAATTCAATTTTGTACCTTCGGTACATTTTGTACATTTGGAACATCGTCATCCGCTTTGAAAAATTGCATTTGACAAATGGGAAAATATACATAATGTATCATAGTATACATGCCCATTACTCTGGAATTAAAAACAATAAAATATTTAGCCTAATATACATAATGTACAAAATAAACATTTATCAACTATTATGTGGTGGTTTTTATCAGCTTGTAATTATTCTTGGACCTAAGTATTGTTCGAAAAAAAAAATATCTTAATAATGAATGTGCGCTGTTTTAAAAGATGCTAGGAGGATATGCATTTTTGAGTTTTGTATAAGAAAAGAAATATTTTTATATATTTTATTATGAAAAACGATAAGACGCTCAACTTGTAGGAATCCAATGCATGAGAGGACCTGCATTTTTTTTTTTTTTTTTCGAGGGAATTTTATTGGGTAACATAATTTTCTACAATATTATAAATTATATAGTCTTTTTAAAAAGTAATCGTAAATATAGCATTTTTTTAAGGTGATTTAAGTATATAGCCACAAAATGAATTTATTTTCGTTTTTTAGCTAGTTAAATAGTTTTTTTTTTCAGTAAATTGCCATTAGGAGAGATAAATCAATGGTAAAAATATTAAAATGACCTTTAACTATTAAAGAAAAATAATACAATAAAGATGAGCAAATCATGGAGATCAAATCTTTAAAAAAAACAAATAAAAAAGCAAAATTTTAAATAGATATACATAAAATCACCAAAATTCACAAAACATACTATTTCTTCTCCAAACACGGGTTGAGACTTCCACCATTTTTTCCGGTGAATCGGCAACTTTACTCGTACATCAAACGAATGTACTGTACAAACCAAATCTTCATAAACCTCTTCATTAAATGTAGTGCACAGATTTGTAAAAACTTCTCATCCGTTCTCTAGCCTCATCAACTTAATTGTATTGTACATACATTTTGTATACGTATATTCGATATTGTACTATGCAATACAATAAATCTTCTCATTCATCAATGTATTGTACTGTACAAACTAATGTAATGTACGAACCGGGTCTGAAATTTTCGAAGTGATCACAAATACAAAGATCACGCCCGTCTGTCCCGAAATCACGAGCATCGAAAAGTTCACGCCTATATCTGTAGATTCCTCTTCCCACATCCCGTTGACAGCCATTCGCCAAGCTTCATCTCGCAAGCCGTTCGCGGCAGTGATGGAAGCTTCAATTTATGAGTTTCGCGATTGGAATGACGATGAACCTGGCCTGATCGGAGCATGGCGGTTGAGTACGAGCGACGAAGAGAGGAAGAAGATAAAGAAGGTGGGCAATGAATCTTGGCATAAGAAAGAACACCATTACGAAGAAGAAACCATCTCGATCTCTGTAAAGCCAGCTCATTAATCATTGAGCTCCCTCTTAGAAGCTTCCATTTTCTGTTATGAATTAGCTACTTCTTTAGTTATGATTGGTTACTAAATTTTGTTGTAATAAGAGTTTAGTTAACCATAGTTTGATTATTACTTTTTAAGCTTCTTTCTCATATATACGGAGAAGTTTTTTTTATCTTTTAATTAATGAGAATTGTAACGTCCTGTTATTTTGTGAATAAAAAAGAATTTATTTATTTTATTTTATTTTATTTTAATTTAAGTATTTAAAGTTTATTTATTTATTTATCCTTGAATTAGAATTTAGTAGTTTATTTCATTTTAATTCTTTTTAATGGCTTTATTTGTTTAAATACGTTTTAATGGTATTAATAATTATTAACGGGCCAATTAATAATTATTAATCACCATTGGGATAGTTTGAGATGTTCGGGATTCGTTTTTAAGCCAAAAGTCATAAAAGGGCAAAATCGTAATTTCTCAATTTACAAAATATCTAAAAACACTATTTGACTATCTTCTTTAAATGACCATTGACTCAAAATTGACCAAAATTACTTCTCATTTTTGCTCCCAAAACCGTGAGTCCCAAAGAAGAAAAGAGAAATTTTGGTTTTTGTTCGTTTCTTGCCGGATCGACTTGATTCTCGTTCCATTGGAAAGGTATCGGTCCTACGATCCTTTTCCACCTAGCCTTCGTACTTGCCACTCATGTTATACGGAGTTCTCGGTAAGTTTCTCTTGAAACCCTAAGCTCCAAATAGTGTTTTAATGGAGTTTTACTTGATTTCCTTCGATTTCGTGTTGTAGAACTCGGTGTTTGTAAACTCGGGAGTAGTTTTACGTGTTTTTGGAAACTATCCCTTAACCCTAAAACCGAGTTTCAGTCGAAACCCTTCCCATTTGAAATTTACCCTTTTGGGTTTGATTTTGGGTTAGAAATTAATGAATGAATGTTTATTTAAATTCGATTTGGGAAAGGGATTAATGTTCAAAAACCCTAATTATCGATACCCATTGAAATCGGGAATATCAAATTTGCTTAAAACCAACTCAAAACATATTTAAATTGCCAAAAAGCCGGAAAACCAAACCCGAGACCCAATTTTGATGCTAGGGCCATGGGCCTCATGTGGGATTTTATTGGGTTTTTTGTTGTTTTGTACATTTGGTTGATGTTTGATCGATAGTTGGTTAATTATTGATTGTATGATATAATTCTTTGTAGGTGTTTTTGAACCGCTTACTTGATCGCTCCTTCGGACTTAGGAGCAAGGTCATTTTTAATTAAGGTGAGAATAGTTAGGATTTAAAGTAATTATAGAAAGCGAATAAGTGTAATGGTTTGTAGAATTGGAAACTAAGACTAGAATTCGAATCTAAGATTAGAGGGATGTGAGTTAGTGCCCTTAGGATTAGGAGTTAATCCTTTAAGTGAGAACTTAGGAGTTCTCGAGGAAAGTATCGAATCTTAGAAGATTCTAAGTTAGCTTCGTTTCTAAGCTTAGGTTGGATCATTGGAGGTTAGAAGATCCAAGCTTGTTCTTAGAATGGTTAATAGATTAATCGTTCATGTTATGATTCTACTTTTATTATTGATGCCGGAGTTCGATCGACATATCGTTCATCCGAGATTGCTATCTATTTTTATTTATGTCCTTTACTTTATGTCTTTACTTTTGCTCCTTTAATTTATGCTTATTTACTTTTACTGCAAGCATATGCATAACATCTCGCATCATTCTTTGAGAAGGAAACGAAAAGAGAAAGTAAGTGAAAGAGAAAAAGAAAGTGAAAAAGAAAAGAAATTGAAAATAGAGACGAATGGGATCCTACGGGATTGGCTCATTACTCTATGTGATAAAGAGACGAATGAGATCCTACGGGATTGGCTCATTACTCTATGTGATAAAGAGACGAATGGGATCCTACGAGATTTGCTCATTACTCTTAATGGAAAAGAAGTGAATGGTATCTTACGAGATTGATGAATTTACTTCATTCATGCATAAGGGTATATGCGAACCCTTCATTGCATATGATTGATGAAATAAAGAATCGAGATGTTATATTATTTTATACAAAGTTTATTTACTTTACTTATTCTTTGTCATAACAAGTTAATGGTTGAGAATTGACTACAAGTGTAGTAATGTCATACTTTGGAGAAAATGGATTAGAATTACCTAGACTTTGGAAAATTCTAGGAAAGAAAGTGTCGGATTTATTTGGACACAAATCGAAATGCGAGTTTGAGGTCTATCTTTACTTTTTATGCTTATTATTCTCACTGGGCTTAGTTTGTTAGCTCATGATATTACAACCAATTTCAGGTAATGCCCTGGCTAAAGGCCGTGGTAGGGGAGATGGTGCAGCGTGATCGAGGGATGCTGACCTCGAGATGGACTTGTTTTTGTAAAGTATATGTAAATATTTTTGTGAATTTCAAGACTTTGATGTTGTATTTAGCTCATAAGAGCTTTTGTTGATGTTTTTATGATACGAAATATTTGAACTCCTGATTTGGGACTTAAAGTCCATGTGAATTTATTAGATTGAAAAATTAGGATGTAAACAGGTTTTCGGCATGCCAACTTTCAAACAAAACCACACAAAATTTTCTAAAAATAAAAGATTTCCGCTGTTTTCTCTGAATTTAATTTATTTAAAAGTGACGGGTCGTCACAAGAATTCTCTTCCTTTTCTGATCAACTTCATTGTTCAACATGGTATCAAGAGCATAAGGCTAACTGCCAGTTTTTTTCGATCCTTGGGAAATCTTCTTCCCTGTGAAAATTTCTTCTTCTTGTACCTCTATCAATGGCGTCTTCGTCTGGTACAGAGACAACATCAGATCCAATAGTTCTCATGGAAGAATAGATTGATGATGAATCAAAACCTATCAATTTAGGTAACAAATCTTCAATAGTGAAGTTGACAGATGATAATTTCCTTTTATGGAAATTCCAGGTCCTTGTTGCCATTGAAAGACATTGTTTAGAAGCATACATTGAAGAATCAAGTGAAATTCCTTCAAAGTTCATCAAGAACAGTAAAACACCCACTGGATTAAGTCTTAATCCGGATTTTACACACTGGAAGAAGCAAGATCGTCTTCTGTCTTCCTGGCTATCAGGATCAATGTCTGAAGAAATTCTTGCTCAAGTAATTGATTGTACAAAAAGTAGCGAAATGTGGATGGCAATTGAATCAATGTTTTCATCTCAGAATATGGCAAAGGTAATGCAGTATAAATCTAAAATACAGAATATGAAAAAGGATTCTATGAGTATGAAAGTATTTCTGGTAAAAATGAATGGCCTTGTTCACTTTCTTGCTTTAGTAGGTCATAAAATTTCAGAAGAGGATCATATTTTGCATATTCTTCAAGGCCTGGGTTCAGATTTTGATTCTGTTGTTTCAGTAATCACATCCAAAACAAAGAAACAATCTTTGAAAAATGTTACAGCTCTCCTGTTGTCTCATAAATCACGGCTAGATCCCAATAATATTAATTCAGATGGATCTTTACCTTTTGCAAATTATGTTGCTCAAAATCAAAGGCCAAAGGAGAATACTACCAATTCTTCACAGAATCAGAATCAAAGGAATGGAAATTCTTTCAATCCAAATCAAGGCAAAGGTAGAGGAAGAGGAGGCAGAAATTGGAACACTAACAGACCCCAATGTCAGCTTTGTAGTAAATTTGGGCATACTGGTTTGAAATGCTTTAGTAGATTTGATCCAAACTTTCATGGACCCAATACTAATGCAAATTCTGGAAATAATCAGAATTTCCAAGGAAGAAATCAACAAGGGGTTTCTAATTTTCAAGGGGTTCCTCAGTATAATCATCAAAATCAAATGTCTGCCATGATCAACCCTAAACCCTAAACCATGTCACAAATGATCTTTCTAACTTGAATCTGGGTAATGAATATCATGGAAATAGCAGAATGCATATGAACAATGGTGCAGGTTTGTCAATATCTCATATTGGTCTACCTAAAATCATTTATCCTTCCACAAAATCCACTATCTATCTTAAAAATCTTCTTCATGCACCTGATATCACAAAGAACCTTATTAGTGTTAGTAAATTTTCTTTAGATAATCATGTATATTTTGAATTTCATCCTACCTTTTATGTTGTGAAGGACCAAGCCACTAATCAAGTTCTCTTACAAGGAAAATTACATGAAGGACTTTATCAATTCCAGTTGATAAAGCATCATCCCAATTCCCCTTTCGCTACTGCCTTCTGTTCCAATTCTGCTGAGTCTTATGATCAATCTACTGCTTCTTTTCTCACACCAGAACAGCCATCTGTTGTATCTCCTGAATGCTTTACTGCTTCTTTTTCAAATTCAGTTCAAAACTGTAATAGCCAAATTGATACTTGGCACAGAAGATTAGGCCATCCAAATGTAAACACTCTTAGACAAATATTGAATTCTTGTAATCTTTCTATTCCTATTAATAAAGAACATTTTTTCTGTCATTCTTGCCAAGTTGCAAAAAGTCATAAATTTTCATTTACACCTTCTTATACTACCTATACAATGCCTTTACAACTTGTTGAATCAGATTTGTGGGGTCCATCTCATGTTACATCTAGAAATGGTTTTCAATACTACATGAGTTTTGTAGATGTTTATTCAAGATACACTTGGATTTATCTGTTAAAATCAAAATCAGATGCATATAAAACTTTTCTTCTCTTCAAATCCCAAGTTGAAAATATGCTAAATCTAAAGATAAAGGCTCTTCAAACTGACTGGGAGGGGAATTTCGACCTATCTCTTCTTTTCTCAAAACTCAAGGCATTGATCATAGATTAATATGCCCACATACATCTGAGCAAAATGATATTGTTGAAAGGAAACATAGACATATCACTGAAACTGGGCTTTCTCTCCTTTCACATGCTTTCCTTCCTTATCAATTCTGGGATGATGCCTTTGTCACTGGTGTCTATCTTATTAATAGACTGCCAACAAAAGTTCTTCATTATATTTCTCCTTTGGAAAGGGTGACATATTTTTGGCGTCACCTTTTGGAAAATGTGACGTATTTTTGACGTCACCTTTTGGAAAAGGTGACTTTTTTTTACGTTACCTATTGGAAAAGGTGAAGCAAGCGTCACCAAATACATTAGGTGACACTGACATAAGTGACACTCAAAAAAGCGTCACCTAATAGAATAGGTGACGCCAACAAAACGTCACCTATTCCAGAAATTCTTGTAGTGCTATTGTGCCTATTCCAATAGTCATTCCATAATTTACAAAAGGTAAGGCATGTATCAAGAAAACAAAAGGAAGCACTCACTGTTAATCTAGTTGAGTATGAGCCACAAAATGTTACTGATGCACTTAAAACACCTCATTGGAAGGCTGCTATGCATCCATCTTACCGTAATTAATCCATTTGTGAGAAAATCCATGGAGGAAAAAATGAAAGTTAAAACCCCTTATATTTTAGAAATAATAATAACTATGAGATTTAGTCAAATCTCCAAAAAAAACCTTCTCAACTCCATGTCAAATTTGAATTAAAAAAAAAAAAAAAACTCATCATTAAAATCACATACCACGAATTTGGGAGACGTAGGGAGGGTTTTTTTTTTTCCTTCTTATATCTTATTGTCAACTTGTACATACCCTTTTTATTATCTTCTTGATCCTTTATTTTTTAAACAAATCGTAAAAGGATTAACTTCTTGACCTTTTATTTTTAGGGTAAAATGCAAATAAGACCCCTGTGGTCTTTTTAAAATGCATGAACACCCCCTGTACTTTGAAAATGGCAAATCGCACCCCTGTGGTTCCAATTTTTTTCAATCCGAGCCCTCCTCTTCAATATCAATAATTTTTTTTAGCCACAACTTCTTCGTTTGAACTCCGATTTGGAAGATTCAAGAAGTTTTGGAATCCTCATTTTAGGCTCTACATAAATGTCACTTCGAAACTTTGAAATCATTAATAAATAAAAGATTTTACTAGCATCGAAACACTAGGTATGATTGACATCGTTAACTCTTTTGGTTATTGATGATTTCAAAGCGACGATAATGTAAAGTCGGAAATGAAGATTCCAAAACATGTTGAATCATCCAAATCGGAGTCCAAACGAAGAAGTTATGGCTAAAAGAAAATTATTGACATTGAGGGGAGGGTCCATTGAAAAAATTGGAACCACGGAGTGCGATTTGCCATTTTCAAGACGGGTGCTATGATTTTGAAAAGACCACAGGGGTCTTATTTGCATTTTACCCTTATTTTTAAAACAAATAGTAAAAGGAAAAAAAACGTGAGGAATGAATATTGGAGTGAATCATGGAAGGAAAATAAAAAATGAAATTTATTTACTAAGAAAAATAAATAAATTTTAAATACATCAAAATCAAAATTAAATACTTTAAAAAGATACAAATGGGTATATGTGGAAAAAAAAAATTCAGATCTCATAGTGGCTATAAAACGTAAAAAAATTGAAGTGGCTAAAAAATGAACTGATGTTAAAAAAATGGTTGTTTACTTAATTAATTCTTTTTTTTTTAAAAGCTCTTATTCAAAATGAAACTTTTCAAATAGGTATTTTTATATATAGTAAATATTTTTAAATTTTCAAAAATGACACTTTTTTAGAGGTATGTGTGGATTAAGTTTTACACTTGTATTTGGGGAGAGAGGGAAAAAATATTATTCTTTAAAGAAATGAAAACTTTTGCAGTTTTTGTAAATATCATTAAAAAAATATATATTTAATGAAAACCTTTGTTAAAAAATGTCATAGTAAAGAAATGAGAAATTGATGAAATATGAGATAAAATAAGTGGTCCCACCCATCCAATCTTATCCAAAAATCTTGAAATTTTTTTTTCCAAAAGGATAGCGAAACGTAGTAACTGAAAAGCTACAATAATGCCAAACTAGCCCCAAGTCCTATATATTTGTGTAAAGACTCTCTGTCATATGTATCAAAAAATAGAGAATTCTTCTACTACCTCTGGCTATCAACTTCTAATCCCAATCCCATGAGTATTTTGGGATCGTAGTTGTAACGTCCCGTTAATTTTAAGGTACATTTTTTTTATATATAAGTGGTATTTATTTAATTATAGCATTTAATTAGTTAATGTTAATAATCTAGAATTTAGAAACTATAATTTAATTTAATAATTTTAAATTTTCATGCGTTATTTGTGAACTAGGTGTATTAAATATTATTAATAGGCCAATTAGTAATAATTAATCACCTTAGAGCTTAGTCTAATTGTGTTTGATTAATTTTGAGGGTTAGCTTATGGTTTTCAGAGCATGGGGTTTATTTTAAAAGAAAAAGGGAAATGGGAGGACCTTTTAGAAAAGAAAAACTTACTCATCAAATGTACAAGGGTTCATCTTCTTCCTCCTCATTTTGAAACAAAACACAAAAGACCTCTCCTTCTTTCCCCATTGCCGCCGCCGCCACTAGCTTGTTCCAAGAGGCGGGTTTTCCTCATCCCTTCTCCGTTTCACTTGATTTTTGGTGCGTTGGATAGATCGGGACCCGAGCTTTCTTTTCATCTACCTTTGGAAGCATTCCTCCTTCTCTCAAAAGCTTCAAGGTAAGAATCCATGGAGATTTATTTATGGGTTTCCCCCCTTTTTTGGTTCTAAATGGGAATTTGTGTTGAAATCTTCAATTTCTTTCTTGAAACTTGAAGATTTCAATGATAGATTTTCATTTAAGGATTTCTTATTGATCTTCAAGCTCCCAAACTCAAAATAACTATTCACCCGAAAATTACTGTTCATTAAGTTACTGTTTATCCGGAACACTATTCATCCGAAATTACCGTTCAACCAAAAAATCACTTTTCTCATTTTAGTTATGGTTTATAAAATGCTTTCGATTGGGGTTATTGTAGGTGGTGTTTTTTCGCTCGCTTGACGCCTCGTTGGATCGTTGCAGGTTATTTGTTACTTAGCTACAAGGTGAGGATAAATAGAATTTATGGTAAATTTAGGGACCATCTTCTTGAACGATTTGCATGATTCGAGAGTAAAGTTAAAATTGAAATTAAGTGATTTGAGCATGCTAATTTTATGATTTAATAGGAATCGGGGAGTATAGAATTGGAACAAGGGTTCATCTTCTTCCTCCTCATTTTGAAACAAAACACAAAAGACCTCTCCTTCTTTCCCCATTGCCGCCGCCGCCACTAGCTTGTTCCAAGAGGCGGGTTTTCCTCATCCCTTCTCCGTTTCACTTGATTTTTGGTGCGTTGGATAGATCGAGACCCGATCTTTCTTTTCATCTACCTTTGGAAGCATTCCTCCTTCTCTCAAAAGCTTCAAGGTAAGAATCCATGGAGATTTATTTATGGGTTTCCCTCCTTTTTGGTTCTAAATGGGAATTTGTGTTGAAATCTTCAATTTCTTTCTTGAAACTTGAAGATTTAAATGATAGATTTTCATTTAAGGATTTCTTATTGATCTTCAAGCTCCCAAACTCAAAATAACTATTCACTCGAAAATCACCGTTCATCGAGTTACTGTTTATCCAGAACATTATTCATCCAAAATTACCGTTCAACCAAAAAATCACTTTTCTCATTTTAGTTATGGTTTATAAAATGCTTTCGATTGGGGTTATTGTAGGTGGTGTTTGTTCGCTCGCTTGACGCCTCGTTGGATCGTTGCAGGTTATTTGTTACTTAGCTATAAGGTGAGGATAAATAGAATTTACGGTAAATTTAGGGACCATCTTCTTGAACGATTTGCATGATTTGGGAGTTAAGTTAAAATTGAAATTAAGTGATTTGAGCATGCTAATTTTATGATTTAATAGGAATCGGGGAGTATAGAATTGATATTGGGAAATTATGGACTTTGCTTGTTCTTGGGGGTTAAAGTATGGAATTATTGGGTTTAAGTTTGTTGATGCGTAAAGTATGATTATCATGTGTTCTTGGAGATTATTTACGATATTGAGGTTTTCTGATTACTTGAACTTTTACTGAGACAGGGCTTTCCCAGCAATGAGTATCTTATGTTCTTGGAGATTATTTACGATATTGAGGTTTTCTGATTACTTTGAACTTTTGCTGAGACTGGGCCTTCCAGCATTGGTCCTTAGTACATAAGTCATTCGATGATTTCAGGATTGTTGTGATCGATAAAATATGGGCTTATGACCCTACACATTCTCATCTTCTTGGTTATTATTTCCCTGTTGAGATGTTATGAAATTTGTTCTCTGTTTATATTTTTGCTTTAGAGTTTCTGATTCTTTATTATCACACTTTTATGGAGGAATAATGAGATAATGCATAGACTGCGCGTGCTTGCATTATTTGGCATTATTCGATGTTTGCCTATACATGCATTGTGAGGAATGCTTAGACTGCATGAGCTATGCATGAACGGGTGGATGAATAATGAGATAATGTATAGTTGTGTGAGCTTGCATTATTTGGTATTATTCATGATTGCTATGATGCATGTATATATTGTGGACTTCTTAGACCGCGTGAGCTTTGCATATCATTGGTGAGTTAACAGGATCATATAATGGCTGTGTATACATGCATCATCTGTCGTTAATCACCGGGGAGTTGTTGTTATGTAAAGACTACATGAGCTTTGCATATGGCTGGGTGAGAAATGAGATAATGCATTGGCTGTGTATACATGCATTATTTGTCATTTGTCACGTGTTACTTATTCTTATTGGAGGATTGATGAGTACTCGGTTTGGTGAGACATGAGATAATGTATTGGCTGTGTATACATGCATTATTTGTCATTTGTCACGTGTTACTAGTTCTTATTGGAGGATCGATGGGTACTCGGTTGGGTGAGTAAATGAGATAATGTACTGGTTGTGTATACATGCATTATTTGTCATTTTTCACATTTTACTTGTTTTAATGGAGGTTTGATGACTGTCTTATCGTTATGTATCTTGAGTTTGGGAGACTTGCCTACTTGTTAGTCTGATACTTTTGGGAGTGATTTTATTACCTCAGTTCTTAGAAGTTGTAATGTCTGGTTAATCGTATGGATATACCGAACTTGGGAGACTTGACTATTTGTTAGTTCTACGTTCTTGAGGTTGATACATGAATCCTTGGAAGTAAATTTGGGGTAGTCTGGAGACGGTAGGATTTGTTGGACCCAAATCCGGATTGGATTTGGCATTTAAAGTTACTTTACTTTCAATTTATCTTCACTGGGTTTCCTGCTCATGATACTACTTTTCAGGTACGAGGTGCGGTCGTGGTCGTGGAGCTGGTGTAGCTTGATCTCGAGGGACGATGATGGTGGAGATGGACTAGAGTCATCTTTAAAGTCCATGGACTGATTATGTCTTTTGTTATTTAAAACTCTGTCTGTTGAGCTCGTGAGAGCGTTACTTTTACTTTGACTTTTTACGTTGCATTTGTGATAATTGTTGATATTTGAACTTTGAAATTGTTTTATAATAAAGGGGATGCGCATCCCATATTTGGAAACGATTATGGATTTTAGTAATTTTTGAAATGAAGAAGGGTTTATTCCATTTTACTTACAGTTTTACCGATTCAAAGTCTTCCCCTTGCGTCATTTATATTTATTTTGAAAATAACGAGTCGGGTCGTTACAGTAGTTAAGGATGGGGGACCTCAGGGATAGAATCTCATGGAGATTATATGATAATAATTAGTAAATTAATAGTTTCAAGGGAATAATTTGTCAAATGAACATCATTTGGATCTAATTTTAATATTTTATAAAATTTAGATGATGAATTGTTCAGAAATATGAGTTTGAGAGTATAATTATTATAATTATTGGAGTTTGAGAAGTTGTTTGCAATTTTTATTTCACTTTAAATTTTGGGGGTGACGTGGATGTTGATGTAGGGGCAAATCAGTAAAGGAAAAAAATCTCTCTCCACCGTGTAAGGCCTAAATCAGCCAAATATGTAATTAATAGGTACGTCTATATATTGTTGTAATTACCTACTTCGATATGGTTTATCATGTAAATTATACTTATTTTTTTTGTCCTTTTCTTTCCTTTCCTTTCCTCTCCTTTCCATAATTATAACTGCATTTTTTTTATCTTCCTTTCCTCTCCTTTCATTTCCATAATTATAACCGTATTATTATTTTGGGAAAATTACCTAGATGTCACATTTTTCATCCATTTTTTAAGCAATAGCCACAATTTTCATTTTTTAAATTAATAGCCACATGGAACTAGTAAAATACAAAAATGCCCTCATGTCAAATCATTTCTCTCTCCTCTCTCTTTTCATGTGCAACTTCTTTCCCTCCTTTTTTTTTCCTTTTTCTGATGTCATTTCTCTCTCTTCTTCATTTTTTTCTCTCATTCTTTCTCTCTTCTTTTTTCTTCAAAACTCACATCTCTCCCTTTCTTTTTTCCAGAAAACCCTTCACTCCCACCCCATTTTCCTCCATTTTTGCTCCACAAAACTTAAAAAATGGACAAATGTAGAAGAGTTAAAGAGTGAAATGCATAGATCTGATGAAAATCATGCAAAAAAAAAAGTTCAATTTTTCGTTTTTCTCCATTTAAAAAAAAATCAGATCTATACTTTTCTTTAAGATCTATAGCAAGAAAAACATATATTTGAAGAAAAAAAATTGGTCTTACTTTTTCCTCTATATTTTTCTCCATATAAATCTTAGATCTTACCGAATTTTGAATATCCAAAACAAGAAAATCATGGATCTAATGGAAAGTATTTTTTTTTAAATTTATTTTCCTTCATCTCTAATGTTTTTTTCTGAACTTTTTACCATATTTTGAAAAATATTTCGATTTTTTCTGAAATTTTTCGAATTTTCTAGATTTTTTGTTCTTTGATGTATTCAATAATATACGTAAAGTACAATCTGCAATATATGTAATGTACGTTCTTTCTGTTATTCTAAATATATATTTTGCAATATACGTAATGTACATCTGTTTTTTCTCCAGCCCGCTCAGTTGTTTTGCTAATTGTACATTATGAAATATATTTTATATACAAAAATATTGACAGGATGATCAATATACACCCTTTTCTATACTTTTTTTTTTGCTAACCGTAGATTATGTTATATACATAATATATATTTTTTCTGTGGTCTATTTTTCATATTAAGTATTTGTAATTAAAACTCCTTTTATTTTATATTTTGCAAATTAAATGACATGTCTATTACGTATACGTTATATATTTTCAAATGCACTTACAAAGCGGAGGACGATGTACCAAATATACTAGAAGACGGAACATTTACATGAGAGGACGATGTACCCAATATACTAAAAACGATCTACAAAATTGAGTTAAATCAAAATATCTAGTATAAAACATTTACACAAAAAATAATGAAAATGTACAAAATATACTGAATAGAATAAAGAACTATGAACAATATATTGAATACAATAAAAACTGGGAAAGAAAAAATGCATTGGGAAACAAAGTATTGGGAAATAAAAAATGTTAGAAGTGTCAGACATACATAATATATGGAACTCCCAGAATGTAAGAGGGTGCCAGGCTTTACTTGTTATACGAAAAGGACAATTTTGCTATATTTAAAAATTAAATAGTAAAAAGTGGCTGCTCCCTCAACTTTCTAAAAACGTGGATATTTTGTTAAAAGTGACTTAAAAAGTGGCTATTGTGATTTTCTCCCTATTATTTTATTGACCAACCTTTATCACTACTGCATTTTTATTTTATTGTTCTTTACTTTATCATTATTATTTTTATCTTTCCAACATTTATGAAATTGTTTAGAGTAGACTTAGCTTTTTAGAAAAATTAATCATATTTAACTTTATTTAATTTAAATCGGGGTATTTGTGACATAAAGTTTATTCATTACTTTTTTCGGACATAATGGTTGTTTTTCTTTTACTTTAATTTCATAAGGATTTGGCTTCATACATTTGATGTTGTATTTATGTAGAGTGCAATCCGTTGTTAATTCCCTTATTCTGTAAGTTTAATTTATACTCGATGAAAACAATGTTTTGTTCAATTGATAGCATCACTAATCAAATACTCCCTTTCCATTATTTTGTTCATTCTCATGCAAACATATAGATGGATCATAGAACTAGTGAAAACTAGTCATATTAATTTATTTATTTTAGAATTCTATCCGATGAGGCTTTTTGAATAGGTATTTTTTATATATAGTATATATTTTAAAATTTTTAAAAATAACACTTTTTTTAAGTCACGTGTGGATTGAGTTTTACACTTGTATTTGGGGAAAGAGAAAAAAATATGAAAACTTTTGCACTTTTTTTATTTATCAATTAAAAAATATATTTAAATGAAAACTTTTGTTAAAAAATGTCATAGTAAATAAATAAGAAATTGATGAAATATGAGATAAAATAAGTGGTTCCATCCAATCTTATACAAAAATATCATAGTAAACTATAAGAAATGTTTTTACTATTGCTTTAGCAAACTAGTGGCAAATCCGACAACAAGACATTAATAATGCCTTTCCACATGGCATATTAACTGAGTAAGTCTTCATGGATCAACCTCTAAGCTTTTAGGTTAAAGCTACTTCTGATTCACATGTTTGCAGATTAAAAAAAGCAATTTATGGGCTAAAGTAAGCTCCTCGAGCTTGGTTTGATAGGTTAATTACATTTTTGATCAATCATCAGTTTGTTGCTGCTAAATCTGATCACTCTTTGTTCATTCATATGAATTCTACCTATTGTATATATGTGTTGGTGTATGTTGATGATATCTTGATAAGCTGGAAGTTCCTCTACTGCCATTCAAACACTTATAGGCCAGCTCAATTATGTTTTTGCCAAAAAAAGTTATTGGATTGCTGCATTATTTTCTGAGAATTGAAGTTTCTTATCTACCAAATGGAAGTATGCATCTTTCTCAAACGAAATACCTTACTGATTTGCTCAAAAAGACAAAGATGATTGATTCCAATCCTATATCCATTCTTATGATTAGTGGATTTGTTTTGTCTGCAAATAAACGAAATACCTTACTAATTTGCTCAAAAAGACAAATAAAGTTGTAGGAGCTCTTCAATATGCTACAATTACCAGACCTGAGCTAGCCTATTCCATTAATAAAGTCTGTCAATTCATGCACTCACCAACAATTCTTCATTGGCAAGCTGTCAATAGAATCCTAAGATGTATTAAGGGCACACTGTCCTTCGGTTTACTTCTGAAATGCCCTTCAAATCTTCAATTATAAGCTTTTACAGATTTTGATTGGGCTTCTAACCCAAACGACAGGCGTTCTACTTCAGGATTTTGCATATTATTTGGTAGCAATTTGATCTCTTGAAGTTCTAAAAAGCAGCATGTAGTATCACGTTCGAGCACCGAAGCTCAGTATAGAAGTTTGGCCCTTTTCTTTGCTGAATTGTTATGATTGTTATCTTTGCTTCATGAATTACATATCCCTTTATCATCTCCTCCAATTCTTTGGTATGATAACCTTGGGGCTGTGTATCTTAGTGCTAATCCTGTTTTGCAGGCAAGAACCTGCTGAGGTTTTTGCCCTAAATCTTATGTAATCCAATTAAACTATAAATAAATAAAGGAATTATTAATTAGTAATATTTACATTATCATTTATTATTGTTTAATAAATGTAATCCATCAAATGTGTAGACACCCATTTTCATCCGGTAATATCTAAAATTAACAAAATTTTACTTGTTTCAAAAAAAAAAAAAAGACTTTAGTTTGAAATTTTGTTGTTTTAATAAATTTTAAGTGATATATTTCTAATTTGGTTTTTGTTTGTAATAGAAAAAAAATAAAAAGATAAAAATGATTTAGCAAAAGGTTTTGAATCAAATTTGATTAAAGATATTTGAAATGGAAATTGATTTGATTTGAAAAGTAAAATTGGAAGAAAACCAAATTAGAATCAATTAGTGACAAGGTAATGTGTGTGATTGAGCTAATTTTGAGATGATTGCCCATCAATTTTATTTTTCTTATTTTAATTTCTCATTTTTAGCTATAAATAGAGCCCTCGTCTTACTCTTAAGAACACACAATACTATGATGCATTCACATTAGCCTTCAATCTCTCTCTCACTTTTTTCCACCGTAACCTCCCTTTCCCCAAAATTCCCAAGCCAAAACATAATCCTTTTCTCTATTTCTTTCATAGCCAACCACAAAACTCTCAACTTCTCTCCACTTCTCTCATAGCCAACCCCAAAAGCCAAATCATCTCATTACTTCACAGCAACTGCACTCACGTTGGATAGAAGCCCCAAGTATGTGAGTCATTCTCATTCAACCAAAGTAAGTTTCTTTACATCTCAAAACACAATAATGTCATATGAGTCCGCTGTGGTTTAATTAAAATCTGAATTTTTTCATTATGATTCAAATTATGTGGTAAATTTTATTTAGAAATAGACTCAAATATGAACACATAGGAAAAAGAATCAACTCATTCGGATTTCTTGTTGAAAAGTTATGATTTTTAGAAGTTTGATGTTCAACTAAATTCACTGTTTTTTTTAAATTTCTGAGTGCCTGCAATTATGTGATTTTTCGACACTGATTATTTGAAATAGCTGATTTGTGATTATTTATTTTAAAAACTAGACTCATCAAAGAAAATTTAGGAATAATAATTACCCTGTTTCGATAAGTATAAAAAAAGATATGATTTTTCAAAATTGGTATAAATTCTCCAGGATTTCTTTTGACGAAAAATCGTGGCTGAAACTTTTTTGACATAAAAATCTGGTTTTCTTTACAAAGTGTGTGTGTTTTTCAATATTAGAAATAAATCTTGGATGAACTTAGAATATTTAGGAGAAAGAATCGAGTCAAAATACATTTTGATTAAAAAGTTATGAATGTTCAAAGTCAAGACCTTTTATTGGAAACTTTGCTCTCTTTTTTATTGGTTTGTCGTATTGTGAATTCGATTGCCATACTTTGATGTTCATATTTATTGTTTCTATTTTATTGCCATATTTGAATTGATTTGTAAAGTATTATATTGAAAGAAGTTGGGAAATTTTAGGATGCTAATTTTCCCAATTTTTCTAAAAACGTTTAATTAAGGCAAGTGGAATTTAATTAGGGATTGGAAATTATTAGGATGCTAATTTTCCGATCTCTTAAATTTTTAAGTAAATATTCCTATTAAAAAAATCAATAAAAATTATAAATATTTAAAAAAAAATCAACAAATTTGATTTGATATACTTTCCTTAATAAAAAATGAAAATTTAAAGAAAATATTTTGACCTTAATGAAATTTCACATGCATTTTTAGTAAAACTTTAATTCAAGATAAATCTTTAATAATGACTTTCCATAAAATATCAAATCCAAAAATTAAAATATTCTAAAAGATGATTTTCATAAAAACTTTCCTATGATGGACTTTAGGAGTTTTCAGGATGCTGATCTCCTATTTTTTTAAGGAATATGAATTTAATTAAGGGATGCCGAGATTAAATTCTAATAAAACTTTTTTCTAATGGCTTTTATGCCACTCACCCAATTTGGTTGTGCCTTCTAATGTTTAGGGTACTAGTCAATAAAATGTGAGACATTTAAAGATAAAAATTAAAAAGATAGTGTGTGTTTAAAGATTAAAAGGCTTTAATATCAAATAACGAAGACAATAAACAGTAATCGTTTCAAAACGAACATAATAGGGTGCTAATACCTTCCCTATGTGTGAATGAACTCCCGAACCTATTTTTGAAAGTTAGAGACCATCCTTAAATAATGATTAGGTGACTAATCACACCTATCCATAAAACCAATGATTAGTGGCGACTCTTAATCATTCCGCGTAGCGCGTACGTAGCAACAACATGTCGACTCTGCTGGGGACATTTGTGAGTCTTACTATTTAAGTTTATCTTTGTTTTCCTTTTTGAGCCTTTTATTAAACGTTGTTTATTAAATTGCATGTTTACACACATAATCACAAGCCTCCTACCCGGGCTTTACCTTGTAGGATTAGTCGAGATGAATAATGGCGCCTTTCGTGGAGTTTTTACTCTCGTGTATGGCTCATGAAAATTCTCACCCAAGTCAACCCGACCATGATGCTGGAAGGGGTACTATGCTATAATAGGACAACCTTATCAGGATGCTGATAAAGGTTACCTATTATAGCATAGACTGGGTGAAGGGATGATTTACTAAACTAGCGGAATTTTATTTAGTAAACTTATTAACATTTAATAATGGATCTATTAACATCATGCAATTTGTGATAAAAATATGTAGATTCATGCTTAATTTCGAAAATTAAAGGCCTTTACTTACATTGAGTAAAATATGGAGAATCGGTTGGAGGTTTCTTTACAGCATCAAATCCTCAGCAACACCGAATCTTCTATGCTATATCCCGATCGAAAGCAAAACCGACTTGTGGGAATCAAACCGGAAGAACAAAGAAGAAGAAATTTCTTCTAAATTTTTCCCTAAGGAGAACCGGTAATTGGGCAAAAACTTGAGAGAGAATTTTCACTTTTCTAATTAAAGTGAGAAGTATATAAAATATGAATCTCAATGGTCATATTTATAGGAAAATATGATATCTAATCTCTATAGATATGTTTATCTCCTAATTATTAAATATAGAAAAGATAAATAATAAAATATATATAAATATAAAATTCCTAAATTTTTTACACCAGTAAGGCACGCCTCCTGATGTAAAAGGTAAGGATATTTTAATTAATTTTAATTTTATTCTTTATTTACTTCTCATATTTAATTATATATTTATGTATTTAAATTAGAAAAAAATCAAATAATAATTTCTAATAATACACATTTAACCAAAAAAATAATATATTAATTACCATTGAATCTTATTCAATTAATTAATTAATTTGGGCCAAAACCAATTTGTTTCTTAAACCAATTGTTTTTAATTCTCTCTAATATTTATTATTCAATTAAATAAACTCATTATTTAATTAATAATACTAATTATTAATTTCCATTTAAATAAACTCATTATTTAAATAATTAATAATATTAACATTAATTCCCGTTTAAATAATTTATTTATTTAAACAATTAATTTTTCCGTCAAATATTATAATTGATATGTTATATTAATTTCCATTTAAATAAATTCTTTATTTAAACAATTAATATTTTATCAATATCAATATTAATTTTCATTTAAATAATCTCATTATTAAAATAATTAATATTGCCTAATTTTAAGTAAAATCAATTACTTAAATTATTTGTTCTTCCTAAGTTAAATTAATAACTTTGTTTTGCTATAACGATATTTGGACTAACATAGGGACCCGATGGATCTATAGATCATGGGCTTAATAATTAGTCAATTAAGTGATTAACTCATAATCAGTTAATTACTTATTATCTAACTATGAATAATTCCACTATAGATTCATAGTTGAACTCCCCTCACTACAGATGAGTTATGTCCATTTAGTTTATCTTTATTTATATATGTGATATAATCCTTCACATGGAACCCTCATAATTACAGGGATAAATTTACCGTTTTGCCCCTGTAATTACCGCTTTATCCTTGTGTTCCCGCTGATTCTCCAATGAACTTTATCTTTAGTCGAACTAGAGATAATATACTTTTGTGATCAATAGAAGTCGTGGCGCCACTTGTTCATGTCTCGAATCAATACATCAAGGGAGTTTCCTAAAGTTCCTAAAATGTTTAGGTATCGCACTGATACTGTTAATTTATAGGAAAGTTATAAATTCCATCTCGTGAAAATGAGTTCTCAGCTACTTATCTAGCCATGTTCCCAAAACAGGAGTGTATTGACCGTTCTTACAGATCGCTCTCAACCATGTGAATCAAAGAACATAACTCCACAAATAGGAGTCCGCATTTCACTCAGGATTGAGATCTATCATGGTTGATAAACTTAGTTTGATATTCGATCATTTCTCATAAACGGTACTAATGAGAAATTTGATCGAACATCGTGGTCCTGTCTTATACAATCAACATTGCATATGATACTTCCATTTCATGTCTTCTACATGAATGATCAGGATTAGATCATTTGTCTATAAACAAAATACGAAGCTATCAACAGTGTTACCAAGATAAGGTTCTCAAACGGTATCCATTTACTGTAGACACTTTTAAGTTACTCATCTCGACTTTAATCCTCTTGTATGACTCACATACTAAGTCGTGATTTCATAAGAGTAACTTAGGGTTTACTATTTGAATGTTTGATATTTAAATATTTCCATATATTCCTAATATCGTCAATTGAATCAATCTAGATAATATAAAGAACTTATGTTTATTTATTTAATTTATTCGAAATAAATTATTATTATTAAACAATTACAAGTTCTAGGACACCATTCCTAACACTGGGAACCTTGTATAGATCGATATGTATACCACACATCAATTATGTATGTGTTATTTTGATTAGGCATTTGAAGTTTGTTTTTTTTATTTTGTTTTTTTTAAAATATGAAAAGGATTTAAAAAAATCTTCTTGCGTCATTTATGTAATATATATTTTTTTGAGTTTTTTTTTCTTTGTAAAAAAAAAATATTTCATTCCCTATACAATAAAAAAAATGTTAAAAAAAACATCTTTTGTAGGCTAATAAAGTTCAATAGTTTTAATCATTCATTTTGCACATGCATCACACATCATTGTTTCAATTTATGCATATTTGATTAGAATATTTACTTCTCATAAATTTTTTAGAAACAGAAAAAAAAAAGTCATGAATCATTTTAGAGTAGGTCATATACCTTAAATATTCATCATGCATTATTGAATATTCACAAAAATAAAATACATAAGATTTTAATCATTTCATGCACAAATAAATTTGTACATAATTATCACTGTCACTAATTCATGCATATTAGATCCAAACATGTCACTTATGTTCATTGCATTTGATAAAAAAGGAATCATCAAGGGGTTTATTTATCTCATGTATTTTTTTTAATGACAAAATATCAATAAAAAAAGAGTTTTGACATTTCATCTAAATCATGCATTATCTTGAATCAATAATTGAAAAAAATAGTCCAATTGATTTAACTTTATCTTCTTTAATGAACCATCAGGAAATTTGAAAATCGTAATGAAACAAAGTGGACTCATATATGTGAGAAGAAGTTTTTTTTTTTTTTAATGTTAAAAAAAAAAGTTGAAAAAAGAAAAGAAAAAAAGATAGATGAAAAAAAAAAAGAAAAGAAAAGAAAAGTGAATGTCACCATAAGCCATCAAGTTACTTTGTGTTAATTATGTTAAATTCTCATCAGACCTCCATATGCTTTAATCATGATCATCATCCTCTCTAAAGATCTTAGCTTGTATCATTTTGTTCATATCTTAGTGACTCGTGACTCAACCCATTTTTTTCGAGTCCAACACCATTTTTGCTAGTCATACATGTTCGAGTCATAACATGAGTGAATCTCTCATCAATTCATCCTTATTTTACTGGGGCACTTGACTATTTCTCTCCTTACCCATATCAGCCAATTCCTTATTATTGTTCTTTCAAACTTGAGCTACAAGTTGAACCAAATCCTTCCTTGACCCATCCCATGACACTACACTGAGGCAATTGGCCATGTTTGTTTTATCCATCTTAACCAATTTCATTTTATAAGCTATACAGACTTGAGTCATGATTCGAACCGATTTCATATCGACCCACAATTGCTATCCCAACACTGGGGCAATTGACCATTTACCTCTGCTTCTCCTTACCCATACTAGTCAGGCCATATGTTCAACCCTTTAGAGCCTAAATTCATATGTTAAGAGGAGTTTTAAAAGTAATGAAATAGTGTTAAGATATTGAGTCAATTATTGTTACATCTCGAATTTGTGATAGCATGCATGTCTCCTACATTCATTATTACTTCTTCAAAATTACTACATGACCATTCCAACTTTCTTTGTCATTGAAACCATTTTTTTATACTCAACCGTTTCTCCAACCTAAACTAATGTGGATCAATTTTAAGGACAATGATTGGAAGGATTAAATGTGTTGGAAACCCATGAGTAAACATTGTATGCATTGCAAGAAGGAGCTACTAGAAATGTGTGAGTGGATAGCAAAATATGTCAAGTTACCTTGGAAACAAAGAATTTAAAATAATGAAATTTCCAAAGAAGAAGAAGATGTCAGTTCTAAGATGGATGTTTGAATTGGTCATCAAATGAATTCAAAGGATATGAATTTCTTAGTACTTGTATTTTTGCTAGGCTTTATCGCAAGATTTGTAAAATAAATGACAAGTTTTGTAAGGTACCAGGAAGGAGAATATATCTTCCTTGGGTTTTGTCACTTATTGTTGTTTTTTAAATAAAATTTGATTTTTGAGGTGGTATATACGAGTCCTTTGCAAAGTAAAAAGAAAAAAAACAAAAGAAAACAAAAGAAAAAAGAGAAAGACAAGAAAAAAAAAGAGAAAAATAAATAATGAAAAAAATTATGAAAAAAAAAAAAAGAAAAGAGAAAAAGGGCAAGGACCAAGTCATATAATTTATATTCTTTTGATAACATCATATATGACCAACACTAAAGCATTTTCAAAGCTTCAATTTGACATGACTTGGAAAATATGCTTACAGGTTAAGAGAGCTCAGAATCATCAGCAACAATCCATGAGAGAATGAGTCGTCATATCATTCACTGATTTTTAGACTCAAGGAGTCGAGTGCAATGCACGAAAAGAAAAATCTTGGGAAATCATCTCATCAATCCTTACCAGAGTTGTCTAAGAAATTGTCTACTTTTACCCACTTCATAAATAACCTCACATCCACTTTCTCCATACACACCTTGAGATCTTTGCGATCCATCTCCCATGTGCACTATGTTCTATTTGATTGAACATGAAACTTCAAAATATCATCCAATCCTACATTCATATGCCTTTTCTTCCTTTCTGACTCCATCCATTTCTAGATCATATCCTCTTACCTTTAATGAATGAGTCATCTACTCATTTGTATTCATCATCATTGTTATGCTTGTTTGTTGCAAATTTGAGATGAAAATTGTTTGACTAAATGAAATAACACATTGAGTTACTTTGACGAGCTGTTTCTGAATATATGAGTTGTTTTTAAAATAACCCACCAAATTACAGTCATGACTCTTTCAATTCGAATCATGTTTTGAAGCATTAAAAGCAAATGAAAAAATCAAATCACTTGAATAAGAGAGTTATTCATCACCCATTGGGGCATTCACCAAAAAAAAAATGAAAAAAAAATTGAAAAAAATAGATTTTTTTCCCTCGGACAATGAAGAAACTTTGTTTGTTGTGCTTTCATGTCACCTAATAGTTCGTTGGTGAATTTAAGGTTAAATCGAATTGGCTATTTTGAGTAAAAAAACCCGGATAAAATCATGCATATTTTTGCTTAGTTAATGCATCAACATCATAATTGATAAAAACCCTTATGATTGAGCACACGTTCTCCATAAATAAATAAAAAGCATCATATTTGACATAAGTAGCATTTTACATGTTTGCATCATGCATCATAAGACCTTATCTCTAAGCAGTGTTCATGTATCTACATTTCATTTATGAACATTAGTTTAATTATGTAACTTTTTCTTGAATATTTTTTTTAAAAAAAGATGAAAAATTGGTTGTAGGTATTCGCATGAAGCTTAGACAATAATTACACATAAATTATGATTTTTGACCATTTTCACATGCAAGCTAGTGCATTCTCATTCATCACTTTCGTGCGCATAAAAATCTCCACGCATGGTGCAAGCATCGTATCAGAATTCATTCTCATCTAGCATATTTGGAAAAATTCAAGTTTTTCACATGGCTAACACATGTTCATGAGACTTGTAAATCTCTAGAATGTATTATTGCATACATCTAGCATCAACCTGAAGTTGGCTATAATATTTCAGTGCATCAAATCACTTGTCACCATCACATTGATTTTTTTTGAATCATACATACTGGGGTAAAATCTAATTTTCTTTTCACCTTGGTCTATTTTTAGTCCTTTTTTTTTTTCAAAATTTACAATACTGGGACAAATTTTTGGGCAAAATTTATTTTGATTTTCGGCCATGAAGCATCATCATAAATGGATATTGGGGCAATTTTGGATTCATAATTTATTTCATTTTGAGCTGTGAGACTCCGTCGCTTGGAAAAGTTTAATGATAGTCGACGCTGGGACAATTTGAGAAGATTTGGATCATTAGAGTGACACCTTGTTTGCTCATGGATTGTTTATCACTTTCAATGATAAGGAAAATCATGTTGAGTTGGCTTCAAAAAATGTGTGTTTTTCTCAATGATTATGAATAAATGAAATTAAAAAAAATTATGCTCAATTTAATATTAATTTCATCAACATTTCATGAAAGGATGTTCACATATCACGCTTTAGTCGTCATTGTTTTATAAATATGCATATATTCATTTTTGAGTCAAATATTGAATCTTTTTTTATTTTCTTCCTGATCATATCGAGGGTGAAGTGCCGATATGCATTATTTTTATTTATTGTTCCTGATCATATCGAGGGTGAAGTGTCGATATGTATCATTTTTATTTCTACTCCTGATCATATCGAGGTTGAAGTGCCGATATGTATCATTTTATTTCATGTTATTGATCATATCGAGGGTGAAGTGCCGATATGTATCATTTTTATTTCCTGTTCCTGATCATATCAAGGGTGAAGTGCCGATATGTATCATTTTTATTTCATGTTCCTGATCATATTGAGGGTGAAGTGCCTATATGTATCATTCTTATTTCTTTTCTTGATCATATTCGAGGGTGAAGTACCGATATGTATCATTTTTACTTCGTTTTCTTGATCATATCGAGGGTGAAGTACCGATATGTATCATTCTTATTTCTTTTCTTGATCATATCGAAAGGGTGAAGTGTCGATATGAATCAATTTTTACCTTGTCTTTTAATTTGGTCCAGAACCTGACAACCTGCTTTTAATTTGGTCGAGAACCGGAACACCCTGTCTATTATTTTGGTCGAATACCGGACCACCCTTCTTTTATTTTGGCTGAGAACTAGACCACCCTACTTTTATTTTGGTCGAGAACTGGACCACCATACTTTAATTTGGTCGAGAACCGGACCACACTGCTTTTATTTTTTGTCGAGAATCGGACCATTCTATTTCAAAATCGTATCCAATTGGAAGTGTTGATACGCATCAAAGTTTTGGTCGAGAACCGGACCACCGTTATGTTAGATTGGTCAAGAACCGGACCACCCTGTCTTTAATTTGGTCGAGAATCGGACCACCCGGTCTTTTATTTTGGTCGAGAACCGGACCATCCTATATTTATTTTGGTCGAGAACTGGACCGCCCTGCTTTGTAATTTGGTCAGGAATTGGACCACTTGATTACTCATTTTTTTAATTTTAAATAATACCGAACGAAATAAGGTCTACGCATTTGTCCACCTTCTAATTCTACAAGGATGAACAAATGGGGGCAAACTGTAGACATCCATTTTCGTCCGGTAATATCTAAAATTAACAAAATTTTACTTAGTTAAAAAAAAAAATAGACTTTAGTTTGAAATTTTGTTGTTTTAATAAGTTTTAAGTGATATATTTCTAATTTGGTTTTTGTTGGTAATAGAAAAAAAATAAAAAGATAAAAATGATTTAGAAAAAGGTTTTGAATCAAATTTGATTAAAGATATTTGAAATGGAAATTGATTTGATTTGAAAAGTAAAATTGAAAGAAAACTAAATTAGAATCAATTAGTGACAAGGTAATGTGTGTGATTGAGCTAATTTTGGAGATGATTGCCAATCAATTTTATTTTTCTTATTTTAATTTCTCATTTCTAGCTATAAATAGAGCCCTCATCTTACTCCTAAGGACACACAACACTATGATGCATTCACATTAGCCTTCAATCTCTCTCTCATTTTTTCCACCGTAACCTCCGTTTCCCCAAAATTCCCAAGCCAAAACCTAATCCTTTTCTCTATTTCTTTCATAGCCAACCACAAAACTCTCAACTTCTCTCATAGCCAACCCCAAAAGCCAAATCATCTCATTACTTCACAGCAACCGCACTCACGTTGCATAGAAGATCTATGTCGAAGCTCCAAGTATGTGAGTCATTCTCATTCAACCAAACTAAGTTTCTTTACATCTCAAAACACAATAATGTCATATGAGTCCGTTGTGGTTTAATTAAAATCTGAATTTTTTCATTATGATTCAAATTATGTGGTAAATTTTATTTAGAAATAGACTCAAATATGAACACATAGGAAAAAGAATCAACTCATTCGAATTTGTGGTTGAAAAGTTATGATTTTTAGAAATTTGATGTTCAACTAAATTCACTGTTTTTCTGAAATTTCAGAGTGCCTGCCATTATGTGATTTTTCGACACTGATTATTTGAAACAACTGATTTATGATTATTTTTTCTACAAACTAGACTCATCAAAAAAAAATTTAGGAATAAGAATCACCCTGTTTCGATAAGTATAAAAAAAGATATGATTTTTCAAAATTGGTGTAAATTTTGCAAGATTTCTTTTGACGATAAATCGTGGCTGAAACTTTTTTGACATAAAAATTTGGTTTTCTTTACAAAGTGTGTGTTTTTCAATACTAGAAATAAATCTTGGATGAACTTAGAATATTTAGGAGAAAGAATCGAGCCAAATACATGTTGATTAAAAAGTTAAAAATTTTCAAAGTCAAGACCTTTTATTGGAAAAATTGCTCTCTTTTTTATTGGTTTGTCTTATTGTGAATTCGATTGCCATATTTTGATGTTCATATTTATTGTTTCCATTTTATTGCCATATTTGAATTGATTTGTAAAGTATTATATTGAAAGAAGTCAAATTTTAGGATGCTAATTACCCCAATTTTCTAAAAACGTTTAATTAAGGCAAGTGAATTTTAATTAGGGATTGGAAATTATTAGGATGCTAATTTTCCAATCTCCCAAATTTTTAAACAAATATTCCTATTAAAAAATCAATAAAAATTATAAATATTAAAAAAAATCAACAAATTTGATTTGATATACTTTCCTTAATAAAAAATGAAAATTTAAAGAAAATATTTTGACCTTAATGAAATTTCACATACATGTTTAGTAAAACTTTAATTCACAATAAATCTTTAATAATGACTTTCCATAAAATATCAAATCCAAAAATTAAAATATTTCAAAAGATGATTTTCATAAAAACTTTACTATGATAGAGTTTAGGAGTTTTCAGGATGCTGATCTTCTATTTCCTTAAGGAATATGAATTTAATTTAGGGATGCTGAGATTAAATTCTAATAAAAATTTTTTCTAATGGCTTTTATGCCACTCACCCAATTTGGTTGTGCCTTCTAATGTTTAGGGTACTAATCAATAAAATGTAAGACATTTAAAAATAAAAATTAAAAAGATAGTGTGTGTTTAAAGATTAAAAGGCTTTAATATCAAATAACGAAGACAATAAACAGTAATCGTTTCAAAACGAACATAATAGGGTGCTAATACCTTCCCTATATGTGAATAAACTCCCGAACCTATTTTTGAAAGTTGGCAGACCATCCTTAAATAATGATTAGTTGCGGCTTTTTATCATAAAGCGTCGCGGGTACGTAGCGACAATATGATCTAGAGTTACTGATGATAACTTAGACTGGGCATATGATGCCGGAAGATTTACTCAAGTTGTAACTCAATTAGTCTGTGGTATATGAATAAACGTTGGGTGTCTTATTTCTGGTGACACCAGTAACACGGCCCACTTGTGAATTGGCACAAGTGATCTCATCTGGATCACTCATGTAGAGACATGTGAGTGGGGGTGTTGCTGCAATAGAGATTGTAGTAGACTGGACTAAGATATACTTACTGTCTTCTGGTAAAGCTGTTACAGAAAAACACTTTGTATATCAATCGGTTGATCATGTACAATTGATCTTAATCCTAAGTGGATTACGAACTCCTTTTCGCAAGAGACAAGCCTTTGATTTGCATGGGTGAGAGTGATTCAAATAGTTCGCTCAATATGCCTCCCACTTTGGGGATTGCATTTTGCTTATAGCTGGGAACATAATTACACAAGATTGGAATTCACTTTTTTTCTTATTGGAAAATAGATAAGTAGTTCCCTTATGGACAGATTCGGGTGCCTGACGAGCGGGGCCCCATATTCCTCTGATCAGGGAAAAAGTAAAGACGCATAATGGAGATTATGTAAGGTTGTTCATTAGAGAATCAGTTGGGCTTAAGGAACAAGATGCATCATGGAGGTTAATACCGTAAATTACCTAGCCATGGATACGAACTACTTGTGAAGAATCAAAGTGTACTTAGTGATTATAGCCAATGGACATAACTATGTCTATAGTACTAAGAGTGCAACTCTATATATTTAGTGGAGTTATCTAGGAGGTAATGAATAAGAATTAATTGATTAAAAGGAGTTTTAATCAAAGGTAATTCTAAATCATTGGAGCTTAGTCCTATAGGTCCATTAAGTCCTCTGAGCTATTGCATGTAATTGAGAACATGATTAATATGATTAATCACCTTGGAAATTGATGAAAACAAATAGAGGAGTCTATTTGATTAATTAAAAGAAATTAAATAGAGGAGTCTATTTAATTACTTAATTAATGGTGAAATTAAATAGAACTGTCTATTTAATCATTTATTAAATAGAAGACTCTATTAAATTGTTATAATAGAGAGATTAAATAGAAAAGTTTATTTAATTAAATTAATTTTGCAGTTGTCCAAAATTAATGGGGATTTAAATAGAGCAGTCTATTTAAATATTTAATTTGAAGTAGTCAAATTAAAGAGGAATTAAATAAATAAAAGGAGTCTTATTTATTTAAATATTTAATGGAATTGTTCTATTAAATAAAAGGAAAAATAAAATGCCCAATATTGTCATGGTGATGATGATATGGGCGTGTGACCCATGGGTGGGTCACACGCCACTTTGGTTTTATTTTAACCAAAAATATGCATTTTATTTTATTTAAAATATATGGAATATCTTAATTTAAATTAATATGATTAATTTAAATGAGTAAAATATGGAATGATTGATTTAAATTTATAAGGATTAATTTAAATTGTGATATGGGAATATCTTATTATGGAATAAGATATTATATCTTAATTATTCAAATTATATTTTATAATATCTTTATTTAATTATTTGATAATTAAAAGATATTCAAAGATTTTCTGATGCCTTAGTTTTCCTATAAATAGGAACCTTGGGGTGACCCCCAAAAGACACAACTAAGAGAAGAGAAAAGGCTTAGAAAATTCCTCTCCCTTTCTCCCTCTTGCCGCCGCCACTATTGTGGTGTAGGGAAGAATTTTTTCTTCCTTTTTCCTTTTTCCAAGGAGGAAAAGTGCCCACGCACCGTTTCTCTGTTATGTATAGTGAGGAAGATTTTTTGGTGGTCCTAGGATCGTAACCAAGGAAGAGAAGAGTAATCGTCAATCACTTCTCGACAAGGGTTAGTATTTTTCTTTTATGCATTTACTTTTGAATAATATTATTCTGCAAGGAAAGATCATTGGGACTTCTGTTTGAGAACTCTTTTAGAGGCCTCAATCCCAACAACTGGTATCAGAGCAGTCTTGTATATATAATGTTTTCAAAAGTTTTGTTATGATGGGAATTAAAATCTATTTTAAAAGGTGTTTTAAAATATGTGGTTTTCTTTTTGGTTGAATTAGGATTTATTGGCCTAGGTTTTCTTTCCTAAAAATTTTGTAAACCCATGACTTGGGTATTGGAAAAATTTGTAATCGTTTTAATCAGATGGAGATATTGCTCGAAACGAAGAAGGAAAGAAAAGCGAACTGGATCCTGACCGGTACCGAAGGAGTAGGTACCCCGAGTTGCAGCTGGAAAGCACCACCATGGCGGCGCCTAGGGTTAAAACCTAGGTGCCTCGCGGTTTTTTGGCTTTTCATTTTTTTTTTTCACGAGATCCTGGAGATGTTCGTGATGAAGATTTTTTCTATATTTTGTAATGCCCCGTCACAAAGTAATTAAAATTTCTTGGATAAATTAATATTATTTTATTTTTATCAAAATAATATTAATCAGGTTGGATCGATTAATTAGAACATAAATATCTTGTTCTTTCGAAAGGGTATTTTATTCCCAAAACCTCGAATTTTGAACTTTGTAATTTGATTAAAATTTTGACTTGGAATTGATTGTCTCGATATCAAGTTTCCAACGCAACTGATGGTTCGTCGTTTTGAGACCCGGTGATCGAGATATCGACGTTTTAAGGTGAGTGGCGATTTCGTAAATACTACAACTCGTGATTTTTAACCTAAGATGACTTCCCATTTATCATTTTCCTTCCCTCTTCTCCTCTCACGCCGCCGCCTCCCCCATTGGTGTAGCCCGGATAATTTCGTTTGTTTCTTCGCCGTTTGATCGTCGTTCTTCGTTTCGATATTGGGTTTGAATTAGTTAGGGATTGTCTTTGCAATCAAGAAGGTAACTTTTTCTTCTCTCTTGAATTTCTCCATTGCCGCCGCCCCCTTAAGGTCCAAAATTGATGTTCTTGTTAATTTTTCGATTAATAGGTGAATGTTTGGAATGTGGGTGATCGTTGGAGGAAGAATCAAGGCTCTTCCCGTGAATTCCTAATATTAGGTAAGTGTTTTGGATCAAATTTTAGTCTTTATAAATTCTGGAAATTTGGGTTTTGATATTTAAATTCAATGTTGAGAACCTAGTCTTGAAACCCATTCCCCATTGCTTTCCAATTCCCAAACCTTAGCTTAAATCCTAATCGATTTTGATCTACCTTGCCTAAAACCAAAAACCATCAAAATCAATCTCCAGAAACACGTAACCGCGACCAAACCATGACCGGAAGGCCACGGTTCAGCCACGGCAAGGGGACAGCAGCTCCGTGATTGTCCCCTTCCCAATGGTGAGTCGTTTGTCGATTGTTTTTCCCCGATCTTCAAGCCGTCGAACCCAAAACCTTTTTACACCTTTTGGGACTGTTTTAGCATGCATTTTAATGTTTTAGGACCTTCGTTTCAGGTCTTGTTTGTAGAGGAAATTAGCGTGAAAAATTGGAAATTAGCGGAATTCAAGGTGAGTTAACGGTTTGATCAATGGTGGAGTTTTAGAGAAATCTAAAGCTCAAACCGTAGCTTATTTGTTCCTAATTATTTAATTATGATATTCTAGAAATTTAAGGATGAGAATTGATATTGAAAATACCGAAAATCATTTGGGAGAATTTATTTTCGGTTAGAACTAGTTTAGACGTTTTTCGGCTAAAATTGAGGTTTTTAGTTTTGAATAATTTCTGAATGTTATTAATCTATTTTCTGGAATATTTAGGAGTTTAAGATACACCTTAGACATGGGAATTGATTTGGGAAGTGTTAAAGTAGAATTTCGACTTTTCGGCAGTTTTTACCGTTTTCGGCAGTTTTTGTGAATTATTGTTAAACTTATATGGCTGCTGTATTTTTATTGTTATTTCTGATTTTATTTGAACATTAACATGTATGTGATGTTGAGGAAGTTTGAGATTGATGGCCTGACAGGTTGTGTTTACTAGTATTAAGGCTACGAGCTTAATACATAGTTTTTATTCAGTTATAGGTGAGCCCATAACCAGGTGCTAGTAATCATTGCTCGTATGAATGATTTACTAGAGGTTCAGTTATAGATATGTCTATAACCAGGTACTAGGAAGTGTTAGTAGTCCCGAGGGACCGCCTTCTTAGTGTTGCATGCTAATTCTAGTTGTTTCTTAATTTAATAATAATTAATGTTCTGGAATCGATAAGAGATAGTGTATGAGGGTTTATGGGTGATGGTCTTGGATATGAAACTAGTGAGAGTTGTCTATCCATGTAAGAGGATGTTTTTTGAAAAGTCTTGAATATGGAACCCGGTAGTGTTGCCTATTCATATATGAAATTATTATGTATTGTCTTGAATATGGAGCTAGTTAGAGTGGCCTACTCATGTATGAGAATGAGATTATGAGAAGTGTGGATATTTACTATGGTTATGAGAACGGAAGGATTGATAATCCAAGTGGAATTGATGGTTAAAGGTCTTGAATATGGAATTAGTGTTAATTGCCTATTCATGTAAGCGAGTTGAGACTTGAAATTTAAGTGATTTATGCCTTAGATGTTATTTGAGAGTGTTTGAGAGCTTGGGACTCGGTATGAATCATTTAGAGACTATCTAAATCTTTACCTATTGATTGAATCGTTTTCTCACTGGCTTTAGCCTCACAGTGCTATCTTTTTTTTTTCAGGTAATAATGGGACGAGAGGAGGCAGTTGATGAGCTAGTGAAGATGATGGATTCATATTGTTGACGGCCGTCGAACATTATTTTAGAGTAATTCTATTTCATTGAAATCATTGATTTAGAGATGTCTTATTTTCTCTTTATTTAAACTGATGATATTTGGGAATTTATTTCTTGTTTTAGTTTTGAATGATGTGACCGATGGATGTCACTACTATTTTCATGATATTTTCTTTTATTAAATAACTCCGGAGTTGATACTTTTGTTTTAAAGGATATTTGAGACATTCGTTACTTTATATTCAATAAAGTTATTTTAATTGTGACTTCCGCTGCTTTATGTTTTATGATTTTTAACTCTGAAAAATTCGGGTCTTTACATATTTAGATATAGATTTTATTTTCATGGATTTGGCCAATATTTTTCCAACCAAAATTGCTTATTTATTTATTATATATTTGATATAATTGAATATAATTATTCATGCATAAAGTATGCCATAAATAATTATTCTCATCATAAATGTATAAATGTCATGATCATGCATCATTAATAGAGATTATTGATTATATGTTCATGCCTTGTATAAATATAAATGTTATATTTATTGTGCTAGGGAATTTTAATTAAGGGGTTAATTAGTAATTACTAGCAGAATGTTTTAGGTTTTAATTAAAATGGTCTAAAAGAATTTAGCAACCGATTTTAATAAATGGATTAGTTTTAAATAGGATTTGAAACTAAAACCTAAAAGATGAGGTGTCATTATTTTTAATTAAAGAGTTAATTAAAAATTGATGAAGTTGAATTTATTAATTTAAATAGAACTCTGGCGAGAAAGCTCTGCCCAAGATAAGAGGTTATTTAATCGTTCCATTAATATGGGAGCCCTCTAACTGGGAGCGATCTGAGAGTGATATTTTATTAATAATTCGCTTCATTGAGACGGTGCTTAATGTGTTAGTATTAATAGAGATTAATCACTTGGCTTTCACACTAAAATCAATCTAACCAATTCATAATAGTTGTTGTAAGTTAGATTGAACTTAGATATCAGAGGTAGCCTGAGTATATCTAAGTAAAAGCCTTAGCTAGCTATATTGAGTGGGAGAAGGACTAGTGATAACAAGTCCTGCGGTCTCCAAGTTGGAATCAATGTGTGAGATTCATATAGGGCTTCTGTGGTGTTGGTAACTTTTCACTCATTCCCTACGGAAAGTATCCGTATAAACCAATACCCGGGTGATTCTCTTCGGGATAGGATTTTTTAAAGCTTTTGATGTTTGACTCTCCCTTAGGTGACACTCATCAAAATAACTTTAAGCGATTTAAAACTTGGGTAACACTCAAAGGGATTTGTTTAGAAAGATACTTAAGAGTTTTGATGTTTGACTCTCCCTTTGGTGACACTCATCAAAATTAATATTTAAGTGATCTAGATATTTCGCCTGACCAAAACATGGTAAGTAATAGAACTGTAGGATATGAGATAACCTAGGGATGTTCATTAGTTGAGAGGAGTCTCATTTTAGTGGGAGAGAACTTTGACCTGCCTACGTAGGCACGGTTCCTTTCGCATAATATACCATGGCATAGAGATTGTGTTTAAAGGCTATTTAGAATTTCATTAAATGTGCATTCATGCATCACATTTAATAGATGCCGAAAGTATAATTGAATGGATATGTATAGCTATATTACTAAAGCATATGTTTATTTATTTATAAGCAATTATGTCAAATAAAACTTTCTTGATTTGGAAAAACGGATTTACATTGAATGAAAAGAACTATGAAACTTGGGAACCCGATTTACTTGATATTCTGATTGAAGAGCGCATTCAACATGTTCTGTACACTGATTGTCCTGGGGTCCTGACCCTTCTCTTTCGGGATCATGGGTGTGACGACCCGACTTATTCTAAAAGCCTAGGACGCGAACACGTATCGGAAGTGAAGAGCTTAAAACTAAAAGAAAACAAAAAACAATTGATTTCATGAAATATTTGAAATTTTGGCATGTAGTATTCGTAAATTCCAAACCATGTATACAACATAAAAACCTGTTTATTAGCAACTTCGGCTCGTTGGCCGGTTCAAAATATCATAAATAAGTTTCAAACCAAAATAAAGTTTGGTGCACCAAGTTGTACGGTTTTACAAACATATATACATACAATAAAACTAAGCCTCAACTTCAAACAAAAGACACCACACTCCCGGATCCTTGGCTCGCGTGACTGGAGACCTAAACCCAAAAGCTCCATCTCGATGCGTCAACGAGCACCACCTGCCGCGCCTCGTCCAATACTTGAAAGGTGATTTATAGCACCTTTGAGCATGACACTCAGTGAAAACAAAAGAATATGAATGGTGGTGCGGTATGATCATAATGAAAAGAATAGGCAATAATAATATGCTTAAAGTGCAAAGATAGAATAATTGCATTATGTATAGATGGTGTCAATCAATCACAAGTCCTCTAACATGAACTCTCGTTAAACCGTTATCACAATTTACATTACACAATTACCATCCTTTTCAGTTTCACAAGTCACACCATCACAAACCTAGCGTCTCACTACGCCCCAAATCACATGATCAATCAACCTCTGAGTCATAGCTCTTTTCAAACTCAAGTTATCTCAATAACTTCTAGAAACCAGGTCATTCATTATATAGCACCTTGGAGCTTCTTTACATCTCCGCCACGGTAACCACGTGTATCATCCAACACCCACACACCGATACACGGGTTATGACCCCATGGCCATATGACGATCGCATGAAATGCATGAGTGAAATGTTATGTAATGGAATGGATTTAGCCAACTCTCTTTTAACAGCATTCTAAAACAAAATGTCGGTTTAACGAATATAAATAGAACAATTTTCCAAGTCAGAATATAATATGAACATTACTCACATGATGCACAAAATTCATGTAATCTCATGGTTCACATTCACACTTTTCTCTTTTATCTCATTCATCGTTAACCTCCAAACATAAACCGAAAATCATAACAAGTATGCATAATCATATTCCCAAATTAGTATACAACTCAATCATAAACTTTGAACTCAAATATAAAGCAAGTAGGCATGCTTAAATGATCAACTAGTCAAAACATAAACCGATTTTGAGTTAATAAGTATTTGACCCCTTTAAGCCATTGTTGGGGTTAATATCCACTTCCACATTTCTCTTACGTTCTTAACTTTACCAACCACACCACCAATCACTACCACTTTAAATCACAATTTCCCACTTTAAGATAACTCAGAAAAACTTGAGACTACACGCCGTTCACCCTTCCGATTCTTTGTGTTCTCACCTTTTCAAAAAGCTCTCGGAAGCTTGTTCTTGTCTCCTATCCTACATGAAACATCCCACACATATTTAGATGTAAAATATTATATTTAATTTAGCCCATGGTAACAACAACACATCTCAAACCCGGTTAGTAGTGAAACGCCCAAAACTAGTCAAATTGGGTATAAATTCGGCCCAAAATGAGTGTTTATCAAAGTTTCGATATCTTATCCTTCCAAAGTGTTTTTCTTATAGAAAATAAACTTATAAACACCCAAAATTTCCAGATTTAACAACTCCCTAAAATTATTAAGAAAACACCCCAAAACCAAGTATTTTTTAGTATGAACTTTTTGGCCAACAAGATAACTTTCATAAATTCATTGTTTTCTTGCCTAAGTCATTTCCCATGTACAAAATATATATATATATACACTCACAAAAATAGAATTGGGAACCTCTCATTAAAAGTCAAGAAAACTCAATTTTGCAAAAAAAAAAACTAAAAGCTTGGATCCACCATTAATGGAGTTTTCTTAAAGCTTCAAAGCATCCATGGCTTACTACCTCCCAAGACCTTTTAAACTATGAGGCTTAAGACTTATAACCACCACTTTCAAATAGATTTCCAGAAATTTAGATTGAAAAGAATTAATACCCCAAGTTTCTAATCAACAACTCACAAGAAAACCCAAATTTCATAAAAACCTAGAATTCCTTTCATAAGAAATCTCACCTTGTGGTTGATAACTCTTATGGAATCTTACTTTAAGCCTCCTAGGATGAAGAATCTAGAATTAATCTATCAATTCCCAACTTGATTAAGCCTAGGATCACAAGTTCTTGGAGAGTTGATGAAGCAAAATTCAAAGAGAGAGAGAGAGAGAGAGAGAGAGTGGGCCGACGGTGGTGAAGGAAGAAAGAAAGGAATTTTTTGTTTTTTTTTTCCATTTTTCTCTTTTTCAAGCTTTATATACTTCTCAATTTGTAATTTAATAAATTAAGTAAATGCTATTTACACTTAAGTCCCTCCACCTCCTAAATTCACCACCAAATCCCTCTTCCCTTTTTCCTTGCTAGAATACCCTTGAACACCAAATATTTGCTAACTAGCCCTTTATTAACTATGGTTAACTTTGCTCTTCAAATAAACTCCCACCCATAGTTAAACTAACTATGGTTAAATATTAATTAACCAAAAATACTTATAATAATCAAATAAATCAAGTCAAGATAAGGGCAAATTTTAAATACCCTACGGAAGTACTCGGGTCCTTACAATGGGATCCATATCAGAGATGGATCCAATATGATGAGATGGCTCAAATGTACATCCTCGAAACGTTATCCTTTCATATGTTAGGATGGTAGAATTGGCTACCACTGCACGAGAGATGTGTACATCATTCGCGATTCATTTAGTAATGATGAGCACAAAATGACTGGGCTAAAATATGCAATGAAAAGAAGAGTTTATGTACTGGTAAATATGATTTACTTAGTGACATTATAAGATAGTGAGGACTTTTTTATTCTATTGAATTTGCGGAAATTCAATTCAGACAGACGACTTTTCTAAAGTTTATGAATTTAGCTTAGAGGATGATTTCAAAAGAAGGAAGATAGAAATAAAAAATGGTAAATATGATTTACTATATTGTTTTCATTGATGAATTATATGGATAATTCAAGATCATTATCTTTTCTTTTGACAGTGGTAGATTGGAAAAGAAATAGAGATTTCTTGAAGACTGCGCTCTGGAGCTTGAAGAAGCTTTTCTAGTCATTTTTGAACCATTAGTAGTATCTATGTCATAGAAACTATTTAGTAACTGTTGTTACTTTTATTATGTTTTAGAAACATATGGTTATTTTATTATGAATAAAATAAGTATTGGTTCATTTATAAAGTTGTTGATTATCTTTAAATAAAATATTTATTTTTCTGAACACTATGTATTTTGTTCCTAGTTTAAACCGGAACATAGTTTCTTTGGGTTGTCTTCGTAAACAATCATATACCGTAGATTTCAGTATTAATAAAGTTGATATTTTCAAAGATGGAAACTTTATTTGTTCAGGGTTATAAGATAATAATTTATATATACTAAAACCGTTAGTATGTGCAACGCTTTATAATACTGAGTTGTTCCAGACTACAGAGTCTAGAACAAGTAAAGGTAGAATTTCTAAAGATGAGACCCTTCTGTGGCATCTAAGGCTTGGCCATATTAACCTCAACAGAATTCAAAGACTGGTTAAAAGTAGATCTCTAAGTGACTTAGAGATTGGTACACTCCCAGTATGTGAATCCTGTATAGAGGGTAAAATGACCAAGCGCCCTTTCTTAGCAAAAGGAAATAGAGCCATAGAACCACTAGAGCTTATACATTCAGATTTGTGGTCCGATGAATGTAAAAGCAAGGGATGGATATGAGTACTATGTATCTTTCATAGACGACTACTCAAGATATAGGTACATTTACCTGTTGTAATTTGAATCTGAAACCTTTGAAAAGTTTAAGGAGTTTAAGGTTGAAGTTGAAAAGCAACTTGATAAATCTATCAAGACACTTTGATCTGATCGTGGGGGGGAGTATATGGACCTAGAGTTCAAAGACTACTTGATAAAAAATAGGATAACTTCCCAACTTTCAGCCTCTGATACACCTCAGCAGAATGGTGTAGCTGAAAGGAGAAATAAAACCTTACTCGAAATGATGAGATCAATGATGAGTTACTCATCATTACCAGAATATTTCTGGGGTTACGCACTGGAGACTACGTTATACATCCTAAATAGGGTACCTTCTAAAAGTGTTTTAGAAACGCCTATTGAGTAATGGTCGAGACGTAAAGGAAGTTTGCGTCACTTCCGAGTATGGGGATGTCCAGCACATGTTCTGAAATCGAACCGTAAGAAATTGGAACCACGTTCTAAGGTATGCTTCTTGGTAGGCTACCCTGAGGAGGCTCGTGGTGGGTTATTTTATAGTACTGAAGAGAATAAAGTGTCTGTGTCAACAAATGCTACATTCTTGGAAGAGGACTATATAGGAAACCATAAATCTCTTAGTAAATTGGTACTAGATGAGTTGATTCCAAGTGATACCACTGAGCCAACAAGTGTTGTTGACTTGTCTACCTCTTCAAGTAGGAAGAGATATTCTAGTCAAATCCGGTTAAGTCCTCGTCGTAGTGGGAGGGCATCCAAGTTGCCCGAACGATATTTGGGCTTAACTCAGGTCAATGATGGCGGTATTGACCTAGAAGATCTATTGTTTTACAAGGAAGCAATGGTGGATGTTGACAAAGAAAAATGGCTAAAATCCATGGATCTTGAGATGGAGTCTATGTACTCCAACTCAGTCTGGGAACTTGTAGATCAAGCAGTTGGGGTAAAATTCATTGGGTGCAAGTGGATCTATAAGAGGAAACGTTGAGCCGATGGGAAAGTGGAGACTTTCAAGGCTAGACTTGTAGCCAAAAGGTATTCCCAAAAGGAAGGGGTGGACTATGAAGAAACCTTCTCCCCTGTTGCTATGTTAAAGTCAATTAGAACTCTTTTATCCATCGTTGCCCATTTCGATTATGAAATTTAGTAGATGGATGTCAAGACAACATTTCTGAATGGGTATCTTGACGAGAGTATCTATATGCTCCAGCCAGAAGGATTCATTGTTCAAGGTGAAGGATAAAAAGTTTGTAAGTTGCTAAAATCCATTTATAGATTAAAGCAAGCTTCACGGTCTTGGAACAAAAGGTTTGACACTACGGTCAAATCGTATGGCTTTGAATAAAATGTTGATGAGTCTTGTGTCTACAAGAAGATATTCAACAAGGATGTGGTATTTCTTATTCTGTACGTGGACGATATCTTACTTATTGGGAATAATGTAAGGGTATTATCGGACGTTAAAAAGTTGCTAGCTAACGAATTCCAAATGAAGGATTTGGGAGAGGTTCAATATGTTCTTGGTATCCAAATTATAAGGAACCAAAAGAACAGAACGTTAGCATTGTCTCAGACATCCTATATTGACAAAATAGTTGCCAAGTGTGGGATGGATAAATCCAAGAAATGAGCGTTACCTTTCAGGAATGCGATTTATTTAACTAAGGACCATTCTTCTAAAACTCCTCAAGAAGTTGAGAGTATGAGACAATATCCTTATGCATCTGCAGTTGGAAGTCTAATGTATGCGATGTTGTGCACTAGACCGAACATCTGTTATGCAGTAGGGATAGTAAGTCGTTACCAGTCGAACCCTGGTTATGAACATTTGGTTGCGGTCAAGAATATTCTCAAGTATTTTCGGAGAACGAGAGAACATGTGCTAGTGTACGGTAAAGAGGATTTGATTCTCAAGGGGTACACGGATTCTGACTTCCAGGAAGATAAGGATTCTAGGAAATCCACGTCTGGATCTGTTTGCACAATTTGTGGTGGAACCATTGTTTGGAGGAGCATTAAGTAAAATTGTATTGATGACTCTACAATGGAGGCCAAGTACGTAGCTGCTTGCGAAGCTGCTAAAGAGGGTGTCTGGCTTAGGAAGTTCCTAACCGATCTGGAGGTAGTACCAGATATGGACAAACCAATAACACTGTTCTGTGACAACAGTGGTGCTGTAGCCAATTCTAAAGAGTCTAGAAGCCACAAACAAGGAAAGCACATAAAGAGAAGTATCACCTGATAAGAGAGATAGTCCAAAGAGGAGATGTTGTAGTGACAAAGACAGCCTCTAAGGATAATATTACTGATCCATATACAAAGACGCTCCCGGCTAAGATGTTCGAGCGTCAGATGAGTAGTTTAGGATTACTAGACAAATCTCTGTAAAGCTTTAGTGCAAGTGGGAGATTGCTGGGTTTCTGCCCTAAATCTTATGTAATCCAATTAAACTATAAATAAATAAAGGAATTATTAATTTTTAATATTTAATATTTACGTTATCATTTATTATTATTTAATAAATGTAATCCATCATAAGATCTAGAGTTACTGATGATAACGTAGACTGAGCATGTGATGCAGGAAGATTCACTCAAGTTGTAACTCAAATAGTCTGTGGTACATGAATAAAGGTTGAATGCCTTATTTCTGGTAATACCACAAACACGGCCCACTTGTGAATTGGCACAAGTGATCTCATCTGGATCGCTCATGTAGAGACATGTGAGTGGGGGTGTTGCTGCAATAGAGATTGTAGTAGACTACACTAAGATATACTTAATGTCTTTTAGTAAAACCGTTATAGAAAGACACTTCATATATCAATCGGTTGATCATGTAAAATTGATCTTAATCCTGAGTGGATTACGAACTCCTGTTCGCAAAAGACAAGCCTTTGATTTTCATGGGTGAGGGTGACTCAAATAGTTCGCTCAATATGTCTCCCACTTTGGGGATTGCATCTTGCTTATAGCTGGGAACGTAATTACACAATATTGGAATTCACTCTTTTTCTTATTGAAAAATAGATAAGTAGTTCCCTTATGGACTAATTCAGGTGCTTGAACAGCGGGGCCCCATATTCTTCTTATCAAGGAAAAAGCAAAGACACATAATGGAGATTATGTAAGGTTGTTCATTAGAGAATCAGTTGGGCTTAAGGAACAAAATGTATCATGGAGGCTAATACGGTAAATTACCTACCAATGGATACGAACTACTTGTGAAGGATCAAAGTGTACTTAGTGATTATAACCAATGGACATAACTATGTCTATAGTCCTAAGAGTGCAACTCTAGATATTTAGTGGAGTTATCTAGGAGTTAATGAATAAGAATTAATTGATTAAAAGGAGTTTTAATCAAAGGTAATTCTAGATCATTGGAGCTTAGTCCTATAGGTCCATTAAGTCCTCCGAGCTATTGCATGTAATTGAGAACATGATTAATATGATTAATCACCTTGAAAATTGAAGAAAACAAATAGAGGAGTCTATTTGATTAATTAAAAGAAATTAAATAGAGGAGTCTATTTAATTATTTAATTAATGGTGAAATTAAATAGAAGAGTCTATTTAATTATTATAATAGAGAGATTAAATAGAAAAGTCTATTTAATTAAATTAGTTTTACAAT
The DNA here is from genome assembly GCA_028015215.1 of Gynostemma pentaphyllum. Taxonomy (NCBI): domain Eukaryota; kingdom Viridiplantae; phylum Streptophyta; class Magnoliopsida; order Cucurbitales; family Cucurbitaceae; genus Gynostemma; species Gynostemma pentaphyllum. Next base: position 32,739,769 of record CM051346.1, on the reverse strand, counting down.
TGTCCACAATTAATGGGATTTAAAGAGATGAGTCTATTTAAATATTTAATTTGAGGTAGTCAAATTAAAGAGGAATTAAATAAATAAAAGGAGTTTTATTTATTTAAATATTTAATGGAATTGTTCTATTAAATAAAAGGAAAAATAAAATGCCCAATATTGTCATGGTGATGATATGGGCGTGTGACCCTGGGTCACACGCCACTTTGGTTTTATTTTAACAAAAAATATGCATTTTATTTTATTTAAAATATATGGAATATCTTAATTTAAATTAATATAATTAATTTAAATGAGTAAGATATGGAATGATTAATTTAAATAATAAGGATTAATTTAAATTGTGATGTGGGATTATCTTATTATGGAATAAGATATTATATCTTAATTATTCAAATTATATTTTATAATATTTTTATTTGATTATTTGATAATTAAAAGATATTCAAAGATTTTTTGAGGTCGTAGTTTTCCTATAAATAGGAACCTTGGGGTGACCCCAAAACACACAACTAAGAGAAGAGAAAAGGCTCAGAAAATTTCTCTCCCTCTCTCCCTCTTGTCGCTACCACTATTGTGGTGTAGGGAAGAAAATTTTCTTTCCTCTTCCTTTTTCCAAGGCGGAAAAGTGCCCACACACCGTTTCTCTGTTATGCATAGTGAGGAAGATTTTTTTATAGTCCCAGGATCGTAACCAAGGAAGAAGAGGAATCGCCAGACACTTCTCGACAAGGGTTAGTATTTTTCTTTTATGCATTTATTTTTTAATAATATTATACTTTAAGGAAAGATCATTGGGACTTTCGTTTGAGAACTCGTTTAGAGGCCTCAATCCCAACAGAACCAAGCATATGGAATTGGCTGTTTACTTTGTACGAGATCTAGTTCGAACAAAACGCATTGCAATTATGCATCTTCCTACTACTGCTCAGCTCGAAGATGTCTTAACCAAACCCCTGTCTTTCTCCTCTTTTCTGAAGTGGCGATCGCATCTTGGAGTTCTTTCTTCCACAGCCATGGGTTTGCAGGGGGTATTAAGACACCTCATTGAAGTAACAAATTCAGTTTGAGAAGTTTAGTTATTAGTTAACATATGGTTAGTTAGTTGTGTAATCTTCTCTTGTAATGAAGACTAGAAATAGTCTTTCTTGTACTAATCATTTTCAATCAATGAAGAAATTATATTCAGTGATTCATTTCTATTGTCAATATAGCATCACTAATCAAATACTCCCTTTCCATTATTTTTTTCATTCTCATGCAAACACATATAGATGGAACTAGTGAAAACTAGTCATATTAATTTTTTTAGAATTCTACCCGATGACACTTTTTGAATAGGTAATTTTATATATAGTATATATTTTTAAATTTTCAAAAATGAAACTTTCTTTAAGACACGTGTGGATTGAGTTTTACACTTGTATTTAGGGAAAGAGGAAAAAAATGTTACTCTTAAAAAAATATGAAAACATTTGCACTTTTCGTAAATATCAATTAAAAAATATATTTAAATGAAAACTTTTGTTAAAAAAATGTCACAGTAAATAAATAAGAAATGGATGAAATATGAGATAAAATAAGTGGTTCCATCCAATGTTATCCAAAAATCTTGAAAAAAATCTTTAAAAGGATAGCGAAGCATAGTCCCTCATGTTATATTTTATTTTTTAAAAATAAAATGTAACATAACTAAGAGATAATTAGAGTTGGGAAACTTAGAAAAATAACTAAGAGATAATTAGAGTTGGGAAACTTGATTTTTTTTTTAGAAGTCTAAAAAGAACTTGTGATTAATACACTTATAATTACTGAAATTGAATAGGGATATTGGTTTCTTAATTAGGAGTGAACCTTAATTCGACGCTCGGGAGAGGTAATTAAGAATTTATGTGTTCTTGACTTATAGAATGTTATTTTGTTATTCTTGACTGAATTAATATTTTATTTTATAAACTAGAGTAGTGAATCCTTAGGGTTCGTCTCCATCACTTTTCTACTTTATTTTGTTACTTAGTTTTCTTTATTTCATTAGTTAAATTAAATTTCATTACATTTCGATTTTCTAGATAAAGTTTGGTTAATAATAGAATAGTACTCTGGTAGTAATTAAAATATCAATCCTAGAGGACGACAACCCTTTTCACATCACTATATTAAAACTTGACCCCGTATGCTTACGGGTATTGATAATTTTCATCAACAGTGGTCCCATCCAATCTTATCCAAAAATCAATCCCCAAGCATAGTCCCTCCTTTTATATTTTATTTTAAAAAATGCTATAAATCATAGATGATAATTTATCCATTTCATAATTCCAACCTAACATCTATCGTATCTTAATCTATACTATATTAAAAAGTGGCTTGGATGGAAAAGGTTTTGATTTCCATTTTTACCCCTACTAATTCACTTTAATATGATCTATATAGCTATTATCCCATAATAAATTATCACTTTAATTTTTTTTTTTTACCACAAATTTATTTTAATTTAAAAACTTTAATATCTATATAGTCATTCTCCAATGATAAATTACCCCTTTCAATTTATTTTTTTACAACAAATTTAATTTATTTAAAATAAAAAAAATTTCTATGCACTTGTTTTCGTACTAGTTATTTACATTAAAATAAAATTTATAGAGGATTTGAATATATTTGTCAAATATTTTACTTGTGAAAAGTAATAAATCTTATATGAAATGACGTAATTTATGCACTTTTATTCTATAAATTAAAAATAAATATTTTAATTATTTAAAAAAAATATAAACCATTTACGAAGTAAAGTTTGTATGGACTCAAATAAAAAAATTTACACCTTATTTTAAGAAGTAAAAATAGATGTTGACACTATATTGGTTTTTTGTAATTTAAAAAAAAAACGATGTTTATACATAAAATTCTAACTACAACAAACATCATAAATTCTCATCTTCTAACTTTTCAAGTAATATTCAATTCCTATATATGGGGATGTTTCAAAATATGATCAAAATCTTCTATTGTCAAACCTCCTGTTTTCCATACATTTGGACAAAGGAGTTTCAATTTGAAATTTAGTTTTGATTGATTCAGATTTTAAATTTAGAAGTACTATATATTAAAATAAAAATGATCATATTAAGAAATGTAAATAATAGTTGTAAATTATTTGAGAGGTCACTTGAAATTAGACAATAATGGCTTCTTCATCTACCAACCTAGAGGTTAATGCATATGATCTTATAACACTCCAATTAATTTGGTAGTAGAAAAGTTTTGTAACTTGCAAATTAAATTTAAACTAATTGGGATTTTTCAGTTTTAGCTACTATATATATATATATATATATATGTACATGTAAATTGAGAGTTTACAACACACCAATTTACAAAAATAAAAGTCTAGATCTTTGAGGATAGAGTTATGGAAATGATTGCTTTTGGTATTTTTCTAACTTTTATTTATTATATTTTTCTAAATTTTATCGACTCATTCATCTTACTTTCAACTCTCTTTTTTTAAGTAATTATCAAACTTTTAAGGTAGGTGAGCAATATATTCCTAAGCAAAAGGAAGAGAAAAAAGAGGCGTAAGGAGGACCAAAAGGAGAACACCAAAACAGGTTTAGTTTTTATGAATGGAATAACAAACTTTTTAAGTTGTTTATAGAATATTTTAATGATATAAATGTTCATGAAAAATTAAATTTCTTGTAAACCTGTAGTCATACTTGAATGGATAATATATGAGCCAAAAAAATTGAGAGTTGAATTGATAATTTAATAATAATGTGAAATAAACAAACAAAATACACGTGTATCGCACGTGCCAAAAACCTAGTATATTAAAAGTGTCAATGAGGGGAGAATCTTTACATGCCGGTTTTACCCCTATAATTTTATAAAATGCTATTTTCTACCCTTTAGATGCTTTGCATCCGTTCTACAGTAGCTCCCTCAAACTCACGACTTTTCCAAGTGTGCATCAATGGTATTATAAAATACAGCCAACTTCTCTTGATTGGTAATAATTACTAATTATTTAAATAATTTATTATCTTATTGAATATGTGCTCAATATTAATATTTGCATTGGAAAAGATGAAGATTCAAAAATGATATTTTCTATCATTATCAAATTATTAAAGCTTAAAAGTAAATTTTCAAAAACTATTATTTTTAGTCTTCAAATTTGGTAAAAGGTTTACAATCAAATTGAGTAAAAAAAATATAAAAATATTAATAAACTAGCTTAATTTTTTAAAAACATGAAACAAAAAATCAATATCGTAATAAAATAGAACATAAATTTACATCGACATCAATATTTAGCTAGTAGAGTCAGAATGTTAATATTAGATCATAGATGTGTGATGGAGCAGTATATTGTAGTATTGAAATACAGTAACAAAGAGAAAAGAGAAATAACCAAACCCATGCATCTTGTTTTTTATTCACACATGACACAACACAGAAATACATTAGATTATTCAAATTAAAGGAAAGGAAGGAACAGTAAAATAATAGGGAAATTTGCCTATTTGACCTTGAAATTTGAGCCGTAATGAAACTTGAACTCACTTTTCAATTTTCATAAATAAAAACCTTATGCTGATGTCACTAAAGTGTGAAAAGACCAAAAACCCTTTTTTTATTGATAGAACTTTCTTTAACCTCACTCTATTTCTTTCTCTCTTTAAACTACAATTTTTTTTTAAAAATCTCACGACTCTCTCTCTTTAAGCTCTAAACTTGCCACGAATTTAGATTCAATGAATAGATATCGAAAAACGAATGAAATCGATATCTTATTTTGCGCAAAAGAATCCGGATGAAGAAGTTAACACAAAAGTATTGAATTTTTTAGGAAAAAAATCGGATTTTTGTGGTTGCTTGTGATCTGACCGATCATAAGCAATGACGGTCGGATCACGCAATGATCCGACCGATCATAGGAAATGATCGGTCGATCATTGAATAACAAAATATCCAGGAAAAAATTGGAATACAAAATAAAGTGTATTTTGCTCATAACTTTTTCTATAGAATTGGAATTTCCACAAATTTAGATTCAATGGATAGATATCGAAAAAACGAACGAAATGGATATATAATTTGAGCAAAACGGAGTTCTTATGAAGAAATTAACACTAAAATACTAAAATTTTGAAGAAATGAAAATCGGAAAATTTAAAAAAAAAAAAAAAAAAAACAAGAAGAAGTTGTGATCATCCGATCGGACCAATCTTGGTCCGGGATCGGTCGGATCCTGCACCGCATTTTTTTTTTCCCCCTCCCCCCCCCCCCCCGGAAAAAACGGTCCGATTGGACCGAATGATCGGTCCGATCAAGCGGTCCGATCGGACCGATCTTTTCCTGGGATCGGTCGGATCCCCGAATTTTTTTTTTTTTTTAAGAAAATTTTCCCGCATTTTTATTTCTTCATAAATTTAGTATTTTGGTGTTAACTTCTTCATCCGAACTCCGTTTCTTGCAAATAATATATCGATTTCATCACGTTTTTTCGACATCTATCCATTGAATCTAAATTCATGTCAATCCTAATTTTGTAGAAAAAGTTATGAGTAAAATACATATTTTCAAATTCTTTTGATAATCAATGATCTTAACGATCATTGCCTATGATCTGAAAAATCGTAATGATCCGAAAGATCGTTGCTTATGATCGGTCGGATCATAGGCGACAAAAAAATCCATATTTTTATTTCTTCAAAAATTTAATACTTTGGTGTTAATCAGAACTTCGTTTCGTGAAAATAAGGTATTGATTTCATTCGATTTTTCGAGATCTATTCATTGAATCTATAGCCATGGGTTTAGAGAGAGAGAGAAATATAGAAAGAGAGTAGAGAGACTTTAGAGTGAGAGAGTAAAGTGGAATGTAAGAGAGTAGGTAGTGACAGAGAAAGATAAAGAGAGTTTTTACAGGGTTTTTGGTCTTTTCACATAAACGTGACATCAGCAAAAGGTCTTTAATGCAAAAATTTAGCTTTCAGCCTTTATTTCATTAGGGGCCTCTTTTCGAGGTCATAGAGGCAAAAATCCCTAAATAATAATTGCTTTATTTGCATTAGAGAAGTACATAGGACCACGTTTGAAGGTGATTAAATTCGATATTATTGAAAAAGTCGAAGGGGGAGAGGACCCACTGTCAGTTTTTCACGTGTTGAAATTGAAGGGTATAGTTTTTATTTGGGGTAAAAAATAATATTCCATATCAACTAATAGCCACCTCTCCAATTTTTTCATTACATAGTCACTCTCCAATATATTATTGGGGTAACATGTTTATATTTAATAAACCGTATATTATTGATAACCAATCTGCAGCAGCCATTAACATCTGTTGCTACAGCCATATAAATAAAATGTTTATATTTAATAAATTATGTATTATAGATCAACAAACCTGTAGCAACAGCCATGAATAACACGAAGAATTACATCAATGTCCGTCGTCGTAAGAAGCTTCTCTGGATTCAAAACGCTGACGTCATTACTGGACTCGCTATGTAAACGACGGTTTGATCTACTCGCTTCAAATATCATCATGTCTTCACCGAATTTCGCGACAACTTCGTTTCTCTCTTCCATCTCAAAGCTTCCTTCTTTCTCCTGATCAGCATCTTCTCTCTCCTCTCCGCCATCATCACCATCTCCTCCACCGTCCAATCCTTCAATTGAAAACATCCTTCCTTCAAATCAACCTTAATCTCCTTTCTCTCTCTCCTTCGTCTAAATGATTTTTTTTTACGTTAGGTTGAGCTTTTTTAAACAAAAATAAGGATCCTTAAATCAAGGGAGATTGATTTGAAATTCAAGATTAAAAAAAAGTAAATTATTAATTAAATGATATGTAATTAATAAGATATAGTTATTATGAGAGATAAAAGGGTAAGATGGTAAACTATTAAATCGGAAACCACCTGTAACGTCCTGTTATTTTGTGAAAAAAAAAAAAAAACTTTTATTTATTTTATTTTAATTTAAGTAATTAAAATTCATTTATTTATCATTAAATTAGAATTTAGTAGTTTATTTCATTTTAAGTCATTTTAATGGCTTTATTTACTTAATTACGTTTTAATGGTATTAATAATTATTAACGGGCCAATTAATAATTATTAATCACCATTGAGATAGTTTGAGATGTCCGGGATTCGTTTTTAAGCTAAAAGTCATCAAAAGGGCATTTTCGTAATTTCCCTTTAAACCTAAATATCTAGATATTCTTCTCTTCTTCTTCTTAAACTATCATTGACCAAGATTTGACCAAACTCATCATCTTTCTTCTTCTCCTTGCCGTGAGCAACTTCCTCCATTGGAGAGTTTTTGGTTTTTCTTTCTTTTCTTCGTTTCTCTTTCGTTTCTCGGCGGATCGTCGTGTTTTCGGTTGCATTGGATTGGTAGGGACGAGGGCTACCTATCCAACCTAGCTTTTCGAAGTTTCCCGTTCTCTAAGGGAAATCCCAAAAAGTAAGTTTTCAAACTTTTTAGGTGGTTTTGTTCGTTTTTTATTGTAAATGAGATTTGAAGTTGAAATCATGAATTTCTATCATGAAAAATGACGATTTTGAGCCCGGATTTTCGAAAAACACTATTCACCCGAAAACACTATTCACCATAGACACTATTCATCCGAAATCACTATTCACCCGAAATTACACATTTGTTCGCATATTAGTTATGAATTGTAATATGTTGTACAATCGGTGAATTGTAGGTGCGATTGCTCGGTTGTTGAATTGTGGGAAATCGGAGTTTTGGACCAAAACTAATTTGGCTAAGGTGAGTTTAAAATGGTTGTGATTACTTTTATGTTTTCGAATTGCTTGACGTTTATGTTAGATCGATGTTAAGAGGGTTAATAGACTTGAGAACTTTCCAAGAATGTATGTTATTTGGGAGTTAGTTTCTTGAGTTCGGGAGCTTTGGTAAAGGTTATATAAACTTTTGATAGCCTAAGTTGCTATAGAGAAAAGAATTGAAACATTATGTCTAACATACATTTCTATAGAGAAAAGAAATGCAATTGATATATAACCAAGAGCCATAGGAAAGAAGAATGAGATTGAATTGTTTATATGAGAGAACTAGATTCTCATTTATTTGGAAGATCTTGAAATTGGAGATTGTAATTTTTGATGTAAACCTTATGTACAGTATAAGGTATTAAAGAGAATGAAATAAGATTGGTTGTTGTTTAAAGTAAGATGTTATTGGTGGATTAAGTTATTATTCTCGAGGAGAATTAGATTCTGGAACTTGGAGAAGAGTATTATGTACTCCTTTTATCTTGAGTAGTTTTAGAATAGTTAAAAGAATTTTGGAGAGATTCTTGTGTAGAATCGAGTTAGTACGATATTATTAGTGATGAGATTCACTTTCGGATGTCACGGAATGGTTTGTGATTGGTGACTTGCATATTATCGTTATGCATAGATGTCACGTTGACTTGCATATTATCGTTATGCTTGCATATTATCGTTATGCATAGATGTCACGTTGACTTGCATATTATCGTTATGCATAGATGTCACGTTGACTTGCATATTATCGTTATGCATAGATGTCACGTTGACTTGCATATTATCGTTATGCATAGATGTCACGTTGACTTGCATATTATCGTTATGCTTGCATATTATCGTTATGCATAGATGTCACGATGACTTGCATATTATCGTTATGCATGCATATTATCGTTATGCACGGAGGTCACGGAATGATTGTGATTGGTGACTTGCATATTATCGTTATGCATGCATATTATCGTTATGCACGGAGGTCACGGAATGATTGTGATTGGTGACTTGCATATTATCGTTATGCATGCATATTATCGTTATGCACGGAGGTCACGAAATGATTGTGATTGGTGACTTGCATATTATCGTTATGCATGCATATTATCGTTATGCACGGAGGTCACGGAATGGTTATGATTGGTGATAAGTGGTCACGGATGTTATTTACTTTGTTATTTACTTTGTTATTTACTTTGTCATTTACTTTGTCATTTACTTTGTTATTTACTTTGTCATTTACTTTGTTATTTACTTTGTTATTTACTTTGTCATTTACTTTGTTATTTACTTTGTTATTTACTTTGTCATTTACTTTGTTATTTACTTTGTCATTTACTTTGTCATTTACTTTGTTAAGCACTAGTACCTACTTTATTTTACGAGCTTGAATATTTACTTTCCGAATTTACGAGTTAGTAGAATGGATTGATCTTATTATGTAAAGTACTTTGGAATATTGAATGGGTTGTGCAAGAGTACTTAGATTTTTGGACACATTTTCCGATATGGGATTCGGTCCATAGAAGTGCTTGCATCCATTTTATTCTCACTAGCATTTTTATGCTAATGTTGCTACACTTAAACTTTTTCAGGTATTACTCTTAGTAGGGTACGAGGTGGAGGAGATGGTGTTGCTTGATCACGAGTGGATGGCTTTCGGGACATGGACTTTATATGTACAATTTGGGAGCATTCTACGAATGCTTGATAAAAATCATATGTCATTACTTTTAAACTTGTATTTATGGCTCATGAGAATTTAATAACTGTTGTAGATTATTTTGTATTATTTTCTCTGATTTTGGGTATAAAATGGAGTGAAATGTCATTTGTTTTAAATTCTCTGGATTGAACCCATGTAAACAGGTTTAGGGAGTTTGTATTTTAAACGGATCCACGCCAAATTTTTGTAAAAATAAGTCTTCCGCTGTTTTACTCATGATTTAAAGATTTGAGAAAATTCGAGTCTTTACACCACCAGATCACCACCATAATTTGTGGTTTTTGATTAAAATTGATATTAATAATAAACAACCATTAATTCTGAAATATGGTGTTTTAAAGTGGTTATTGGTGTAATTATTTCTATTATGTATATTATGACATTTCTTATGTTTTTCTTTCCCAATGCATAAAAAATTTCTGTTTTATTATTCTCTCTCCCTTTTCTTTCTAAGATTGAAATTCATTTTCTATCTCATTTATTCTCTATCCTCCAATTTCATTTCTTTCTCTTTATATTATTAGTATATTATTTCCAGTTTTTTAACACACGTTCAATACATTTTCTTTATTTTTATGTTTTGATTTTATACTACATATTCCGAATAAATTCAATTTTGTACCTTCGGTACATTTTGTACATTTGGTACATCGCCATCCGCTTTGAAATTGCATTTGACAAACGGGAAGATATACATAATGTGTATAAGTATACATGTCATTTAATCTGTAATTAAAAATATAAAAGTGTTAAAAAAACTTTGAAAAAATTAATAATTAGCCTAATATACATAATGTACAAAATAAACATTTATCAACTAACATGTGGTGGTTTTTTGATCAGCTTGTAATTATTCTTGGACCCAGGTATTGTCCGAAAAAAATATATCTTAATAATGAGTGTGTGTTGTTTTAAAAGATGCTAGGAGGATATGCATTTTGAGTTTTGGATAAGAGAAGAAATATTTTTATATATTTCATTATGAAAAACGACAAGACGCTCAACTTGTGGGAATCCAATGCATGCAAAGCTACAAATTTTTTTTTCCTGGGGAATTTTATTGGGTAACATAATTTTCTACAATATTATAAATTTATATACTCTTTTTAAAAAGTAATCGTAAATATAACATTTTTTAAAGCCCTTATTCAAAAATGACACTTTTTGAATAGGTATTTCTATATATAGTAAATATTTTTAAATTTATGAAAATGACACCTTTTTAAAGGCACGTGTGGATTGAGTCTACACTTGTATTTGGGGGGAGAGGAAAAAAATGTTATTCTAAAAAAAAAATATGAAAAATTCTTCATTTTTTGTAAATAATCAATTAAAAAAATATTTAAATGAAAACTTTTGTTAAAAAAATGTCAAAGTAAATAAATGAGAAATGGATGAAATATGAGATAAAATAAGTGGTTTCATCCAATCTTATCCAAAAATCTTGGACAAAATCTTGAAAAAGGATAGCGAAGCATAGTCCCTCGTGTAATATTTTATTTTTAAAAAAATGCTATGAATCATAATTCCAACCAAACATCTAATCCTAGAAGTATCGAGAACCATTATGCGTAGGTAAGTGATACGGTCCCCATATGTCACAATGAATGAGATCTGTTAGAATATATTGGGCTAGAATTATGATGATTTGTAGTTTCCTTATCTGCATTCGTAAATGTCTCTGATTTGCTTAATTAGCTCGTTTACTTTATTTGTCTAAGTCATTATTTCTATATAAGTCATGTAATAGTGTTATACGTTTACACCGATTCAATACAATGTAGTCTTTCCACTAACAAGATCAAAAGACTATGCGGACATATGATTATTGGAAACAAAAGATAGACTTGTTTGCTTAGCCAACGGAGAGTTATAACAAGGCTCTTTATTGAAAACAAAATATGCAATAGACAATTTATTCTTCAGACAATTCAAAATATCAGGAGATAAGTGTCCTAATCTATCATGCCATATTTGAAGGCTCACTTTATTAACTATAGAGGCACATGTAAGCTGACATATAGAGTTCAATGCTGTAATCAAAACATATAAACCTGAACACCTTTCAATCTTGCCAATCCTCTCCGAAGTGGACTGATCCTGAAAGAAACAAGAATCACCAGAAAAAATAAGATTCAACTTGGAATCCTTGAGAAGAGAACTTATTGGCAAGGTGGGCATTTGGGGACCTTTTTCCAGATTTTCTCATGCCGCCACGGTGGTGGAGTCCTCACCGCCGCGGCGGTGAGTCTGAATCCATAACAAGGCTTTCCCCCAGCCAAAATTCCCGAGAGTGGGCGCCGCGGCGGTGGCCCTTGCCGCCGCGGAGACCAACTCGCTAAATTTCGCATTACCGCTCCTGCCGCCGCGGCGGTGGCCCGTTTTTCTAATTAACATTATTGTAAATTCATATTTGAATTTCCTTTTCTTTCCTTGTAAAGCTTGCCCTAATTTCTTGTATAAATATGGGTCTTTGACCATGAGAATCAATAAGAAAACATCTATACAAATTTTATCATGGTATTAGAGCGGGTTGATCAATGACCTCGCAAGAAGAAATACAAAAGAAGAAGAAAATCGAATCTAACATGGGGATTGTCAAACCTCCATTAGATTCATCTTCTCTATACTATTTGCATCCTTCTGATGGACCACAAATCACAATCTGCCCAATTGTGTTGCGTGGTGAGAATTATAATGAATGGGTCCGATCGATGCGAAATAACTTTCGCGCAAAGAACAAATTGGGTTTCATTGATGGAACCATAAAGAAACCAGAGCCAGGATCTACAGAAGAGAACTTATGGGTGACGGTGAATTCAACTCTTGTAGGGTGGATCCACAACACCTTGGATCCAGGGCTTAGATCTTCTGTCCCTCAACCTGATGATGTGAAGGATATGTGGTACGATATTCGAATGTGTTTCTCGATTGGAAACGGACCAATGATTCACGAATTGAAAACACTCCTTAGTGGGTGTAAACAGCGAGGCACAACGATAGTTGCCTACTATAATGAACTGAGGAAGATTTGGGATGAACTAGAAGGGTACACAATTGTACCAACTTGTATGCGTGAGGCGGCGGCAATCTTGGCTAAACAGAGGGAAAATGAAAAGGTACATGATTTCCTTGTGGGGTTAGATTCGACCTTTTACGGTAATGCGGTATCGAATATTTTGATGATGGAACCCTTGCCGAGTCTAAATGTCGTCTTTGGCAAGTTAGTCACAGAAGAAAGACATCATACAGTTGCTCGTTCTCAAGAACCAAAACCAGGTGCGATTGGGTTTGCTATGCAAGGAGCATCGAATAAGGGAAAACCACAGACTCGTGGTGGAGATAAATCAAAAGTTAATCTATTTTGTTCTCATTGCTTTAAATCAGGACAAGACAATGCAACCTGTTTCCAGTTGCATGGGTACCCTGATTGGTGGTCTTCTAATGGAGGGCAAGGACGAGGAGGAGGACGATCTGGTAAAGGCGGAGGAAGAGGTGGTAGTGGCCGTGCGCAAGTGGTGAATGCGGCCATCACAACAAATTGTGAGAAACAAACACCTATTACGGCTACTGATCGAAGCGGGTTACATGGCCTTTCTGATGATCAATGGGCTACATTGGTGAATATGTTGAATTCGAAAGGTCAATCCTCTACAACTGAGAAATTGAATGGTAAGTCTGTTGATGCAGGTTTGTGGATCATCGATACTAGATGTTCCAATCATATGTCTGGTAATGCTCACTTGTTTTATAATTTGGCTGATATTTCTCCTATCTCGGTTGGCCTTCCTAATGGAAAGCAGACTTTTGCACGAAAATGGGGATCAGTTCTTTTGAGCAGAAATATGAAGTTAGATCGTGTGCTATACATTCCAGATTTAACTTGCAATCTTTTATTCGTCTCTCAACTGCTTAACGATAATTACTATGCTCTAACGTTTACTGACAAGCTTTGTGTTATTCAAGACCGAGGTTCGAGGATTATGATTGGAGCGGGTGATCAATGTGATGGGGTTTATTGGTTTTGTCCGCTTCAACATCAACAAGTGAATCAGGCAGTTGTGACAGTTAATAGTGAATTGTGGCATCGACGTCTTGGCCATCCCTCAAGAAGTGTTGAATCTTCTTTCTCCAATTTATTTTATTCTTCTAGCAGTATTAAGAAAAACACTAGTTTGCATCAATCTTGTGATATTTGTCTTCGTGCGAAACAAACGAGAAGTGTATTTCCTTTGAGTTTTAATAAATCAGTTCCTATTTTTGATTTAATACACTGTGATATTTAGGGACCATATAAGACTGCCTCTAGTTGTGGGGCACATTACTTTCTTACTATTGTAGATGATTGCTCCCGAGTGACTGCCAAATCTGAAGTTCCACGACTATTGCGAAATTTCTGTAAAATGGTGCAAACTCAGTTTAATACCACTGTGAAAGTTATTTGAAGTGATAATGGTAAAGAGTTTACCTCTCTACATCAATTTTATGGGGACAAGGGTATTCTTAACCAAACCTCTTATGTTGACGCACTCCAACAAAATGGGAGAGTGGAAAGAAAACATAGGCATATCCTTAATGTTGCACGGGCTCTTCTCTTCCAAGCTAACCTTCCTACTTCGTTTTGGGGTGAAAGTGTCCTAACTGCTGTGTACCTTATTAATCGAACTCCTACTCCTATTCTTCACAGCAAGACACCATATGAAATTTTATTTAATAAATCCCCGTCTTTTACCCACTTGTGTGTCTTTGGTTGTCTTTTTTTTGTGAAGAATCAACCTCGTGTTAAAGATAAGTTTGGTTCTCGTTCTCGAAAGTGCATATTTATGGGATATCCGTTTGGGAAGAAAGGGTGGAGAGTTTATGATCTTGAAACTCATGAATTCTTTGTTTCACGTGATGTAACTTTTTGTGAGCAAAACTTTCCCTTCCTAGATAATGCTTCCTCTCCCGACTTAGGCCTATCATCTTCCTCCCATAATAACCAGGTTATGATGATCCTGTTCAAGAAGAAATTCTTGTTAGTAGTGCGACTTTACCATCTACTTTGCCAGATGATGACGGTTTATTGGTGTCTCCTATTGATACTTCTAATATTGTTGGTGACGTGCCTACTGATTCTTCTTCTTCAATTGTATCTACTGATGCTTCTCCGGATGCCATTCCATCTGGGAGAGGCCATCAGATTAAGAAGAGTTCAACGAGGCTCACAGATTATGTTACAAATACCATTCGCACTATAAACCCCGTCACATCACCTTCTTGCGCTTCATCATCATCCTCAGGTACTCGTTTTCCCATTGCTTGTTATGTAAATTGTGATAGATTTTCGCACAACCATTCTTGTTTCTTGGCTGCCAATACTACAGGAAAAGAACCAACCTCTTTTCACGAGGCAGTTCAGGATGCCGGTTGGCGTAAAGCAATGAAAGAGGAGATTGATGCCCTTGAACGTAACGAGACATGGACCTTGAAAATATCCCACCCGGGAAACGTGCTATTGGTTGCAAATGGGTGTATAAGATCAAATATAAGTCTGATGGATCTGTCGAAAGATTGAAAGGTCGTCTTGTGGTTCATGGAAATCGACAAATTAAAGGTATCGATTTCAATGAAACTTTTGCACCCGTTGCCAAAATGGTTACTGTTCGGACTTTCCTCTCTATTGCTATTGCTCGGAAGTGGGAGTTGCATCAGATGGATGTTCACAATGAGTTTCTGCATGGTGAACTTGATGAAGAGGTATATATGAAATTGCCTCCTGGTTTTGCCTCTTCTGCTACTGGTAAAGTTTGCCGTCTTCGTAAGTCCTTATATGGCCGTCTTCGTAAGTCCTTATATGGCCTTCGACAGGCTCCTCGCAACTGGTTTGCTAAATTATCTTCCGCATTGAAAGATATTGGTTTTGTTCCGTCTTACCCGAATTACTCTCTATTCAGCTACTCGAAAAATTCGGTTTGTTTGCATGTGCTTGTGTATGTTGATGACCTGATTATTACTGGCAGTTCTTCTAAGGCAATTGTTTCTTTCAAGAAGCAACTCAGTGACAAATTTCATATGAAGAACTTAGGCGCATTGAAATACTTTCTTGGTATTGAGGTAGCTCCTGGAACCGATGGGCTTTATTTATCTCAACGTAAGTATGCTCTTGATATTATTGGAGAGGCTGGTTTACTTGGAGCCAAACCTGTCTCTACTCCTATTGAACAAAACCACCGACTTGCTCTTATCAATTGCAAACCTCTTGATGATCCTGAGAAATATAGACGTCTCGTTGGCCGTCTTATTTATTTGACTATTACTCGTCTGGAGCTGAGTTATTCGGTTCATATCTTGGCCAAATTTATGGGAAATCCTCGTCTTGAACATTGGGATGCGGGCCTGCACGTTTTGCGGTATTTGAAGGGATGTTCTGGTCAAAGTATTCTTCTACGCGGTGACTGTGATTTTCAGTTAACTGCTTATTGTGATAGTGATTGGGCTAGTTGCCCCTTATCTCGACGTTCTTTGACTGGCTATTATATCCTTTTGGGTTCTTCCACGATTTCTTGGAAGACTAAGAAACAGGTTACTGTGTCTCGTTCCTCTGCTGAAGTGGAGTATCGATCGATGGCCTCTACGGTCTGTGAGTTAAAATGGCTTAAGTCTTTGTTATCATGTTTTGGTATCACTCACTCGCAGCCTATTCAGCTTTATTGTGATAGTTAGTCCGCTTTACATATTGCTGCTAATCCGGTTTTTCATGAACGAACAAAGCATATTGAGATGGATTGTCACTTTGTTCGTGATGCTCTTTCTGCTGGTCTTGTTCGCGCGGCACATATTCGAACTAATCTTCAACTTGCCGACATTCTCACTAAGGCTCTCAGTAAAGCTCAGTTTCAGTTTCTTATTGGCAAGTTGGGCATTTGTGATCTCCATGCTCCAACTTGAGGGGGCGTATTGGCAAGGTGGGCATTCGAGGACCTTTTTCCAAATTTTCTCCTGCCGCCGCGACGGTGAGTCTGAATCCATAACAAGGCTTCCCCCAGCCAAAATTCCTGAGAGTGGGCGCCGCGGTTGTGGCCCTTGCCGCCTCGGCGACCTACTTGCTAAATTTCGCATTACCGTTCTCGCCGCGGCGGGGGCCCGTTTTTCTAATTAACATTATTGTAAATTCATATTTGAATTTCCTTTTCTTTCCTTGTAAAGCTTGCCCTAATTTCTTGTATAATTATGGATCTTTGACCATGAGAATCAATAAGAAAACATCTATACAAATTTTGTCAGACAGACAGACAGCAGGTTAATCTTAGAATGTGGTATATATAGAACATGTTTTCAGAGTAAGGAAAGAACTCAATTCAACAGTCCCAATATAATAAACAGAAAATCTCTCAAGATTGGGCAAAGTGACATAACAGTTCTGGACAGCCTTCAAATGAGTAAATTTAGACGTTTTTGAGCATATATGATTGGAAGCTCGGGAGTCAATGATCCAAGCATGACTATAAGTTATAGTGCAAGAAAAAGAAATACCTGAAGCTGGAGATATAGCACAATTAGTAACACCAGAAGTAGATGGCTTGTCCAAATGGCTATGCAAGAAGTTGCTGAGGATTAAGAGACTGAACAAAGTTATCAGGAACATGTTGTTTCTCAAACATATATAAGCAGAAAGTGGATTAACATGACTTAGGCACATAAATATGACTCAAATTAGGAAAAGAAGATAGTAGAAGCGGTGAGAAGCTCAAGCCTCAACACGTACATGATGACTCAAATTTCCATTATGGCTATGATACCATATTATTATTCATAAAATTATAATAATAGAAAGAGACAACTTTACTCACTTCTGATGAATAATGGCGTTATTTCTCTTTTAACTATCGCCTAACCAACTCTCAACTACTATGAATAGTACAATTAATCTGAAAATACAATAGTACACCTAATATTTCATTACATAGATTTTTCACTAATATACATCCACACACACACACACACACACACACACACACACACACCACACACACACACACACACACACACACACACACACACACATATATATATATATATATATATATATATATTTATGTAACTAACTTCATTTTACATACAATCTTTCTCCGTCTAATTTCTCTCTTCACAAAGTCACTAACATCTCTAGCTATCTCTCACCAAATACTATTATATTCACTGAAACCTCTGTACACAAAGTTTCTCCCTAGCTTCTGCAACGACCCAGACTTTTGAGGTAAATTGAAAGTTTTAAATTAAAATCTTATTTTTATTTATTTATTTGGGAATTTGATTCATTGGTTAGCTTTTAATACTCAATTATGATTTTAAAAATTAAGGAGATAACCTTATAAAATTTAGGAAGAAGTAATTTTGTTTAGTGAGTGAAATGGGAAGTGAACTTAGTTTGGTTAAACTACTTAATAAAAGATTGTTTTCCTCTTGAGCCTTTTGAACCAAAAGTGGTGTGGGCCCTCTTCTTGCTTTTCCCCACTCTCTCAAATGAAAGAGAGAAATCATTCCTTCCTTTTATGAGTACGCAAAGGAAAGCAAAGAAAGAAAGAGTGAAAAGTGGTGTTCTTCTTCCTCTCGTTGTGGCTCTGCTAACCTCTGAGTTTCTATTCCATTTATTTTGGAGTTGGAAGGTTATTTTTCTCAACTCTTTTCTTTTAATGGGTTTTTATTTTATTTGTTCAAGTCTTAAGTTGGAGTAAAACTTCATGGAAATGGAGCTTGTACCTCTAAATACATGGAGGATTTGGACCCTATTTTCTATCCCAACCTTTTGCCTAGCCTTTTTCACTTTAATTATCATTTCCCATTCAAAATCTATGTTATTTGGGTGTGTTTTATGTCTAATCCGAAAATGCCATATTTATCCTCTCTTCTTATTTTTATTTTTGTTAAAAACCTCATCCTGAAGCTGTAGATCTCCCTTCCACAATCCTTTTAAAAAAAAATTATATATCTATATATGTAATAGTCTTTTAAGCTCATATGAGCTTATAAGATATTTGATTTCATAACAGTGGTACGCCTACCACTGTTATGCTAAAAGTTTATATATATATATATATATATATATATATATATATAGTTATATATATTCATATAATTATATATTTACATAATTATATATTTTTACATATTTATATATTTATATGAAGCCTTTTGACTTGATCCCCCTATAATCTTTTGGGCCGGGAGCGAGTCTTATCATTATTTAATAATCTTAAATGTTGGGTTGGATTTTAAATGTGTTTTAAATTGGTTGTGTGTAGGTGGTGTTTGAATCAATAAATCGGATTGTTAATTGACATTGGAACATTGGCGGTTTTGAGACTATTTGAAGAGGTGAGTAAGAGTGGTAAATGGAAAGAGGGATTGAAAATGGCCCAATTTTTAATTGGCTTATTTGAATGAATTCTCATTGTTCCATTGATTGTTTATGTTCTATTAAAGTATTTGCATATTTGAAATTTCATTAAAACTCATTTTAGTTAGGTTGTGCTTCCATTTTGCTGGGAAGAGCATTACATGGTTTTAATTGCATTTCGTTTCGAAAACCATTTAGTGTGTTTGATTGAATTGTATGCCCTTGTTTGTTTATTGTTGTTATGAACTTGAGATGTGAATTGTTAAAGTAATGGTAAATTGAAAGAGGAATTCGGCATGTGTTGCCAAGAATGAATTGAGATGTGCATGTGATTGGAAATGTAGGATTTGTACATCTTTCTTGTCGCTACGATTACAGGGCGTAGTTATGGTCCCTGATATAAGTGAGGCGGCGATTGTGTATCAAAGCTAAGTTCACAAGTAAGATCTAAGGCTATCTCAGTCAAGGACTTGCTCTATTATTATTGGACCACTTCATCACTTGTGTAGTTTTGATAGATGGATCCAAGCAAGAAAGGTTGCAAACACCGCATTTCATTTGAATTGTTGTTTGAAGTCGCTTCAACGGTGAGGTGATATGATTGTTTAATAACCTAATGAAAGAATAAAGAGAAAGAATTAACTCTGGTTTTCTATTTTCTCCAAGTAAAGATTGACGTATTTACAAGCTTTCTTAACTTTTAACATTCTTTTCTCACTTAGCGAGTTTAGCTAATGGTGTTACACACCAAAAACATTTCAGGTATTGGACGGGGAACTGGGCCTTGACGATTATTGGTGACGGCGCTCTCATGGACTATTACTATTTTTTGTCATGTCATTTTGGATTCTTAGACCTTGTGTCTTTTTCTTTTAAATTCAGGTTTATTGTTTAACTCTATGATTTTTTTTTTTTGGATTTCTTTATTTACGTTTTGAATGACTTTATTTATCAAACTTGTGAATCCCGGGATTCTTTTGAAATGAATTTTTATGATGAATTATTTGAAAATCAAGTCTTCCACAGCTTTATTATGCTTTAGCATGTTTAATATTGATTTAGGGTCGGGTCGTCACAGCTTCTCTTTACAAAATACTCATTTCCTCTTACTAATTTCTCCCTCTACATTTCCTCTCACTTATTAATAATTGATATTAAACAAGTAGTATTTTTATGGAAAACACTTTTTCTTCCAACACTTTTGAAAAAAAAATACTAATTAAATATTTCCTCAATAAAGGGCTTTTAAGTGTTTAGGAAATTCAAAATATTTATGATAATATGGTAGAATATTATATAAAAGTGGAAAAGTGGAGAAATACTCCTTACAAAAAATATTTCTTTTAAGAGTGTTCTCAAACACACTTTGAAAAGTTATCGTTTAATATTATTTGTTGTTGAGATTAAGTCCAGAATTAGTAAATGAAACTTGTGAGCACCTTTTTTTTAAGTGCTTCCTTGATTTACTCATCTTTGATTTAAGGTAGAATTTCAAAATGATTTTTTCTCTCTTTTTTAATAAGGGTATTTTCATCAAAATGATTTGCCTCTCTCCTTCCTAAATTTATGTATACGTCAAATAGTGTTATTTATTTTTTGAAGGCTAAATAGTGTTATTTTATACAAATAGGGACTACTTACAGACTTATCCCCCAATAATGTCTCTAGAGCTATGACTGATGACAAATCTATTATTTGTAATACTGGATTTTTAGAATCTCTACTTTGGTATGGTATTATTTATTTTCTACGTGAATTCACATAACTCAACTATTAGTTCAACTTAAAAGGCCTTATATCAATAGGGATACGGTTGATTTAAGTATATAGCCATTAAATTGGCCAATTTTCAGTTTTTAGCTAGTTGAATATTTTTTTAAGTAAATGACCACAAGGAAAGAGAAATTACCAATATATAAAATTAAAAAAAAAAAACCTCAACTCTTGAGGAAAAAATAATATGATAAATATAAGCAAATCTTAGAGATTACATCTAATAAAAATATAAATAGAAAAACAAAATCTTACTAGACAAAATGCCTTAAAAATAATAAACATACTCTTTCTTCTTCAAACCCATTAAAACTCACCATTTTTCCGGCTAATCAACAACTTCATGAATACACTACACTGTACAAATCAAATATGCAGAAACCTCTTCATCACGCATCGTACCTTACTTTACAAAAGTATAGTAATGTACTGTAGAATACAAATATACACTCTTCTCCAGCGTAATGTACAAACGTACTATACAAAACAATTACCTATACTCCTTCTCCAGTCTCGTCAACCTACTGTACTTTACATACAAATGTATTGTACGCTTCATTCCTGTTCAACTGTACTATACACTTCATTCATGTTCATCTTCATCGCTTGAAACTCGAAATCGCAGATCCCACCAATGTATTGTACTGTAAAATAATGTACGGTACAAATATATCTTCCTATCATCAAACCCAAAATCACCGCCTACACTTTTGAAACTACCAAAAAAAAAGATACTAGAATTTATAATTAAGAAACGTGGATCTCGGAGTACTTTTCCATACTTTTCATAGTAAATCATTGGCAGTGAAGCAATAGAAATCGGAGTACCTCTTCGTAATTTTAGAAGTTCCACTATTTCCAATACCAATGTCTCAAGTGACCCGGGGGAAAAACTATGATCATCATTGACAGAATTGCCATTGTACATCTGAGAAAAGTTCTCGGGGATGAGGTTGCCATGGACATATCTACAACTACTTCCATGCTTGCGTATCTAAATTTATATCTAAAAAATCCCAGCCTTTATTCACTCTAAAATTCATAATCATTTGGATGCAGATAAAATTTGTGGAAATTAAGATTTTGATTACTATTTGTATTTGAAAGAGAGAGATGAAAATTGCTACAAACTTTTAGCCATTAATGAATAAAAAGAAGTAAAAATGACGATTTAGAGCTTTATTTTTTTTTTCTTTTTAAAAATGTCATTCCAAATGTTATAACTTTTCTTATTTATATTATTATTTGAATGATTTTTTTTAATCAAATTTTCTTAGGTCTGGTATCAATCTTTTTATCTAATATTATAACAAAAGGAATCAAACTAAAATTTGGGATAAAATCTTGGAACGAAAAAAAAGAAATCAGTAATATTAGATAACGAAAACGTAAATGATGTAATAGATAAAATCAATGGGTAAAATTGATATATTAAAAAAATATAGAATCTGAAAATAACTAAAAAATAAATTTTTTTATTAAGTGGCTAAATAATGAAGAGACTCCTAAAAACTGGTTATTTACTTGATTAATTCATAGGGATACTCTACATTTCTTCTAATTCATGGTCATCCCAAATTCTATTTTACTTATTTTAAGATTTTCTTAATTTTCAAAATATAGAAAGATCTAGATTACATTTTATGCCCAAACAACTCCTATAAATTTGAGGGGTAGTTTGAGTTTGGACCACTTCATATAAAAAACCAGTGGTTTTGTAGCATTTATGAATAATGAAAAAAAAGGACCATCTTTGAAGGTGATTGATAGGGAAACGTCCCGGGGAGGAGACCTCCTCTAAAGATTTCACTTATTATTATTAGGGTTAAATGTACACCCTCACATTTTCAAGGTTTTTTAATTTACACCCTGCACTCTCAATTTGGTACACTTTGTCGAGGCCAATTTCTGTTAAAAAAAACATCTAAATTAACAGACCTTATTATTTTATTATTATTTCTAACCCTAGGTTAAATGAAGGTAGATGAAAAGACAGTTTAATCCTTAATAACCATAATGTTCAATTCCTATTGGCTTAAAGTTTTTCTCTTTCACGCTTTCTTATTTGAAAAGGAAAGAGCAGCTGCGAACGTTTTCCATTGGTGAGTGAAAGAACTTTCCATTGCAGACAAAAAAAAGTTCTCCCGCTGAAAAACTAGAAATCTTTTTTATTTATTTATTTTTAATAAAAATAATGGTCAAAACTAAATCTTCTGATCAAATCCATAAAAGATTTTCAAATAGAAGAATGAGTATAAGGCATCTTCAAACCCCAACAAAAAGCTACAAAGAATTATTGTCATTTTCAAGTTTAACCACCATTTAAGATCTGCTTGGATTTATAAAAATCTTTATCAGCAGCCATGGATGCAAAGGAGGAAGGTTGAGATGGATGAGAAATTAAAGAAAAAAGAGGGTTGAGATGGATGAGAAATATAAATTGAGAGATGGGGTTTTGGAAAAAAATAAAAAAAGAATGATTCAAAGAAAGATAGGATTTGGATGGAGAATTTTGTTCGGAGCTGCTCAGATGGCAAAACGTGGAATAGAATTGTTTTTTTAACCCAATGGAATTGACAGTCAATTTGACATAGACGGTGACTTAATAAGGATTAAATTGTCTTTTCATATACCTTAGTTTAACTTACAGTTAGAAATAATAATAAAAAAAATAGGGTCTGTTAGTTTGGATGTTTTTTTAACAGAAATTGGTCTAGATAAAGTGTAGAGGTGAAAAAAGATAAATTGAGATTGTAGGAGTTGTAAATTCAAAAAGCTTGAAACTGCATTGGTCGTGCATTTAACCTTATTATTATTATTATTATTATTATTATTATTATTTATACAATTTTCACACGATTCAATAATATTTGGTATCGAAAAACTTGTATGATAATAATTTTAATAGATAAAAACACATGGTTTGAACCCTATGGGCTAAAAATTTTATGAAAAATACTTTGACCACTAGATCAATCTATTATTGAATAAAAAAAAACTTTATAATTAATATACGACTTTTTGTTGGAAATTTTATATATAATGTGATATATATAAAATAATGTTAGAAAGTAAGTTGGTGTTAAGTCAAAAACTAAAATCACATTTAGTTTTGATTTTACATATATATATATATAATAGACAAAAATACTATTATAATACTTTCAATTTGAAAGTCATTTGACAAAGTCAAATTGGGTTAATTCTAAAATAGAAATAAATTTATTTATCATATTTAATTTGAGACGTTATTATTCAATATTTATAGTCATTTATTGAAATTTAATAATGGAATTTAATTGTGAATTTAATTCAATTTCATGAGTTACAAATTTGGTTCCTATAAATAAGAACCCATTTTGTTCTATTGAGATGTACAAAAGTCAATTGTAAAATATTGATTGTATCTCTTTTTTCTCGTGGTTCTTCCTTTCTCAGCTCTTTTCAGTTAATGCTTTGGAGAGCTATTCTTGAGGGGTTCTAGGTTCGTGAGTATCCGATTGTTGTTCTCACGAAATGCTTCATCGAATCCTGCCGAGCCAAGTTGCCATTAAAGCGCAAACAATCCGAGAAGGGCAATTTCGACTTCAGGACAACGGCTAGACCGTGCTTTGAAGTTTTACGTTTTGTAATGTTATCATTCGGTATTTTGTTTTAATTAATTTCTTGTTATTACTAATCTATTTTGATTATGTAAACAGTGACAATATCGATATACATTGACCATGTTCACCGCAATTGTTGTTATTTGAGTTCCGGTTCCAACAGTTTTTACTAAACATCAATTTTTGATGAGTTATTATTTTTGCACATAAACTTGGGTTTATTTTTCATACTTTGATGATTAAATAGCTTAAAAACTAGGTAATTATCATTGATTTGTGTTTATGTGCTAGGTTGGAGAAGAGATGATGAAAAAGGACTAAATAATTGTATTTTGGAGCTTTCTTGACACTTCGGCGCCATGGCAACAACTTTTAGTGGCCGCAGCCACAAGGAAAAGTCTGATTCCAAGCCAAAATTCCAGAGAGTTTGGCGCCCCTGGAGCTGATTTTCTAGCCCCATAGCACCAAGCGTGAAATTTCCAGATTTTAGTCTTTTTAGTCTTTTTTCGGCCACTGGGCTCACCCCATAAAAAATCGGTCCGTGGCGCCTCCGGATTTTTTAGGATAGATTTTTTTATCTTTTGTTTTAAACCCTAGTTTTCAAGGATATAAAAGGGAGACTTCTTTTCTAATAGGTCAAGAACGTTTTTCCTTAGTTTTTCTTGGAGAATGATGAACTCCATGTCTAGCTAAACTCCGAATTTCCAACCAAGGTTAATCAAAGTTTGATTTTTATATTTGTGAGATTTGTTCTTCATCTTTCTTTCTAATTCTTCTCTATTTCTATATTTTCTATTTTATGCATTCAATATCACATTGTTTGATTGTTCAAATAGGGCCTTTTGATCATTCTTCAATTTGATAGATCAATTGTCAATTAGAGTGTTTTAATCCGTAATTGTTTATGCATTCTAATCCATGTGAAAATTAGTATGAATGATTAATAAGTCTTTTCATCTCATGCTATGAAAATATAGGATCTAGTCTAAATTGATCGAACATTTCGCATTTGTTGGCTTGAATTGGTCGTCCTTCTCATCTTATTGTTGTCATTGATTAAATTCTATTGTCGTACTCTAGGGTTGTCATTGATTAGGGAAGTAATTAATGATTGTATCTTAATTACCGACAAACTAAGAAAGGATAGATTAATAAGACGTTCTTAATAATCATAACCAATTTAGAGAATGAGTTAGGATTTCATTAGAAAATAAATGATCAAATAATATAAATCAAACGATGATTACACCTTTGGTTGGAACTTTCTCCCATTGAACCACTTCTTAACTTTTATTGTTTTCTTTCTCAATTTCTCAACAAACTCAAAAAACCCCAATTTTAATTCACCAATCTCAGTGGATTTGACCCTACTTTCCACTACTACAAATCCATAAACCTGAAAGTAGAGACTTTTATTTTTGGTGGATTCGACGCCCACCAAATTTTGGCACTGTTGCCGAGGATTGGTGTCATTTAATTTTGTTTTTATCAGTTTAATGTCCCGTTCTTCTCGTACAGGTAATTTAGAATACGATCCTGAGATAGAGAAGACAGCTAAACAGTTGAGGAAACCAACTAGAGAGCGAAAACAACGTCAATTTTCTTCCGCTTCCTCATCCTCATCGACAGAAGAGGAAATTCAAGTCAATTTGTTAGATCCTACTAACGAATTTGAAGAAGTAAGAGAACCAATGGAAGACGCTGAAAGAACTCTTAAGGAGTTGACTGCACCGAATACAACTCAAGAACCATTGTGCATTCAATATCCGAATATGAAGGTGAATTTCGAGCTTAAATCAGGACTCATTCATCTCCTTCTAAGTTTCAATGGGCAAGACAGTGAAGATCCAAACAAACACCTTAAAGCATTTCATCTTGTTTGTTTGAGTATGAAGCCACATGGTGTAACAGAGGATCAAATAAAGTTGAGAGCTTTTCCTTTCTCACTCACTAAAAAAGCCAAGGATTGGTTGTTTGATTTGCCCCCAAATTCTGTATCGACATGGACAGAGATGGCCACATTATTTTTGGAAGAGTATTTCTCCTCATCTCGTGCTTCGAAGTTACGAAGGGAAATATCTGGGGTTCAACAGAGGAATATGAAAACTCTCCATATGTATTGGAAGAGATTCAAGAAGTTATGTGCCAGTTGCCCTCAACATGGATTTTCTGACCAACTTTTGATTCATTATTTTTATGAGGGGTTGACTTCTATTGAGAGAAGATTAATGGATGCCACAAGTGGTGGTGCTATAGTGAACAAAACTCCTTCTGAAGCTAGAAGACTAATTACCACAATGGCAGCAGCCTCACAACAAAGTGAAGCTCTTCAAGAATCCACTTCTTGAAATGTGAACGAGGTAAATGTTTCATCCCTTAAAAATCAAATAGCTAACTTAACTTCTCTTGTTGAACAGCTAGCTTTGAAGAATCTTCAACCAGTCAAAACATGTGGAATATGCACAACACCTCACCCAACCGATATGTGTCCCACTCTTCAAGATGAATCACAAGAGACTGCTAATATCGTGGGAGGATATCATGGAAGATATCAAGGTGGCCAGCAAGGGAACCGACATGATCCTTTTTCTAACACTTACAACCCAGGATGGAAGGATCATCCTAATTTGAGCTATGGGCAACGAGATCCCTTCCAACAACCTCCACCTAGACCCGCTAATTTCCAACAACCATCTTCATCAAAACCAGGTATGTCTCTTGAAGAAATTATTCAAACCATTGCTATTAACACACAACAATTTCAACACGAAACGAGGTCAAGTATCATGGAAACGAAGTCAAGTATCAAAAACTTGGAGAACCAAATAATTCAACTAGCACTTTCCTTGAGCAAGATGGAATCACAAGGTAAATTACCATCTCAAACCATCGTCAATCCGAAGGAAAATGTTAGCGAACAAAACTCCTTCTGAAGCTAGAAGACTAATTACCACAATGGCAGCAGCCTCACAACAAAGTGAAGCTCTTCAAGAATCCACTTCTTGAAATGTGAACGAGGTAAATGTTTCATCCCTTGAAAATCAAATAGCTAACTTAACTTCTCTTGTTGAACAGCTAGCTTTGAAAAATCTTCAACCAGTCAAAACATGTGGAATATGCACGGCACCTCACCCAACCGATATGTGTCCTACTCTTCAAGATGAATCATAAGAGACTGCTAATATCGTGGGAGGATATCATGGAAGATATCAAGGTGGCCAGCAAGGGAACCGACATGATCCTTTTTCTAACACTTACAACCCAGGATGGAAGGATCATCCTAATTTGAGCTATGGGCAACGAGATCCCTTTCAACAACCTCCACCTAGACCCGCTAATTTCCAACAACCATCTTCATCAAAACCAGGTATGTCTCTTGAAGAAATTATTCAATCCATTGCTATTAACACACAACAATTTCAACACAAAACGAGGTCAAGTATCATGGAAACGAAGTCAAGTATCAAAAACTTGGAGAACCAAATAAGTCAACTAGCACTTTCCTTGAGCAAGATGGAATCACAAGGTAAATTGCCATCTCAAACCATCGTCAATCCGAAGGAAAATGTTAGCGCTATATCATTGAGGAGTGGAAAAGTTTTGGAAGAACCTAGGATGAAAGAGACTTTTGATATTCCAAGAGAAGAAACCGAAAAGGAAGCTATCTCATCTCCAAAAGTTCAATTGGAGGTTCCCGAAAGAGCAAAAACCAAGGTATTATTGACTCCTCCTCCTTTTCCATCTCGTTTGGTTAACTCAAAGAAATCTGAACAAGAATAAAAGAGATGTTGGAAACCTTTCGAAAGGTTGAGGTAAATATTCCATTGATAGATGCAATAAAGCAAATACCTCGATATGCAAAATTCCTTAAGGATCTGTGCACAAACAAGAGGAAATTGAAGGGTAATGAGAAAATAAGTGTGGGGGAAATGTCTCAGCAATTATTTAAAGGAAAATGCCTCCTAAAGGGGGAGATCCAGGTATGTTTTCAATTCCATGTAAGTTAGGAGACTTAAGAATTGATAAAGCCATGCTCGATTTAGGAGCTTCAATCAATGTCATGCCTCTTTCTATGTTTAAATTTTTAAATGTTGGCCATTTTAGAGAAATAGGTGTAATCCTCCAACTTGCTGATAGATCCAATGCTTATCCTGAAGGAATTTTAGAGGATGTGCTAGTACAAGTTAAGGGTTTGGTATTTCCTGCAGATTTCTATGTTCTAGATATGGGGGATGATGTTTTTACCTCATCTTTAGTTCTATTAGGAAGACCATTCTTATATACCTTTGATGTACATGCTGATATAATTACTATGGAGTTCGATGGTGAAGTTATAAAATTCAATATACATGACTCCATGAAACATTCTGATGCTAATTCTTCAATTTTTGCCATGATTGATTTTGTCGATCCTTTGACTAATGATATTCTAGAATTGTTTGATAAAGATGACATGCAGGTTGCTTCAACAAAGAAACCCAAAATTGGAGAATTGCGAGCCATAATTCGAAAATATGTCAAGTCGATTTGGGATGTGCATTAATGAAAAAGCAACTCGGTCTAGCCAAAAACGTTAAACAAAAGGCGCTTTTTGGGAGGCAACCCAAATTTTTATGTTTTTTGTTTTTGTTTCCATTTTCATTTTCATTTTTTTTGTTTTATTTGATTTCTTTTCTTTGTTTGTCTTTTTTAAAATAACCGGGTTTAATAAAGGCTATGCAGGCCGAAGGATGATTTTTTTCGCTGAAATCTCACACTACCAAGTCGTAACAATTCAACTACCAATGAATGATTTTTCAGGGACGTTTTCTCACCCTCTTTTATTTTTGTTAATTGTTCATTGAGGACAATGCATGCTTTAAGTGTTGAGGGTAGAGAAAACGGAATAAAATTCAATTTGCTTGCTTGCTCTTGATAATTTTAATTTTCATTCTTGGATGATTGAGATTGTTTTGTTTTATTGAATTATTTTGAGGCAAAATAGGGATTAGCATGATTAGTTAAATTCTTGTTGGCTTGTCTTGAGTAGTTGATTTGGATGACTTTTGAATAAAATGTGTTATGGGATTTGTGACAATCTAACCTTTGTGAGTTTTTGGGCCAAAAGAGCATATCTTCATAATATTTTTGCTCTATTCATTTCTTGTGTGATTGTCAAACATAGTTGATTAAACTAGAATTTTCTTTGTTATGCATGTTGAGGCCTATGTGTTGTTTTGAATGCTTAGAGTTTAGAAAGGGCAAATTAGGTGATGCCATTTTTAGCTTTCTTAAAAGGCCAACCTTGACATATATCATTAGAAAGCCAAATTTGAGCCTAGACCTATTTCTTGGAAATTAACCACAATATGAATAGCCCAATATCCTTCTATTTGTTAATTTCCTTTTGAACCCAATTGTTGAAGAATTATTTGAACTTTGCTCCATTTTATGCATGCTTTGAACTCATTTTGCATAATTCTTTAATAAAGCTTATTTTTGGGAAAAACTCGGGTTTTTAGCACCTTAATGTATTATTTGGATTGTTTTTAGCTTTTGGTATATAATAATGTCAATTTGAATGAAAGAAAGTCTTAAAAGAATTGAAAATTTCATGCAGGAACAAAGAAAAATGCAAATTTTACAATAGTGTTATAGCTGATCTTTCAAGACAGCAAAGACACTGAAAGCGAATTGGGAGCAGCAGATTTCGAACAGCAGCCTTTATAAATCAATGTTCTGGGCCTGTTTCAGCTCATCCACGTTTGGCAAATTAAACCCACTACTTTGGGCCCCATTTGGAGGAGTCCAAGTCCAAGCCCAAGCCCAAAAAGCAAGTAGGAAAAGAAAAATTAACCTAAAAGAAAAGAAGGGCTGGAACGTGAGGTAGGGAGAGAAGGCAGAACGTTAGAACGTGAGATCAGCAAAGAAAAAAAGGCAGAAGCGAACGTGAAAGGCAGAGGGAACAAGGGAGACGGAAGCAACATCAACTACGTGAAGGATCCTTCTTCGCCATTAGAGAAATTCGTTTTACTCTTCCTTCCATTCTTTATTCTTCATTCTTTTAGATTATTGAATTCAAGTTATGTTAGGTTTAGTGTTTATTTTGTTAAACTCTTTTGTTAATTCAATTTTCATTATGAACTAAATTTCTTAGGTTGGAATTGATAGAGGAACCCTAAGGGGGATTAGTTTTCAAAGCTTTATTGAATTCAATTTTTATGCTCAATTAATGGTTTGATATTTTTATTCTTTTTGCTTATGCTTGATCAACCTAAGTGAATTGCTTAGTTTAGTTTTAATTCTGAAAAGGTTAAAATTGAATGGACAAACATTGATTGATAGGGTTTAATGATTATTTGAATTATTATTTAGTAATGCATAGACATATGTAATTACACCCTAAAGCCTAAACCGGAACACTAAAACCATAATTTCTTAATCCGATTTTACCTAGACATAGGATTTAAATAGGATTAGTAATCATAATCATGTTAGGCTTGACGAAGTCACTTGAACAAATGGGTTTACTTGCATAAAAAGTGAATTTAATATTGCGATTGTCTTGAAGAATGACCCACAAAGACACTGCCGCAGATTTTGAATTCTAAGACTTTTTAGGGGGATTCTTGATTTTCCAACCACTCATCTCTACATAGTTTAATCACTTTAATATTTGTGCACATATTAGGAGTAATTTCAGCCACTTTAGACCATCTTACTTATTTTCTATATTTAATTTAGAATTTTGTCGTTTAGTTTTGCATAATTTCACAATTTTAGTTATTTAGTTTCATAAATCAAATCACCCCAATTTATCATTGTTTTTATTTTCTTTAAATTATTTGTTAAACACCATTTTAAATCACTAATCCTCGTGGGAACGATATCTTTCTTATCACTTTATTACTTGTTTGACTGCGTGCAATTGCGTATCACGATTTCACACAACACTCATCTTCGGAAAAAAAGGAAAGTAAAGAAAACAACTAAAGTTGTTGGGAAAAAAATGTTGATGAGAATTATGAGTAGTTTTGAAATAAATTGAAAAAGAAAGAAAGGAGTTGTGAAAAAAAAATGGGTGTTATGTAAAGAAGACATTGGTAGTAAAGGTGTGAATTCATTGTATGATAGGAAGTTAATTTGAAGCATAGGAACAATGTTCATCTAATTCTTCATTTGATTGTAGCTCAAATTTCCTTCCATCCACCCCTTAACCTAAGCCCCATTACAACCCAAAAGACTCTTTAATTCTAGCATTCAATTCATGCATTGGTGGCCTTGATGTGATAATTTAGCAAGCCTATGGTAAGATCTTCTATGTTTTGACTTGAGAGCTTCATGAATGATCCCTTAAACACTTGAGTGAATTGAGTGAATCCAAGTGAGGTTTCGTATCTTGTAGCACTTTGATTTTAAAAGATCATTAGAATAATTACTCATGTGCATGTTTGATAGGAATTTATGCTATGACTACTTGTCTATTATTTGTGCTTCAATTTAATTCTCTCAAACTTGATAATTTTGGTTGTTGATGATTGAAAGTTAAAGTTGAAAGGAATGGTGAGCAATTAAATTTTATCAAGTTGCTCTATTTTATGCTTGAGGACAAGCATGGATTAAGTGTGGGGGAATTTTGTAAAGACCCGACTTTTCAGAGTTTAAAACAAACATAGTAAATGCAGCGGAAGACTCAATAAATGATATTTATTGAATAATATGAAAAATCCTCAATCAATAGTCATTTAAATAAATCAACAACTCCGGAGTTATAAATTTTAAAATAAAAGAAACGATATACTAAATCATATAACGAAATGTTCAAACTATCATAAACTCAAATCTCACAACACAAATACAGTCAATAAAGTTCAAGTACTTTGTTCTTAAAATCAATGAAAACAAATGATGCATTGGCTAGCCACCGTGACATGAACCCCTCATCTTTTCCACTTCATTAACCGCCACCTCTCGGTCCATTTTTACCTGAAAAAAAAATATAGCACAGTGAGGCTACAGCCAGTGAGAAAACGATCTAAACGAAGGTAAAGCTTTAAATAGTCTCTAACAACTTAAACCGAGTCCCAACACTCGACACTCTCCAATGTCTCTTTCACACAAAACTTCTCTTAAACCTCACATACAATCTCCTTACATGAATAGGCAATTATTATCTAAATTCCATATTCAAGAACCGCATTCATTATCCCCTTTCCAATACACATCCCAATCCGATACATAGGCCCATTCTAAATTAACAAACACATTCAATCAATAAATCAATCATCCACTAAGAAGGCTGTCTCACGGGACTACAACCATTCTTAGGTACTTAGTTATAGTCGTAACCATAACTAACCCCTAATGGATCGTTCATACGAGCAACGTCCATTAGCTGTTATGAGCTCTCTCTCATAACTATATATATTTCACTAGTATGAGCTCGTAGCCTCATACTAGTTTAACACACCTGTCAAGCCTTCAATACACAACCTCTTTACATTATCCCCTCGATAATACTCATTCATAATCAGCAATGGTAATTAAAATACAGCAGTCCCAAAGATACTAAATATAACAAGCAAAATACATTATACGATAATCTGCCGAAAAACTGTCAAAACCAACTATTCATTCCCAATCTAGCTCAACTCAAATCTCATATTAAATCATCATAAAATACTCCATAATATTCAAGAATTGACTCCCAAATTAATCAGAAACAAAAGAAATCGAAAAACAACAAAAACTGCCGAAAATGACTAAACTAGTTCTAACCGAAAAATTCTTTCTCCAATTAATTTTTCGATGTTTCCAATATGAATTCACTTCCTAAAGCTCCAGAATAATATATTTGAATATATCGAAACATAAAATCTACGGTAGAAGCTTTAGATTTCTCTAAAACCCCACCATCGAATAAACCGTTAACTCACCTCGAAATTTGCTTAAATCCAAAATCAAAGCTACTTTCCTTGATGAACCAGACCTGAAACGGAGATCCTAAATAGCTTAACATAAAAATTAAAATATACTAAATTAATACAAAAGGTTTGGGGTTCGGTGTATCAAAGAACGGAAATCAAACGGCGAAGGAAATTGGCTAAGGTTAGGGCGTGGGGGGTGTGTGGGCCGCGGCTGGCCATGGTCATCGGGACGTGGTTCGGTCGCGGTTTCGTAGTTAGGGTGATCGATCTTGATGGTTCTAGGTGTTGGTAATCAAGATCGATTGGGTATTTGGCCACAGTTTGGAAAATTGACGATTATGGAGATCGAAACAAAGGTTAGGGTTCTTTGACGTTCATATGATGAATATATAATAAAAATCCAAAATTAAAAAGATTGATAAATCAATCCCAAAAGCTTACCCGTTAAATGAATTTCAAGAGAAAGGCTTCCGATCTTCCTTCTTCGATTCCGGGCAATTTCCACCGATCTCCTAATTAACAATTGATGAAAAATCCCATCAATATCTACCCTAGACCCCACGGCATCAAGAAGAAAAAGAGAAGAGAGGAATTTCGTTACCTTCGTGACCAAAATCGATTCCAAAACGCCTAAATCCAAAACCCGATTCGCGATCAAAAGACAAACGAGCGAACGACGGATCTTCTTCTTCTCTTTCACTAAGAGGGGCGGCGGCAAGGGTGTGGGAAGGAGGGGAGAAAATTGTTCTTCTTCTTTTCCTTAGTTAAAATTAGGGTTTGAGCTAATTGCCACGTCATCACCACTTGCCACGTCATCACTATCCTCTAATCCATGACTCCTCATTATTTACAAAAAGTGACACTTATCTTA
Source organism: Gynostemma pentaphyllum (assembly GCA_028015215.1). Lineage (NCBI taxonomy): Eukaryota > Viridiplantae > Streptophyta > Magnoliopsida > Cucurbitales > Cucurbitaceae > Gynostemma > Gynostemma pentaphyllum. The sequence continues at coordinate 32,705,695 of CM051346.1, read as the reverse complement.
AAGTGTCACCCAAAAGCCTAAATAAATAAAATAGATTATTTATCAAAATTCCAAACCCTTAATTAAATTAAATAAAATTTTAATTTAATTCCAAAATTAATCTTACCTTGTAACGGGGCGTTACAGAACCTCCTAACTAACAAGGCTTTTCGTCCCCGAAAAGCTTCACCTCTCAAGAAAAAGATGAGGGTAGCTAGCTCGCATATCCTCTTCTCGTTCCCAAGTGGCTTCCTCTGATGAATGATTCCTCCAAAGAACTTTAACCAACTCAATGGTCTTATTCCTCAACACCTTCTGTTCTTTTGCTAAAATCTCAACTGGCTTCTCTTCATAAGACAAATCCGCCTCTAACTCCACCGGTTCATAATCTATCACATGTGTAGGGTCGGTAATATACTTCCGGAGCATAGACACATGAAATACATTATGAACACTAGATAGTGCTGGTGGCAAGGCCAACCTATAAGCAAGCGGTTCAATCCTCTCAAGAATCTCGAAAGGTCCGATAAATCGAGGACTCAACTTCCCTTTCCTTCCAAATCTCATCACACCCTTCATCGGTGCAATTTTTAAGAAAACATGATCACCTACTGAAAACTCAAGATCAGTGCGCCTCTTATCTGCATAACTCTTCTGCCTACTCTGAGCAGTCTTCATCCTTTCTCTAATCACACTTACAGTTTGACTCGTTAGCTGCACAAGTTCAGGTCCCAATAACTTCCCCTCCCCAACTTCATCCCAATGAACTGGCGATCGACACTTCTTCCCATACAATGCCTCAAAAGGAGCCATCTCAATAGTAGCCTGATAGCTATTATTATAGGTAAATTCCGCCAAGTACAAATGATCATCCCAATTACCCTTGAAATCCAAGGCACAAGCTCGGAGCATGTCCTCCAAAATCTGATTGACCCGCTCAGTTTGACCATTTGTTTGAGGGTGGAAAGCTGTATTAAAGTCCAATCGTGTACCCATAGCTTTTTGGAGACTTTGCAAAAAGTTCGAGACGAAGCGAGTGTCTCTATCAATACGTACTGGCACTCCATGCAATCGTACTATCTCTCTCAAATACATTTTTGCCCAAGTCTCCACTGGATAAGTAGGTTTTCCTGGAAGGAAATGCGCCGCCTTTGTCAATCTATCCACAATTACCCATATAACTGAATTTCCTCGAGAAGTTCTAGGTAATCCACAAATAAAGTCCATGGAAATTTCTTCCCACTTCCATTCAGGAACACTCAATGGTTTAACATAACCATGAGGATTTCTTCTTAACGCTTTCACCTGTTGGCAAACTAGGCACTTACTTACAAACTCAGCTATATCTTTCTTCATCCCTGACCACCAATAATGCATTTTTAGATCTTTATACATTTTGGTGCTCCCGGGGTGAATAGAGAACATTGAACCATGTGCCTCTTCCAACAACTCCTTCCTCAAAGTTTCATCCTTGGGAACACATAATCGACCCTTATAAAGTAAAGCACTGTCACTAGCAAAAGCAAATACCCCCGGCATATCAGTCTCGGCATCAAGAAAACAACCAGCTAGACTATCATCTGCTCTCTGCACATCTATAATCCTTTGTCTCAAAGTCGGCCTCACTGTCAAACCAGCCATACTAACTGTCATCTCAATAAGATCAGCCCTATCCATTTCCCACTGTAACCGAGGATGCCTAGCCAAAATTGCGGCTGAATGAACTGTTTTTCGGCTAAGTGCATCAGCTACCACATTTGCCTTTCCAGGATGATACTGGATATCACAATCATAATCCTTCACTAACTCTAACCATCTCCTTTGCCTCATGTTTAATTCCTTCTGAGTGAAGAAATATTTGAGACTTTTGTGGTCAGTGAAGATTAAGATCTTCTCACCATACAGGTAATGCCTCCAAATCTTTAAGGCATGAACTACTGCTGCAAGTTCTAAGTCATGAGTAGGGTATTTCTTTTCGTGCTCTTTTAATTGTCTAGAAGCATACGCTACTACTTTGCCATGTTGCATTAAAACACAACCTAATCCCTTTTTCGATGCATCACTGTAAATTGTCAAACCACCCGAGCCATCAGGGGTAACCAAAACTGGAGCAGTCACCAATCTCTTTTTCAACTCTTCGAAACTAACTTCACATTCCTCATCCCAAACAAAGGCCACTCCCTTCCTAGTTAACTTTGTCATTGGAGAAGTGATTCGTGCAAAGTCTTGCACAAACCTCCTATAATATCCAACCAGACCAAGGAAACTCCGAATCTCAGCCACACTAGTAGGTCGTGCCCACCCACTAACTGCTTCGATTTTTGAAGGATCCACCGAAATACCCTGTTCCGACACTACATGTCCCAAGAAAGCTACTTTCTTCAACCAGAACTCACATTTGCTAAACTTAGCATAAAGCTTTTCATCTCTCAGAATAGACAAAACTTTTCTCAAATGCATGGCATGCTCAATCTCATTCTTAGAATACACTAGAATGTCGTCAATAAAAACAATAACAAATGTATCTAAGAACTGTTGAAAAACGGTGTGCATCAAGTCCATAAAAGCTACCGGGGCATTAGTCAATCCAAAGGACATAACAATGAACTCAAAATGTCCATACCTAGTCCGGAAAGCTGTCTTTGGGATATCAGTCTCACGGATCCTCAACTGGTGATATCCCGATCTCAAGTCTATCTTTGAAAACACAGTGGCACCTTTCAATTGATCAAATAAATCTTCTATCCTAGGCAAAGGATATTTGTTCTTGATAGTTACCTTATTAAGCTCACGGTAATCTATACATAACGTCATCGATCCATCCTTTTTCTTCACAAATAGAACAGGTGCACCCCACGGTGACACACTTGGGCGTATAAAACCTAAATCCAGAAGTTCTTGTAACTGGGTCTTAAGCTATTTTAGCTCGGCGGTAGCCATTCTATAAGGTGCTTTAGAAATAGGGGCAGTTCCAGGTACAACTTCTATTTGGAAATCCATTTGCCTAGGTGGGGGTAATCCAGGTAATTCATTAGGGAATACATCAACGAATTCATTCACAACTGGCACAGAATCTAAACTGACTTCCTCAACAGTCGTATCAACTACATTAGCTAGGTAGGCCAAAGCTCCCTCATCAATCAACTTACTAGCTTGTAAAGCTGAGATAACTACTGGGGTTAGTTTACTACTAGTTCCCTTATACTTAAACTCCCTTCCACATGGACTCTTAAAAAGCACCTCTCTTTTAAAGCAATCAATAATAGCATGATTGGCTCGTAACCAGTCCATTCCCAAAATAATGTCAAAATCAGACATATCAATCACAATCAGAGTTGCAGGCATACAATTTTCAAGCACACAAAGTTCGTCAGTTTTAAACATTCTATCAACACAAACATTCCCACCAACCGGTGTCTTAACATTCAAATCGAAATTAAGGGGCTCAGTAACAAATTCAGCACACTTAACGAATTCAGCAGAAACAAAAGAATGAGTAGCACCAGAATCAAACAAAACAAATACAGAATGACCAAGGACTGATAAGGTACCTATGATAACATTCTGAGCCGCCTCAGCCTCACCTCTAGTAGTAGCAAACAACTGCCCCTGCTGAGGAGCCTGTTTATGCTGACCCTGATTAGCAGTTCTGTTCTGTCCTCCAACCACAGGTGCTTTCATATTCTTCCTATAATTAGCAGCTATATGTCCCTCCTGATGACAGACATAGCATTGCCTAGGCTGGTTACAAGTCCCAGTATGCCTCTTTCTACAGTTCCTACACTCAGGAATATTAAACTGCTGCCTACCACCCTTGTTCGACCTGTTCTGGTTGAACTGCCTACTCTGTGATGACTGTTGCCCCCTACTACTGCCCTGATTCTGTTTTTGCTGTAGCTCAGTCTCAGCTTTTCTCTTTTGCCCAACTGCAGTCTCAGTCGGTTCCTTTTCTATAGCCTTGCCTCTACTCTTTGGGTCAAGAGAGATGGCAATCTTCAAAGCAGAAGCATAGTCTGTAGGCCCAATAGCCTCAATCTGTCCCAGTAAATCATCATCTAAACCCATCATGAATCTATGCATTCTCAACGCAGGTGTAGCAACCTGATAAGCAGCAAACCTCGAAAGACGGTCGAATTCTTTCTCATACTCAAGCACAGATTTGTCCCCTTTCTTCAAGGCCAAGAACTCGCACTCTTTCTGGCTTCTATACTTTTTAGTATAGTATTTCTCATAGAAACTCTCTTGGAATTCACTCCAAGTCACAGGAGTAGTAGATTCCCGGGTATTCAGTGTGGTTTCCCACCAATACATGGCATCCCCCACCAAAGAGAAAGTCCCACAATGAACCTTCAAATGCTCGGGACAGTTAATAAACTTTAAAGCTCTCTGAACTCTAGTGAACCAATCATCAGCTTCTTCAGGATCAACCGACCTTCCATTGAATTCAGCTGGTGCATACCGCTTGTATTCTCTCAACATCTTAGCCTCCTCAGTCACACCACTTTCATCTAATTCAGCTTGGGGCACAAACTCGCCCTGAACAACTGGTGGTATCGGGGCTAAAGGAACATCCTCCTGTGCATCCATCCCAACTGGGTCCACATGCCCATCAACATTCCCCACAGCAGGGGTAGCATAAGAGTTAACCTCAATTGACGACTCGGCGTCACTCTGGTACTCGGGGTTGACACCACGGCCTCGACCGCGTCCACCCTACCTCGGCCTCTACCACGGCCTCGTCCTCTTCCTCTTCCAGGCATAACCACAGGAGGCATCCTGGAATACACAAACACTATAATTATCAAAATTGAACAGTCAAACTATAACACTATCTATCAAGCTACTAAGACAAGGTATAAGTTTAGAGACTATTTCTTGAGATACCTGGCGCCGATGAGTGTGAAGATGAGGTTCATGTCAAAAGAAAATGTATGTTTAACATACGGTCTTCAGAACCAAAAGGCTCTGATACCAACTGTAAAGACCCGACTTTTCAGAGTTTAAAACAAACATAGTAAATGTAGCGGAAGACTCAATAAATGATATTTATTGAATAATATGAAAAATCCTCAATCAATAGTCATTTAAATAAATCAACAACTTCGGAGTTATAAATTTTAAAATAAAAGAAACGATGTACTAAATCATATAACGAAATGTTCAAACTATCATAAACTCAAATCTCACAAAACAAATACAGTCAATAAAGTTCAAGCACTTTGTTCTTAAAATCAATGAAAACAAATGATGCATTGGCTAGCCACCGTGACATGAACCCCTCATCTTTTCCACTTCATCAACCGCCACCTCTCGGTCCATTGTTACCTGAAAAAAAAAAATAGCACTGTGAGGCTACAGCCAGTGAGAAAACGATCTAAACGAAGGTAAAGCTTTAAATAGTCTCTGACAACTTAAACCGAGTCCCAACACTCGACACTCTCCAATGTCTCTTTCACACAAAACTTCTCTTAAACCTCACATACAATCTCCTTACATGAATAGGAAATTATTATCTAAATTCCATATTCAAGAACCGCATTCATTATCCCCTTTCCAATACACATCCCAATCCGATACATAGGCCCATTCTAAATTAACAAACACATTCAATCAATAAATCAATCATCCACTAAGAAGGCTGTCTCACGGGACTACAACCATTCTTAGGTACTTAGTTATAGTCGTAACCATAACTAACCCCTAATGGATCGTTCATACGAGCAACGTCCATTAGCTGTTATGAGCTCTCTCTCATAACTATATATATTTCACTAGTATGAGCTCGTAGCCTCATACTAGTTTAACACACCTGTCAAGCCTTCAATACACAACCTCTTTACATTATCCCCTCGATAATACTCATTCATAATCAGCAATGGTAATTAAAATACAGCAGTCCCAAAGATACTAAATATAACAAGCAAAATACATTATACGATAATCTGCCGAAAAACTGTCAAAACCAACTATTCATTCTCAATCTAGCTCAACTCAAATCTCATATTAAATCATCATAAAATACTCCATAATATTCAAGAATTGACTCCCAAATTAATCAGAAACAAAAGAAATCGAAAAACAACAAAAACTGCCGAAAATGACTAAACTAGTTCTAACCAAAAAATTCTTTCTCCAATTAACTTTTCGATGTTTCCAATATGAATTCACTTCCTAAAGCTCCAGAATAATATATTTGAACATATCAAAAAATAAAATCTACGGTAGAAGCTTTAGATTTCTCTAAAACCCCACCATCGAATAAACCGTTAACTCACCTCGAAATTTGCTTAAATCCAAAATCAAAGCTACTTTCCTTGATGAACCAGACCTGAAACGGAGATCCTAAATAGCTTAACATACAAATTAAAATATACTAAATTAATACAAAAGGTTTGGGGTTCGGTGTATCAAAGAACGGAAATCAAACGGCGAAGGAAATTGGCTAAGGTTAGGGCGTGGGGGGTGTGTGGGCCGCGGCTGGCCATGGTCATCGGGACGTGGTTCGGTCGCGGTTTCGTAGTTAGGGTGATCGATCTTGATGGTTCTAGGTGTTGGTAATCAAGATCGATTGGGTATTTGGCCACGGTTTGGAAAATTGACGATTATGGAGATCGAAACAAAGGTTAGGGTTCTTGACGTTCATATGATGAATATATAATAAAAATCCAGAATTAAAAAGATTGATAAATCAATCCCAAAAGCTTACCCGTTAAATGAATTTTTAGAAAAAGGTTTCCGATCTTCCTTCTTCGATTCCGGGCAATTTCCACCGATCTCCTAATTAACAATTGACGAAAAATCCCATCAATATCTACCCTAGACCCCACGGCATCAAGAAGAAAAAGAGAAGAGAGGAATTTCGTTACCTTCGTGACCAAAATCGATTCCAAAACGCCTAAATCCAAAACCCGATTCGCGATCAAAAGACAAACGAGCGAACGACGGATCTTCTTCTTCTCTTTCACTAAGAGGGGCGGCGGCAAGGGTGTGGGAAGGAGGGGAGAAAATTGTTCTTCTTCTTTTCCTTAGTTAAAATTAGGGTTTGAGCTAATTGCCACGTCATCACCACTTGCCACGTCATCACTATCCTCTAATCCATGACTCCTCATTATTTACAAAAAGTGACACTTATCTTAAAGTGTCACCCAAAAGCCTAAATAAATAAAATAGATTATTTATCAAAATTCCAAACCCTTAATTAAATTAAATAAAATTTTAATTTAATTCCAAAATTAATCTTACCTTGTAATGGGGCGTTACAAATTTAATAAGTCATTATTTTAGCACATAAACTTGAGATTTTTGTTCATACTTTGATGATTAAATAGCCTAAAAACTAGATAGTTATCTTTGATTTGTGTTTATGTGCTAGGTTGGAAAAGAGATGATGAAAAAGGACTAAAAAATTGCATTTTGGAGCTTTCTTGACACTTCGGCGCCATGTCAACAACTTTTAGTGGCCACAGCCGCAAGAAAAAGTCTGATTCCAAGCCAAAATTCTAGAGAGTTCGGCGCCCCAGCGTTGATTTTCTAGCGCCATAGCACCAAAAGCGTGAAATTTCCAGATTTTAGTCTTTTTGCTCAGCGCCCCAGCGCCAAAAAATCAGTGCTGCGGCGCCAGTTCGGATTTTTTAGGATAGATTTTTTATCTTTTGTTTTAAACCATAGTTTTCAAGGATATAAAAGGGAGACTTCTTTTCTAATAGTGAAGAACGTTTTTCCTTAGTTTTTCTTGGAGAATGATGAACTCCATGTCTAGCTAAACTCCCAATTTCCAACCAAGGTTAATCAAAGTTTGATTTTTATATTTGTGAGATTTGTTCTTCATCTTTCTTTCTAATTCTTCTCTATTTCTCTATTTTCTATTTTATGCATTCAATATCACATTGTTTGATTGTTCAAATAGTGCCCTTTGATCATTCTTCAATTTGATAGATCGTCAATTAGAGTGTTTAAATCCGTAATTGTTTATGCATTCTAATCCATGTGACAATTAGTATGAATGATTAATAAGTCTTTTCATCTCATGCTATGAAAATATAGGATCTAGTCTAAATAAATCGAACGTTTCGCATTTGTTGGCTATAATTGGTCATCCTTCTCATCTTATTGCTGTCATTGATTAAATTCTATTATCATACTCTAGGGTTGTCATTGATTAGGGAAGTAATTAATGATCGTATCTTAATTACCGACAAACTAAGGAAGGATAGATTAATAAGACGTTCTTAATAATCATAACCAATTTAGAGAATGAGTTAGGATTTCATTAGAAAATCAATGATCAAATAATATAAATCAAACGATGATTACACCTTTGGTTGGAACTTTCTCTCATTGAATCTCTTCTTAACTTTTATTGTTTTCTTTCTTAATTTCTCAACAAACTCAAAAACCCCCAAATTTTAATTCACGAATCTCTGTGGATTCGACCCTACATTCCACTACTACAAACCCATCAACCGGAAGTAGAGACTTTTATTTTTGGTGGATTCGACGCCCACCATGTATGCTTGCAAATGCTAGACTTCCTAAGAACCAACCTGGGTTAAAGCGTCAAGATCGCGCCTATGTGATAAACAGAAGTCCCTCTGCTACTTTGAATGGAAAGACACTTCAAGAGGTTTGGTCTGGGGCTCCTCCTAATTTATCTATTCTTAGGATATTTGGGATTGCAACAAATGCTCATACTAAAGATGACAAGCTGGGACCAAGAACCAAGAGGTGTGTCTTCATTGGATACCCTCAAGGAGTAAAAGGCTACAAGTTGTGGTCTTTTGAACCGGGTGAAGACAGATGTTTTGTTAGTAGGGATGTCACTTTTAATGAATCCATCACACCATGGCAATAGGCTAAGGGTGATAGTAAGGACAAGCCTACTGGTAGAATGTCCTATGAAATAGTGCTAGAAGGTGTTGACAGTGGTGAGACTGATCAAGATCAGACTGTTCAAACAGGAAGTCAAACAGAAACAAAAGGTAGTGGCAGTTCACAAGAAGGTCCCTCTGGTGCTACAGATTCTGATCAACCAACAGATACTGTTGGTGAAATAGCTCAAGACTATCAATTGACAAGGGATAGAAAAAGAAGGGTTATTAAAGCTCCTAACAGGTTTGATGATGAGAATTTTGTTGCTTATGCTTTGAATTGTGCAGAAACTGGTACAGGACCTGAGCCAAACAGTTTTATTAAAGTTGTTGCTTCAAAAGAGAAAGAGTTGTGGCTTGAATCTATACATCAGGAATTAAACTCCCTATACTAGAACAATACATGGAGTTTTGTTCCTAGGCCACAAGGAAAGAGAGTTGTAGATTGCAAATGGATTTACAAAGTCAAGCCTAGTTTGAAAGGGACTATGCTCCAGGATACAACTCAAGGCTGGTAGCAAAGGGGTTTACACAAGTACAAGGAATTGATTATAATGAGGTGTTTTCACCTGTTGTAAGGCATACTTCTATTCGAATTCTTTTGACAATTACTGTTCAGTTCAATTTGGAATTGGAACAAATGGACGTGACTATTGTATTCTTGCATGGAGAGCTTGATGAAGAGATCTTGATGAATCAACCTCCTGGCTTCATCAAAGACAGTGAGAAACATCTGTTATGTAAGCTTTATAAGTCCTTGTATGGTTTAAAGCAGTCGCCTAGGCAATGGAACAAAAGATTTAATGTGTTCATTACTAAGAATCTATTTGTTAAAAGTAGTCTGGATCATTGTGTTTATTTGAAGCATATAGCAGATGGAGTGTTTGTTCTACTCTTGCTATATGTGAATGATATGCTCTTAGCATAATGTGATATGAATGAGATTAACAAGGTTAAGATGCAGCTTAGCACTGAATTTGAAATGAAAGATCTAGGGGCTGCTAGTAAGATTCTTGGTATGGTTATCAAAAGGGACAAATCTGCTGGTGTTTTGTTGCTGCATCAGAAGGGTTATTATGACAAGATCATTGATAGGTTTGAAATGGAGAATGCTAAAAGTGTAAATGTTCCTTTAGCAGCTCATTTTAAACTATCATCCAAGCAGTGTCCAGAATCAGAAGAGGAAGCTGCTGTTATGAAGGGTGTTCCTTATTCTAGCTTAGTTGGAAGTTTGATGTATGCTATGGTGAGCACTAGGCCTGATCTAGCTCATGCTTTGAGTATAATATCCAAATTCATGAGTAACCCTAAGAAGTTGCATTGGGAAGCTTCAAAATGGGTACTGACGTATCTAAAAGAAAGCAGAGATAAAGGGTTGTTGTTCACTGTCAATCCTAGTATTTCAGAAGTAATTGAGGGGTATGTGGACTCAAATTATGCAGTTGATCAAGATAGGAGGAGGTCATTGACTGGATTTGTATTCAAGGTTTTTGGGAATACAATTAGCTGGAAATCTACCTTGCAATCAGTGGTTGCTTTGTCTTCAACAGAAGTTGAGTATATGGCTTTGTGTGAGTCAATGAAATAAGCAGTTTAGTTGAAAGGGATAGTTCTTTGAAGTGCTTGGTAAGGTGTGTAAGGTAAGACTCTATTGTGATAGCCAAAGTGCATTAGCTTTGTCTAAAAATCCTTCATTTCATAATAGAACTAAACACATTGACATAAGATTTCACTATGTGAGGGAAGTAGCTCAAAGTGGTGAAGTGGTGTTAGAGAAGGTAGCCTCATGAGAATCCTGCAGATTTATTAACCAAAGTGTTTCCTCAAGCTAAATTTGGTTACTTGTGTGATAAATTGAAGTTGGGGTATAGTTAAAATGTCTAAAACCGATGGTCTCGTAGTCGTGAGTAAGAGTTTTAGAGTCAAGAGGGTGTTTTGATGGTTGTATGACTCACAAACTAGGTGATATCAAGTCTTCATTTAGCTGCTGAAGCCATATTCATGAATTCAGTTAACTAAGTTGTTAGCTACTAACTCTCATTGCCTAACTGTCAATTCTGTTAGTTTATGCTTAGCAGATTTCATGAGTGAGTTAGGGTTGGACTCTGTTCGGTTCGGTCAGGTTTTGACCAAAACCTTAGACCGAATCGAGGTGCTTGGTTTTCACCATGAGAGAATCGAATGGTTCACATATTATCAAGAAACTATTCGGTTTGGTTTATCTCGGTTTGTCGGTTCAGTTTTCGTTTTTAAGCCTTATCCTATCAACATAAGTTCTTGGGCCCAACAAAATTATTACAAAATAAAAGTTGTGTTTTATAACATATATTAGTTTTGTTTTGTTCATTCTTTTCTTGTCAAAAATATAAAAGCAATGAAATAATAGAAGTTCCAAAAATGTGGGTTTTAAAAATTTTATAATCCAGATATTGAGTTTTAAAACTCAGATCTGAAGTTATTAAACATAGATCTGAAGTATCTGGCTTATAAAAACTCAGATATGACTTTTTTCAAAACTCAGATCTAGAGTTTTTAAGCCCATATTTAGAGTTTTTAAAACCAGATCTAGAGTTTTTAAACTCAGATCTGAGTTTTTAAACCATGAATCATTAGTTTAAAGAAGAAAAGAAGAATAGATGTGAAGAAATAGTTGATAGAGAATGGAGATGAAGAAGGCGTTGATGGAGAAAAGAAGATCTGACGCGGATAGCGGCCGTGTAACTAAAAAAAAGGTGAGATTTGAGAGAGAATATGTGAGGTTTCAGGGGAAATAGGTTTAGTTTTTTGAGAGAAAATGGGTGAAACGAGAGAACAGAGATGAAGATATGAGGTGAATGGGGTTTTAATATCATAAAAATAATAAAAATATGTTCTAATTAAATTATGGTTCGGTTCAGTTTTATACGGTTATATAAATCATTAAACCGAAAAAACCGAAAAATTCGCTTATTCATATTAGTAAAACAAGAGAACCGGGAATAGAGAAGAAACCAGACCGAACCGATCGGTTCGGCTCAGTCTAGTCTGGTCCGGTTTACCGGTTTTTTTGCTCATCCCTAGTTAGAGTGACTTGTATATATTAGCTTTTGTTCTTTGTTTTTAAAGTTAGTTCAATTCCTTTTTCTATTTGTTCTTGTATTTGAAGGCTGCTAGTATTGCTGCAGCGTAGTTGTTGAATAAAAGGCTTTCTTGATTCCTCTCTTTATTGTCTCTTTCATTTGTTAATCCACAAGAAAAAACAACAGTGTTTTTAGATAAAACTCCTTATTAGTATTTCTTTTAAAATGTTTAACTCAAAAATATTTTTAGGAGAAGTTAAACCAAACAGACCCTCAATCGTTCATTGCAGCAGGAGTTTGTTGATTAAGCAAGAAAAGAACTAATGTTTAGCCTAAAAAATATCATTGGGAACGTTTTGCGTATGAATTATAAGTTTGCCCTTTGAGATGTTTAGAATTACAATATGAAAAAATTGTATATGAATTTTTAGAATTTATGAATAAAGAAAACTGGGACCATGCATGTTTGAAAGCAAAAAGTCCGGGCGTAGGGACCAACTCTCAATTTTTCACATGTTGAAATTGAGAGGGTAGAAGTTGATTTTTATTTGTATTCTATTTTAATATTTATATTTTAAAATATTATCAATGTTAAAAATAGACTGACTAATTTTCAGAAAATATTAACTAATTTAAATAATAAAACACTTGGTTGGATGTATATGTTTGGTTAGAACGATTAAAAATTAGAAATTATTTCTATTTCTGCATACTAATTACTAAAATATGAAAACTTTTAAAAATAAATCAAATAATAATTTAATTGTAGTTCAATAATTTATTGTGCTGTTTTTTTTCTTTCATTATTATCTTTTTGAATAGTTATTTTTATATACAGTAAATATTTTTAAATTTTCAAAAATGACACTTTCTTAAAGGCATGTGTGTAAATATCAATTAAAAAAATATATTTAAATAAAAACTTTTGTTAAAAAATGTCATAGTAAATAAATAAGAAATGGATGAAATATGAGATAAAATAAGTGGTTCCATCCAATCTTATTCAAAAATCTTGAAAAAAAATCTTCAAAAGGATAGCGAAGCATAGTCACTCGTTTTTAAATGCTAAAAATCATAATTCCAATCACACATGTATTCCTATAAATACCCACCTTCCTTCCTTCCTTGTAGATATCTCAATATAAATTTGTTTTAAAAAAGATGAAGAAAATATCAGTTTCCCTTTCCCTAGTTGGCTCTCTCCTCCTCCTCCTCCTTCCTGTGTTAATGAAGGGTGAGGCAAGAAAAACTTTATCAGAATTAAAAGTGAAGGAAAATTTGGGAAATTCATTAAGTGGAAAAGAGGATGTAACAAAAGGCTACATAAAAGAAATGGGAGCATATGGTGTGGATGAGTACAACAGGAGGAAAGGGACTAATTTGAAGTTCACGAAAGTGTATAGTGCATATAGTACGTTTGATGGTTCTGAGTATATCCTTGTGTTAGGAACTACTAATGGAGGAGGTTCAACCATATCGTACTACCAGGCCGTTTTTTATATACACCCACGTTTTGGTGCCTACTTGGGCAGCTTTACACCCACCACTTGGCCAGCTTTAAACGTTTTGGTTGAATGATTATGTATTGAATGTTTGTTTGTTTGTGTTTGTGCTTCTTACTTACTCTTTCTCTAAGTTTGTATGTTTGTTTTGTTTGCTTATCCAACGAGCTAGCTCAAGCTCAGTCCAAATAAAGCTTGTATGGTTTTTTTTTTTTAAATAAATATATTAATTTTAAAATAGAACTTTGTGTTATAAAATTTAACATGTACTTGTTTATGTTATTTATCATTCAATAAGAAGAAATCATTTTAAAAAAAAGTTAACAGGGGAATTTTAGTCTCTTCACCAACATTCATGTTTAAAGAATGTGATTTTCACTAAAAAAAAAAAAAAATGGGCGTATTAACAATTTATTTAAAGCTTATGAAATATATATCACATTTTATTGAAGGTTGTTTGAAAACCTTTAAAAATCTCTCAAAAGTGTTGATTAACATTGAATTATATGTTTCTATACTAAGTTTATCACTCATACACACATTAATCATTATTAATCACTGATTAACATAGTAAAAAGTACTATATTTACAAATCGTTTTTAGAGTTGCTATATTTATAAATATTACATCAAAATCTGCTACCCAATGAGATTTTCCTATATCTCAACACTCCCACTCACATTGTCCAAATCATGTAGAGTTTTAGTAAATGTCATCACTGGGGTTACTCTTGTATTAAATATGTTAAATAACCACCTGCGTAGAAAAATTTTAAGCTAATGGATAATGATAAATTTAATCATATATCTCAACATTGTTGATATGAAATCTTTTAGATAGAAATAAAAGTAAAATTAAGTAAACTTAAACTCCATATCATGTTTTAATTAGAGATCGTGAAAGAACCCGTTGTTTCCAACAACTTCATCATTGCCACACTTTATAATTATAACACATCCCACAATCACTATACTTATATTTATTATTAAGAAATTGACTCAAATGATATATTTTAGATACATGGTTTTATTTATGTCATTAGTTTTATTTATTTATGAAATATTATATTTTTTAAATTATTGACGTCAAGTGAAGAAATTATTACGATTTAGAAAAAAAAAATTCAAAATTAAATTATTGATTTAATTTATAATATACCATAAAGTTTTAATTCTCAAAAGGAAAGGTTGATTCATGCATTCGAGTACAAAGAAATTATAAGTTTGCCCTGAGAATTGTTTTAAATTGCAAATTGAAATATTATAAATTCACGTCGATTATTTTATGAATAAAGAGAATGGTCCCATATCTGGCAATCGTTTCTATACAACGTAAATTTGATAGGGTAGTATTGGGGCCACGTCTCTTATCATATAGTACAATCATGCATTGTACAGTCTATTTGAATGAGTGGCTTTTCTGTACGAGGACATATTATTTGAGGGGTCGACTCATTCTTTTCACGTGGCGGCAAAATTTTTTGGGGGTGTTTGATAGAAGGAGTAAGTTTGGGTGGGTTTTGGTAGCGTGGAGTCGTGAAACCTGAGTTTAGATAGTTTTTGTTTGGATATGTAGGGGTATGATTTTTATAAAACTATGTTTATTTAACCTGCGTTTGGTAGGTGTGTTTTAGTTTTAGTTTTGTGTTTTTTAATTATTTTATAAGGGGTTAGAAAACTCACAAATGCTACTATTTGAAATGGATGGATTTAATATCTAAAACCAGGGGTTACAAATTCCACCTAACAAACACGGGATAGACTTTTGAAGCCCGCCCCACCCCACCCTAACCTGTATACCAAACACCCCATTTAAGATTTTATTTTATTTTTATTTTTTATATTATAATTTATATTGATTTTTGTCACAGTTACTGATTTTTTTAAAACTAATTTTCAATTGTCTGAAATTCTTTGGTTATTATTTATTTTTTATTTTTACAAATGATTGCATCTAAAAGTTGTAATTTAAATCTCATCTTTATTTTCTTCTCAGTTGCTTCTGTTCTTTAAAAAAACAAACGTTTGAGCGGGGGATTGGACGACGTGAATGACATTATATATAATTTAGGAGCTTTTCACTGCATAGAAAATAAATAATAATTACAGAAGAAATGGATGAAATATGAGATAAAATAAGTGGTTCAATCCATCTTATCCAAAAACCTTATCCAAAAATCTTGAAAAAAATTTCAAATGAATAGGAAGATAAATGTAACAACCCGTTATCAAGTAAGACTAAAAAAAATGAAATTAATATTATTTTCTCAAATGCTATTAATGAGGTTGGATTGATAACTTGGATGTGAAATACCTCGTTATCTCATTTTCTCGTAAGGATATTTTGGTAATTTCCCAAACCTCAAAATTAAAACCACAAGTTTAATTTAATATTTTTAGATGATGTTGATCGTCTCATTATTACGATTCTAACGCAATGAAGGCTCGTGGCTCGAGTCCCGATGAATGAGTTATGACCGTTTTTGCATAGTGGCATTTTAGTAAATAATGTAAATCAGGTTTGAACCCTAAAATAGCCTCTTCTTCCTTCCTTTAGCCGAAAATCAGCCACTCCAAAATAGGTTTTCTCCAATTTTTGCCCAAATCAAGTTCTACGGAGTATTTTCATAATAACTTCTTCATCCGAACTCCGATTTGTGCGAGTAAGTAGTCCATTCTGATTGTTTTTCCATTAGCTTTCCATTGGCATTGGTTTTATAGTGATATAGTTACTGTTTAAAGATTCATAACCCAAAAACATTCGGTTTTGTTATAGTTTCTTCGACTTTTGATCGATTTTTTTTTCGTCATCTCTTCATCGTGATAGGTGAGGTTGTGGTGGTGAAGTCATTGGTGAAGTTTTGGGAAGAATTGAAAGGGTTTCCATTCAAGATTGGATTCAAGGTTCTTAAAGTACTTGGGAAGAAAGTTGAAAAGTGTGGAAAAAGGCTAAGTTAAAAGGTGAGTAGAATTATGTTAAGAACTAAATTTTTTCATGTTTGTTTTTCTTTTTCTTTATTAGAATTAATCTCTGATTTTTAGCATGTAAATGGGTGTTTAGATGCATGCTAAAGAGATTTTGGGCTGAATGTATGGTTTATTGAATTGGGACTAAAAGCATGCAAAAATTTGGAATTAAAAGAATACATATTTTGCCTATCGATATCGGTTTACGGTAAAACTGATTTTATGTGTTTGCGGGACTTTTTTTTTGGAAGATTAAGCATGTTTTGTGTGTTATTAAAGTATGTTATCCTTTCTGATCATGAATGACATAGTTGAAAGATTAGTGCCCACTAAGTCGGTAAAATTAAGCTTAGGTGGTTAGTTATTCAATATTTGATCTCGAATCGATTGTGGTGTATTTCTTATGTATATGAGATATTTTGGGAGTGAATTTATAGCCGTTATGCTGCTGGAAATTAGTTAGAAATTTATAAATTTTAGAATGTCCGAAAAAGGAGCGAAACTGCACTAGTTTAGACTAGTTTCGTTTCTAGACTTGAAAATTGTGGGGAGTTGTCGAAAGTGATTCCAAAGTGGTATTTTGGGTGATTTTGGGATATTGTAGAGTGGTGGTTTAAAGGTGAATTTTCCAGAATTTAACTTTAGGGAAATTGGCCTGAAATGAGCGTTTTTGTGAAAGTTGAGCTTAGACTTTGTTGAGCATCATGAAGTGATGTTTAGGATCGTATTACTTAAATACCTCGGGTAATATAGTAGTAGGTTCGTATTAGGCACGGCCATGCTTAATGAGGAATATTGTCGTTAAGGGGGATTATTTACTTGTGCACAACTCTATAGCACTTAATCGGGGCATGTTCATTCCATCCTGTACAATGGAAAAGAATATTTCTCATAAGGATTTAAATTGTGAAAAAGAGTGTTTAAATTCCTTATTGAGCGTAGTCTCTCTTTGTTTGCGGACAAAAAGGAGATTAGAGGTATTATTGGAAAATTCTAATCGAAAAGTTTTAAATTGAGAAAACAGTGTTTAAAAGCTGTTTCGAGTGTTTACTCTTTTAATTTGTGGATTAAGAGATATTTTGAGACACTTATGAACTTAAAGTCTTAGAAAAATCTCTCATGACGTTATTTTATTTTTAACATTTTTCTACTCATTGGGCGTAGCCTCATGATGCTACAATATTTTTTTTAGGTAAAGAAAGAAGAAGGTTGGCGGTTGATGACGTTCGAGGCGAGTGGATGGTTTGGCATGGATTTACACGCAGGTGACTTTTCATTCTTTTCGTCTTTAGTTATTTTGGGATGAGATTTAATTAAACGATGTTGATGCTTTACCATCTTTTATTTTACTTGGATTGGCTAGTTTGTTTGTTTTGAAACAAGAATTTGTGATGATTTTAGTTTTCGAAATAAGGTCGCAATCAATGTTTGAACAATTTTTATTGATTTTTGAATGAAAATGAACTGAAACTAATTTTGATTTATGCTTCCGCTGTTATTATATGATTTCCATGTTTTGGGAAATTTCGGGCTGTTACAGTTGGTATTAGAGCCCTTATGGTTCTGAAACCGTAAATCCAAACCAACCGCCACTCCACGAACTCATCGACGCCAGGTTTCATTTTCTTTATTTTATGCTATTAATGAGAGTTACTAAGTTGATTTAAGTTGTTAAAATAAGATGTAACTTCATGTAATGCTTGTTAAATCTTATGTACCTTTTGTATCGTTTTTAGTATGCCTCAAATTGTTATTCCTGGCAGGTAGAGGACGAGATTGAGACCAAGGTCCACGTAGGAGACGCGGTTGAGGCCATGGAATTTAACCCCGTTTATGAGAGAGATGCAAAGTCATCAAATAGGATCAAATCCTATGACACTATGACTAAGGAGATTAATGTAAAGTTTGAGAATTTGTAGGTACTGCCATATCTGGTAGCTACTCAAGTACCATTTGCTGCTCAGAGGGTATATACTCCTCAAACTAAGTACGACGATATGTAGAGAGCACTTGGTAAAAAAAACTAGAGGTTTTATTGAAGATACCCGATTTCTTAGAGAGTATAAGAAATACGCACCGGGTGAGTTTGATGGAAATTCTGTGGATTCAAATTAGGCTGAGAAGAGGATATCCCAAGTGTAGAGAGGATTTGGATTTGTGAGTTTCTTAGATAATTTGAAAGTGCATTGTAATACTTACTCTTTTAGTGGAGGATGTATTGTTGGTGGGAGTCCACAGTTAGATCCTTGAATGTGACAGTGACAGTGACTTGGTAATAGTTGAAGGAATTGTTTTACGAGAAGTACTAATCGAAGAGAATTTAGAGTGGGAAGGAATGTGAATTTCCGGCCCTGAGCCAAAATGATAGATCAGCGATTGAGTTCGATTGAATCTCAAGGTTTGCTGAGTATCAAGTGGCTACACCCGAGTTGAAGTTGTAGAGAATCTTGATGGCACTAGATAGAACACATGTTTGACTAGCTTAAGAAGGCTAGGTTCAGATGATTCCACCATTTGAGAACAAGAGAAAGAGATATACCCAAAACAAGTTTTAGGACTCGTTGTGCTCATTTCAAATTTGTGGTGATGTGGGTGATAAATGTACAAACAATGTTTATAGATTTGATGCATACTGTGTTTTAGGAGTACCTAGATATGTTTATGATAGTGTTCATAAATGATATCTAAGTGTGTAAGAAGACTAAGAGTTGTGTTATGAGTATCTAAGAATTGTGTTAACTACATTGAGGAATTAGAAACTTTATGTCAAGTTTAGCAAGTGTGAGTTTTAGCTAAAGCAAGTTGCATTTTTGGGACACGTGGTGTCAAATGAAGGTATTTTAGTTGATCTCTCCAAGATAGAAGCAGTAAGTAGTTGGCCCCGACCAACTATTGTTGTAGAGATTCGAAATTTCTTGGGTTTGATAGGCTATTATCGTAGATTTGTGCAAGACCTTGCAAGAATAGCCTTGCCAATGACCAAGCTTCCTATAAAAGGAAAGAAGTATAATTGGGAAGCAGATTGTGAAAAGATTTTTGAGGAACTCAAGAAAAGGCTTGTATCATGCACAAGTTCTTGTTACACAAGATGATTCTAGGGGTTTGACTATGTAAAGTGATGTGTCAAAGAAAAGATTAGGTTGTGTTAATGCAACATGGAAATGTGTTCATCTATGCTTTGATACAATTAATGTAGCATGAAAAGAAATATCCAACGCATGATATAGAATTGGCAATGGTGGTTCACGCTTGAAAGATTTAAAAATACTACTTATGGAGAAAATATTTTAATTTTTACGGATCACAAGTCTCAAATATTTCTTCTTTTAGAATGAATTGAATAAGAGACATCATAGATGGTTTGAGCTTTTGAAAGTTTATGATCATGACATACTGTACCATCCGGATAAAACTAATATGGTGGCAGATGTTCATTCTTCTACTATTAGGGCTTAGTCGTGTAGACTACAATTGGAAATGGAACGAGGTGAGATGTCATCAATGAATTTTGAGATGACTACTAGTTTATCTTTATCAATGGTGGGACATACTTAAAGACAATAGATCATTGATGCACAGAGGGCAGATAATAGTCTAGTAGGTTATTTTTCAAATGCTAAGTGAGAGTTATCTTGGTATTACAACTTCTCCACAAATAATGTCTTAGTGTATCGTGGACGATTGTGTGTGCTTAAGAAAGTTACTTTGAGGAGAGAGTTGTTAGAAGAGGCATATAGTTCTATATTTTTTAGTGCATCCAGGTTGTAATAAAATGTATCGGGACTTGAAGATAGCATTATTGGTGGCTTGGCATGAAAAAGAAGGTTGTGTTTGAATTCGTGGACAATTGTTTGAATTGTCACAGAGTCAAAACTTTGAGTTCCTCCTGGATATTGGATGCCTTTGAATGTTCTTGCGTGGAAATGGAAAGAGATATTGATGGACTTTATTTTTTTTAATTACATAGGACTTTGAGGGGTAATAATGTGAATTAGGAGATTATGGATGGTTGACCCAACCATAGTGTTTCCTTCCAGGGAAGTCGAGTTATCCTATTGAGACTTGGGCTCAAATGTGTCTCATGGAGATAGTAAGGTTTCACGAAGTGCCAGTGACTATTGTGTCAGATCAGGCAATAGATTTATGTCAAAGTTCGGGAAGAGTTTACATAATGCCATAGGTACTAAGTTACTTTTCAACCAACTCTTTTCATCCTCGGCGGATAGTCAAACCGAGAGGGTGAATAAGATTTTAGAAAACATGTTTCAAGCTTGTGTTTTAGAGTTTGGTGGAAACTGAGGTGTTAAGTTATATTTGGTATAATTCGGCTATAATAATAGTTATCAAGCAACTATTAAGATGACCTCATTTAAGGCATTCTATAAAACAAAAGGCGCATATCACCTATTTATTGGGATGAGGTTAGAGAAAGAAAGCTATTGGGACCTGAGTTGTTATAGATAACTAACCAGTCCATCAATGTGATTAGAGGTATAATGAAGAACAACCTAAAGAGATTTTGGCAAAAGAACATAGGAGTTTGAGAAACAAAACTCTTGATTTGGTTAAAGTGTTGTGGAGATTCCAAAAACACGAAGAAGCAACATAAGAACGTGAAGATGATATGAGAAGTCTTTATCATCACCTATTTTTCTAAGCCGTGAAACTTTTCGGGGACGAAAAGTCTTTTAAGGTGGTTAGTCTCTAACGACTCGTACCAAATAAGACTAAAAAAATGAAATTAATATTATTTTCTCAAATGATATTAATGAGGTTGGATTGATAACTTAGATGTGAAATATCTCGTTATCTTATTTTCTCGTAAGAACATTTTGATAATTTCCCGAACCTCAAAATTAAAACCACAATTTTAATTTAATATTTTTAGATGATGTTGATCGTCTCATTATTACGATTCTAACGCAACTGATGGCTCATCGTTCTGAGTCCCGATGAATGAGTAATGACCGTTTTTGCATAGCTGCATTTTAGTAAATAATGTAAATCGGGATTAAACCCTAAAATAGCCTCTTATTCCTTCCTTTAGCCGAAAATCAGCCTCTCCAAAATAGGTTTTCTCCAATTTTCGCCCAAATCAAGTTGTACGGAGTATTTTCATAATAACTTCTTCATCCGAACTCCGATTTGTGCAAGTAAGTAGTCCATTCGATCATTTTTCCGTTAGCTTACCATTGGCATTGGTTTTATAGCGATATAGTTAATGTTTAATGAGTTTTAACCCAAAAACCATTCGGTTTTGTTATAGTTTCTTCGACTTTTGATCGATTTTTTTCCGTCCTCTCTTCATCGTGATAGGTGTGGTTGTGGTGGTGAAGTCATTGGTGAAGTTTTGGGAAGAATTGAAAGGGTTTCCATTCAAGATTGGATTCAAGGTTCTTAAAGTACTTGGGAAGAAAGTTGAAAAGTGTGGAAAAAGGCTAGTTAAAAGGTTAGTAGAATTATGTTAAGAACTAAATTCTTTCATGTTTGTTTTTCTTTTTCTTTATTAGAATTAATCTCTTTTTTTAGCATGTAAATGGGTGTTTAGATGCAAGCTAAAGAGATTTTGGGCTGAATTTATGGTTTATTGAATTGGGACAAAAAGCATGCAAAAATTTGGAATTAAAAGAATACATATTTTGCCTATTGATATCGGTTTACGGTAAAACTGATTTTATGTGTTTGCGTGACTTTTTTTGGAAGATTAAGCATGTTTTGTGTTTTATTAAATTATCTTAACCTTGCCGATCATGAATGACATAGTTGAAAGATTAGTGTCCACTAAGTCGGTAAAATTAAGCTTGGGTGGTTAGTTATTCAATATTTGATCTCTGAATCAATTGTGGTGTATTTCTTATGTATAGGAGCTATTTTGGGAGTGAATTTATAGCCGTTGTGCTGCTGGAAATTAGTTAGAAATTTATAAATTTTATGTAAGGACCCGAGAACTTTTGTAGGATAGTTGAGAATTTTCCTTAATTATTTTGACTTGTTTTATTTGATTAATATAAGTATTGTTGGTTAATTAGTATTTAACCATGGTTAGTTCAACTATGGGTGGAAGTTTATTTGAAGGGTAAAATAGCCATGGTTAATTTTTGAGTGAGGACTAGTTAGCAAAAGAAAGAAGAGGAGGGGTATGAAATAAATTTAGGATGTGGAAGGGCTTGGTGCTAAATGCTTCCCTTTTCTTCTCCAAAGCCGTAGACCCCCCCCCCCCTAATCTCTCTCATTTTTTTTTTTTTTCCTTCAACCAATTTTACTCACTTGGATCTTGGATCTTGGATCAATTTGAAGGGTTCTTGTGTGATTCATGTAAGAATCATCATCTTAGAAAGATCCAAACAAGTTTTGGGAGAAGATTTGAGCAAAAACTCAAGGTATTGACTAACCTAGATTTTCATTTTTGGTTAGTTTTCTTTGAATTTGATTGAAGTTTCATCAAGGATGTTTAGTGAAGGTTCTTTTTGATTTGTTAAATTCTGGAATTGGTGATGTAATTGATGTTATGAACTTTAAGTTTCACCTCTTAAGCTTCTTTAAAAGGTAAAAGACAAGAGTGGGTTCAAGCTTTTACAAAACTCCATTAATGGAGGTTTTGAAGCTTTGGTGTTCTTTGATTTTTAGGAATTCTTGACTATCACTTTAAGTTTCTCAATTCTGGTATGTAAGAGTGTTCATATGATTATAAGATGTATGAAAAACAACTTGGAAAGGAAGGGAAACGAATTTTGATAGAATCTCAAAATTGGCCAAAAATGCTAGTTTTAATTTAGCTAGTTTTGGGTGTTTCTTTGTTGAATCTTAAAAGTTGTCAATTCTGGAAAGTTTGAATGTTTATATGTATATTTTATACATGAAAAACACTTTGGAAGATCAATTTAGTGAATTTTTGGTAAATTTTCATTTTTGATAAAAAAATTGCACTTTTGTTGGACTAGTTTCTTATTTTTTGGGCATTCCTTGACTTTTAGTGAAAGATTATAAATTATGGAGAATTTGGTGTTTAAATGGATATATTTAAACAAGGAAACCACCTTAGAGCATCACTCAAATGAAAATTTCATAAGTGCTCCTTGTTTGACCGAAAATTGCATCCCGAATCAACTAGTTTTGGCACTTGTGTCACTAACCGGGTTCGGGGTTATTTGTGATTGTTATGGCTGATTTGTAATGATTATATTAGCCTAAACATATATGGATTAACTTGTTGTAGGCTAAAGGCGATCGATTACAAACGGAGCTAACGTTGAAGGTGAGAACAAAAAGAATCGAAGGGTGATTGGTGTGGCATCCCTTTCCTCTTGGAACTAATTCGGAAATAGAATATGTGGATATGAGTAAATATGAATTGTGTTGTGGGTGGAAAAGTGAAGTTACGGGAAGAAATATTGATTTCGGGCATTGGTTAAAACCTTAATGCTAGAATAGCCAAAGAATAAGATTATTGTTTTGACTAGTTGATCATTGAAGCATGCCTAAATTGCTTTGTTATTATGTTCATAGTCCATGAATGAGTCATATCTTGGATTTGGGACTATGATCATGCATATTTGATACTTTTTGATTATGCTCGAAAACTAGTTGTGAATACGAACCATGTGGATATGGGAAACATGAACACTTTATGAGTAAAGATTGAGTTATATGCCTATTTTGGAAAAGTTAATCTAATTACAATTGTTGATTCAATATCTCGTTCTATAATCATGTTATGAAGAATCATGTTAAACCATTTCATGTCATACATTCCACTCATGCATATCATGTGATCGTTATGTGGCCATGGGGTTGTAACCCGTGTAACGGTGTATGGGTGTTGGACGTTACACGTGGTTACCAGTGGCGGAAAAGTGATGAAGCTCCGGTGTGCTATGAAAAGAATGGCCCGGGTGCTAGTGAATTGTGATAGTTTGAAAATTGAGATGAGTTATGGCTCGAAGGTTGATTGGTTTTGTAATATGGGTGTAGTGAGACGTCAGGTTTGTATTGGTAATGTTTGTAGTATCAAAGAGTTATGACTAGTTGCCATCATCCAAACCCAAAGCATTTGTACTTCATTCGTAATTTTTAGCATGTTGTTATGTACTTTCGCATTATGTCATGGTCATTCCGCATCACTGTTCATATTCTTTTGTTTTCACTGAGTGTCATGCTCAAAGGTGCTCTACATCACCTTTCAGGTAACTCTCGGGGACGAGGGCGTGGAGCGGCAAGTGGTGCTCGTTGATCATGCTGAATCGAAGCTTTTGGATTGGTCTCCGGTCACCAAGCCTTATATTTTGGGACTATAGGAGTCTTGTTTGACTTATGTTTTCTTTTGATTTTGAGTCAAAGTTCTATGTATATTATGTTTATATAAGACTTTTAAACCGGTGCACCGAACTTTATTTTGATTATTATTTTTATGAAACTCTGAACCGGCTGACGTGCCGATGATTCTGGAAATAAAACAGGTTTACTTTATTTTGTATGTGAGGCATCTTTACGAATACTACATGCCGAAATTTCCGTTTGTTTTTAATTAAAGTAATTGTTTTGAGTTTAAAATTCCTTGTTTCCGCTTGCGTAACTACGATCGGCTTTTTAAATATGTCGGGTCGTCACAGTTGGTATCAGAGCTAGTTGGCTCTAAGTCGTGTCTAGTATGAGTTAGTAGTTGAGCCAATCCAAAAGTCATCTCGCAAGTCAATGGTACCAGGTATGCCGGTAAAGCTCGTTAGTTAAGAATGTTTTGTTCTTTATTTATGTTATTTTGTTAAGCATAATTACATAAGCTTTATTTAATTGCATAGCTTACTCACGGGTTGAGTGGTGGTTTTGATATTCAGGATGCCTCGAGATGTGGTACCTATAGTATATGAACCAAAAAAATTGAGAGTTGAATTGATAATTTAATAATAAAGTGAAATAAACAAACAAAATGCACATGCATCGCACGTGCCAAAAACCTAGTATATTAGATGAGGGGAGAATCTTTACATGCCGGTTTGACCCCTATAATTTTATAAAATGCTATTTTCTACCCTTTAGATGCTTTGCATCCGTTCTCCGATAGCTCCCTCAAACTCACTACTTTTCCAAGTGTGCATCAATGGCATTATAAAATACAACCCCTTCTCTTGATTGGTAATAATTACTAATTATTTAAATAATTTATTATCTTATTGAATATATCCTCAATATTAATATTTGCATTGGACAAGATGAAGATTCAAAAATGATATTTTCTATCATTATCAAATTATTAAAGCTTAAAAGTAAATTTTCAAAAACTATTATTTTTAGTCCTTCAAATTTGGTAAAAGGTTTACAATCAAATTGAGTAAAAAAAATATAAAAATATTAATAAACTAGCTTAATTTTTTAAAAACATGAAACAAAAAATCAATATCGTAATAAAATAGAATGTAAATTTACATTGGCATCAATATTTAACTCGTAGAGTCAGAATGTTAATATTAGATCATATATGTGTGATGGAGAGGTATATTGTAGTATTGAAAAACAGTAACAAAGAGAAAAGAGAAATAGCCAAGAGACAGTCATGGCAATAGCCACTTTTGATGCCTGTGTTTTATTATATAGCCACCATTACCATATTTTCAAAAAATAGCCACTTTTGTAAATTCCATTCCAAATATACCCTTATGTATATTCACTATGTATGTTTTTAAAGAAATGGCCACCACTGTACAGTCTTGAGGCCATACATTTTATACCAAATATGAAATGATTGTCTTGTGTGACTGATGTCTGTTCAGTACCTTTCGTCAGGGATGTTTTTGATTACTAGCCATACATTTGTGCTTCTCTTTTTTCTAGGAGTGTATAGAAGCTTCTCATGGAAGTTTTATACTCCAAGCCAAGAAAAACATTTTCATTTGTACGTTTGCTTTTGTTTCATTTTCTTTCGCAAGAATGGCCACTCCGAATTTAGGGTTTCTATTTCACCCTCTTTAGTGTGTCTACCTTTTTCAATCGAAGAATGGGAGGAGGTTGGGTTTCTCTTTTCTGTTTCATGTCTTAAATTTTGGTGTTCAACCTATATCCAAGTATGTATATCATATTTTTTTAAAGTTTTACATTTGTTTCAGGGACCGAACCATGTGTTATTCCTATTAAATATGGAGGCTATTGGAACAAGGAGGAAGAGTATGTGAAATTCTCTTTTGCTCTTGTGTCGATGAACTATTTCTGTGATTATGACGGGTTTGTAGAGTATGTGGAATCGGAGAAGGACATTCTTCAAGATGTAGAGGTTTTCCTGGTATGTTTCTTGAGCTCGGATCGGATTGTAATGTAGTGAAGTAGGTGCCATTGGATGACAACGTAAATTTCAAATATATGCTATCTTGTCTTTGTTCCAAGCTTTTTTCATGTTCGGTGATCGTTGACTATTAGGGGAGTGAGATGGAAGTAGACAAAGGATCATGCGACGATTATCACGTTCCACGCATACCCTAGGTTCTACCTATACGAATATTACATACGATACTAGAGGTAACCTGAGCCATTCGTTGAGGAACCAAAGTCTAGTGACACCAATGTGGATGTCACTAAGGATGATGTTGCAGCAATGAAGGTGTCTGATGGTCACTCCGCAGATATGACATGTGAGCCTGATGTTTTCAGTTTTGAAGTTGGCGTTGAAAAGTCAGATGTGATCCGGGGTAAGAGTGGCTATGCGAATAATAAGGATAGTACTCTCTGTCATTCAATACCGGTCGTACCAAGAGTACCCGCTTTAAATTCTGTGATGGAGGATCAGATTGGCCCTCAAGAAAATAATGTTAGTACTGTTTGTAATGCTATACAACTCGTACCAACCACACCCGCTGCAAGTTTAGCATTGTCACATCCAGTGGCTGAAGATATCCCAAATAGGGAGGATGACATAAGTAATTTGAAGGTGGATATCAATGATTGTGTAGCTGATGACGATACTGACTTTGACATACCAAATGAGGACGATGTGTCCAGTGGGGATGAAGGTGATGTAAATTATTTTGAAGATATAGAAGGGAGAACCCTGAGCTTGATCTTGCATTTGAGTACGAGTCATTGAGCGAGGAAGATGTTGAATTTAATGGTTATGAGAGAGATGAGTCAGATGAGTTAGATGTTGACAATATTATACTTGATAATGACATTGCATTTGTGCCTGATGAATATCATTTTATTGATAGTCTTGACTTACGTGACTACCGATCCAAGTTTGACGTTTGTGTCAAAGATGTATACGCATCTAAAAAACTCCTGAAAATGTCAGTGAAGGTGTTGGCTTTGAAAAGTAATTTCCAATGTAATGTAATCCGGTCAAATGCGTCTCGAGTATATTTTTCTTGTTTGGGTGAAGCGTGTGGTTGGTCTTTACGTGCGTCCCGGTTAAAGAATTCCAATGCATTTATTATTCACACTATCCATGGGCCCCACTCTTGCCCAATGGATTTTGTTTGGAACAATCATAGGCAGGCGTCCACAGACATTGTTGCCGAATTCGTAAAAACGGTTTTACCCCCCGCTTCGTGGCCAAGTGATGAAACCGCACGAGATTATGGATATGCTTCGAGTAAACCATGGTCTATCTCATTAGTTATGCCAAGGCCCAGGACGGCTAGGGAGATGATTTTTAACGAGCTTCGTGGGAGTCTGGAATCAAGCTTTCTCTATTTGACTAGATAACATACACTATATACTAATATCATATACCTTTATAATTTCTTTTATTATATTTCAGGGACGTACATTGGGTACGAATACGATGACGAGTTTCGATTTAAGTACGTGTTCCTTGCTCTTGGTGTGTCTATTAGTAGTTTTCCCAACTGTTGGCCTGTCATATCGGTAGATGGTACATTCCTACGTAACAAGTATGGTGGGACCATGCTAGCTGCCGTTATTATGGATGCGAATTGCCAAATTTTTTCTTTAGCCATTTCTATCGTTGACTCCGAGAACGACTTATCATGGGAGTGGTTTTTTGGGCATTTGAAGAGTGCATTGGGGGATGACGTTCCAATTCCATCATATCTAATAGGCATGGGAGTATTCGGAAAGCCGTTGAAAAAATCTTCCCAAATTCTGATTATGGTATGCGTATGAATCACTTATCCAACAATATCAAGAGTAGATTTAGGAAGAAAGGATTATGTGAAGTTTTTAAACGTGTCGCAAGCGCTTATTCGGTTGAAGATTTCGAGCACCATAAAGATGAGATGTATCAGATGGATCCTACGTTGGAAACGTATCTGGAGGGTATTGGGGTGGCTAGATGGGACCGTGCTTTCTTTGGTGGTGTCCGATATAACATTATGACAACCAACATTTCAGAGAGCTTCAACAATGCCATGTCCCCATATCGAGACTTCCCGTTAATATCTGACTTGAATGAAGGTCTTTTGAAGTTGCAATCATGGTTTAACGAACGTAGGTCGGCTGCTAAGGAGGCTAAGCATGTTCTATCTGTATGGGCAGATCGGGGGCTCAAAAAACGTATTAACTTAGGGAGGCGGATGAAGGTACCAAATTTATACATTAGTATGTAATATACCATATGTATATGTAAACTAATTATACATATTATACCATCAATACTACAGGTGCGAGTTTCCGACTTTCCGAAGTATATGGTAAGCGACATGCACAAGGATTTTTTTGTTGATGTTGTGAGAAGCGAGTTCTCATGTCGTCGTGGGTAGCTGGAGCTAATCCCTTGTCATCATGCATGTGCTGCCCTATCTCAGAATCAGTGTTCACCGGTTTCATTTGTTGACTACTTTTACACAAAGGATGCTTGGTACTCGACGTATGCGGGGTCTGTATTTCCTACTGGTAGGAGGACTAGTTGGAGCACTATCAATGACATTGTTTTTATACAGCTTATACCCCCTAACACGAAGTGTGGTTCTGGTAGGCCACAGAAGAGAAGGATTCGTTCTGTGGGGGAGCCGAAGAGGGTATCTAAGTGTGGAAGATGTAATGCTTTTGGCGACAACCGGAAGACATGTCAAAACCCACTATCTAGAGTCCCGTACTCATCTTCACGCAAGAGGAAGTAAGTAAGTTTGCAAAGTCACACTTTTGAAGTTCAACATAGAATGTGGTCTATTGGTTTTGTTCCGCATTGTCTATTGAACTTTACTAAGTCCTTGGTGGTCAACGTGTTTGTACATTTTATGTAGAAGGCGTAAAATTTTGTTTAAATGTAGGGGTTTAAATTCATACTGATATGGATAGTTATTTTGTATTTTGATAATTTAGAACGTCATGTAGACGTGAAGAAGGTAAAATGTCAATCCTTCACGTTTAATTTTTGTATGCCTTACAATAATATATGTTATAAGAATTTGGAACGTTTATGATTGGTGTTTTAGATAGGGTTTCGTTTTTAGGGTTTTTGAATGATTATAAATCAAATCAAAGAACCCCCTAAACCCTAAAATTATGTCAATTCATCAGTTATACGCTAGTAATACATGTTATACAATACATATTACACATACCAGTCATACATATTATACATGTTATAATGAGATGTTTATTAACAATACATATTACACATACCAGACATACATTTTATACATGTTATAACGGGATATTTTTTAACAATCATCTTTCTTAGACACTATTTGCACAAGTATTATATATACTTAATGTATAAAATAGAATAGTTGACTACAACGTACCACAACAAATAAATGCAGGTCAGTGTAAGTTAAACTACAGTAATACACGTTATACAATACAAAATACTCATACCAGTTATACGTTTTATACATGTTATAACGCGATGCTGTATTTAAATCATTTCTCCTAACATTAAAATGCAAACAAGTCTTTGGGAATACAGAGTGTAATACATGTTATACAATACATATTACACATACCATTTATACGATCCACACATGATATAAACAAGAATTGGGAATATAGATTGTATTTGTTAAAATATTAGTTGTTGAAAGTACAATAACAGAAAACCGTTAAGTGATAAAATACTAAAGGTTGTCCAAATTAGTCTGTGGCACGCCAAATGTTAATGTTCAATCCTATTACATCATCTCGTAAATATGAAGGGAATGTTACATCTTTCGGACTTTTCTCTTCTTCGGCCCCTTGGTGACCGCCCCCACACCAGCCAATTTTTTGAATTCGTTTAATAGGTGTTATGTTAGACGTGTACGGATCCTGTTCATACACTCCTGGTAGACGGCTTCGAGTTGATCTCCCTCTTTGTGGTATCTGTCATATAAAATGTGAAGGTTAATCTTTCATTGAAGAGTTAGTTTTTAATTTTTCAATGAATAGTCAGGAAAGCAGTAATACACACCAATGGTTTAATGGGCGCATCTTCAGCTTCATCATCTGCATTCGGTAGTGCCGGTGGGATGCCCGTTATCTGTTAATTAGACAATGACAACCAACAAATACATGTACTATTTATACACAGCATACCAAATGTACGAACAACAATAACAGTAGTTTCCCTAAATAATAAAGGGTCATGCATACAGATATATTGGATCATGCCAAAATAGGAAACCGATAAGCAATCGATTGTTTTCATGGCCATCTTGGTTTGTTAGTCTCACCACATCTTGATCCCTGTTCATGGTTACTCGTCTCCACGACCGGATCTTCAGGTATCTTGTGAGTGTCACCGTCTTAGACGTCGTCATCTCTGCGTTCTCCTTGTGTGTCTGTGTCCTTATCTTGTTCAGTTGTTAGAGTGTCACCGTCAAAGACGTTGTCATCATTGTGCACCTCTCGTACATTCGTGTTGTGGCTCTGTGTCATATTAAGCATTAGTTTTGTACAAACAATACCATGTATTTACAATCAATTAAATAAAGGTTGACACTCACCCCACTGTGCGAATGTTCCACTGGTTGGTTTGTTCTCACATTATCCCCGTCATTAGGATGCATTGGGTTGTTTGACTTGTCTGGCATTGAAGGCGGCTGTCCAATACGTAAACGAAATGATTGTAAATCAATTTTGTTACAATCGTATGTCTAATGTTTGGAAATTTACGTACCATGGTTGTGTGATGCACATTTGGGGCCATCAAATGCTTGTCCAACCTCTCAAGGATATCATTCATCTTATTATGTATGGATGTGAACCCTCCAAGTGTAATCTCTCGGACGTCATAAAGTGTGAGTTTTTGCATTGGTTTTCCTAGCATGTGAAGACTTAACGTTTTGGTGCGAGGAGTGTGAGACCTCAGTATTGTCATCATGAGCATCGCTTACATACATATGATCATCATCCTCTTCCTCAGGTTTTGAAGCTTCCCTTGAATCACCATCCATTCCATCACCCTCTAGCATTTTGGGTGCAAGTGCTTCATAAGCAAACTCATCCTCGGTTGGTTCTATGGGCACCACTACAATCTATTAAACATATTGCTATTGATTGTTAGTAGACATATACATGGTTATAGATTGTTTAGAAATGAAATATATTTAAACTTTACCTTGCTATTGAAGATATCCTGTTGCAGCCTATTCCCATCTCTGATGTTATGAACATCCCAGTTCATAATTCTTGGAATACCATTACCAATTCGCCTTCCGTACCGCTCGTTTGTTGAAAACTTTGGTATTATTTCATATGCCCAATATACTAGAGCATAAGCAAACCTCGTAACTGTCATCGAAGAGGATCTTAAGCTAGGTACAAAGTTTTCTATCCCCTGAACGAGATGATTATACGCCACCCTCCCCCATGGATATGCCTCGAACTGTTCATTGTCTTCTAGCAACCGTATGTGTAGGGTGTCTATTTTATTTCCTAGCAGCCTAGCAACAACGATGCTCTCAAGTATGGCTAGTTTAGCCAGCTGAACTGAAAGAATGTCATCACTGAAGTTGTACTCTTCTATTGTCTTCTTGACGGTTGCATATCGGGGTGCTACAAAATTCTTAAAGAATTCAATCTCCAATTTGCCTTTAGGTAGTTTGGATACGTTAATGTACCTAACCTCCCCGCAATTCAAACCGTTTATCAAAGAAAAATCTTTTATTGAGAAGTCGACCATAGCACTTCTAGGTTGAAACTGAGCACGTCTTTGTTTCTGTTTGATACACGCCTACGTAGCAGGTTTTGTAGCAATTGGGTGGGGAAGTTTTTTGTTGGTAGGTTAAGGAAGTGGCTGACGCATGATTTATTCAACATCTTCTTTTGTTTTTCACTCATCTTTTGCCTCAATGTTTCTAGGATCTGTGTTTTACAATGAATGTTGACCTTCTGGCCTTGCAACCAATCTTCCTTGGCAAGGATTAAAGCTAGCCCCTAATGGCAAGTATAATTGGTACAACACATCTCAGTACATTATACCCAATCACAGTATAAACCCTAAACCCAATGACTAGAATACAATGTTCTGACTAAAATGACTAGAATATTAAAGCAGCATGTGGCAAGTATAATTAGTATAATACAACTTACAGTACATAATAATCAATGTATACCAAGTATAATAACTGCAACACAGTTCATAGTACGCGTTAGAATCATCATATTGGGCATAAACTAACCTGATGTTTTGATACTGAACCCCTTCTGGTTCCTTTTTTTTTGTGTTTGCTACCACCATCATTCTTTTTAGCCGTTTTAGGAGCCTATTACCAACAAAAAAAAAGCAGAGAACAAAACAAAATTCGTTACTATTCAGCAAATAACCATGGATCAAAGATGGTCATTCTCATAGAAGTACCTCGGATACGTTTTGTTCGTCGATTGTAGTATTCCCCCCTTCATCACCACTTATGGTCATTTTCTTAAGAAAACAAACGTTTGAAAATTGAAAAAAGCCATCAGAGATTCTGTGAAAATAGCCACATGCAAAAGTTGAAAATTGAAATTTAACTTACCTACGAAACGAAGTGCACGTTGATTAATCACTGATTAATCAAATTTTGCCACGAGAGACGATGAAGATGGTGGGAGAGAGGATGAACACGAGAAGAGAGAGAGAAGACGAAATCTCAATTTTGAAATTTTTAAAAAATGAGGCATATGATGGTAATGGCGGTTTCGAAATTGGCTGAAAATTGGAATTTCAAAAAAAAAACTGAAGATTAAGGCTGATTAGACATGATTTGATGTGTTAGTTTGCAGTTAACGAGGCTAATTATGGTTCTCTGCCATGCGTGGTATGACATGCACAATTAGTTTTTTTTAGCCTCTTAGACGTGGCCATTTGGAAAACTCATCACCTGGCTATCTTTAATAAAATGAAGATGGCTATTTATTCAAATTAATGTAAGGGTCAATTTGTAACTACACATCTGAATAAAGTGAAAAGCTGGCCATTTTTTAAAAATTAAAATGTAGTTGTCATATACTAATATTTCCCAACAAAAGTGGCTAGAAACATGGTTAACCCAATAACCAAACCCATGCATCTTGTTTTTTATTCACACATAGGCCTCATCATATGGATAAAGCCCGTGGGCCAGCCCAAGTCCAGCCCGGCCTATAAATCAATGGGCTAGATATGGATCATGCATTTGAGCCCAAGCCCGGCCCGCGGGCTTTATCCATAGGGCCCCCATCAGGCCAGGCGAGGCCGGCCTAAGCCTGGTGTCTGACCCGTTCAAAAATTATTTAAAATATATATAAATATATTTTATATTTGAGAAAAATGCACATGATTTATGCATATAAGTAGGTGTCAACCTAGTTGAGATGTATTTACATTGCAATGATGCAAATTATTTCTCGAAAAGACAATTATGTAAATCTTATTTCTTGGTGAAATCATTATACTTCATTATTATTATTTAGCCATTTTAGTTTGTCTCTTTTTAAGTTAAATTAAAAAATATATATATAGTCAAATTAAGTTAAAGGAATTATAAATAAATTTAATTTTAAAAGTTTAATTCCATATAAAATAAAGTATAAATAAAAAAAATATATAATAACAAAATAATAAATTAACTTCATCACTTTATAGTTAAATTTAAGTTTAATTAACATATAGGAACAAATATAAATAGATAATTTAATAGTAAAAATTTAAATTAACTTTTTTTTCATCATTTTAGAGTTAAGTTTAAGTTTAAAAAGTTAAAAATATTTTTTAAAAAATACAACTAATAATTTAATATAAATTTAATTAAATGCATAAAAATTTGAACGGTGGGCCAAGCTCGTAAAACGGGCCAAGCCCGTATTTTATCTCATGGGTCCAAGCCCGTGGCTGGGCTTGGGCTTACCCTTTTAAGTCAGGCCCAGGCCAGTCCTGGTCCATTTATAGAGTAGGCCTGCTAGGCCCTCGGGCCCATTCATTTAAGGGTCGGGCAGGGCCATTGATGAGGCTTATTCACACGACAAAACACAGAAATACATTAGATTATTCAAATTAAAGCAAAGGAATGAACAGTAAAATAATAATTGCTTTATTTGCATTAGAAAGTACATGGGACCACGTTTGAAGGTGATTAGATTCGATATTATTGAAAAAGTCGAAGGGGGAGAGGACCCACTGTCAGTTTTTCACGTGTTGAAATTGAAGGGTATAGGTTTTATTTGGGGTAAAAAATAATATTCCATATCAACTAATAGCCACCTCTCCAATTTTTTCATTACATAGTCATTTTTTTTTTCTCCCCACAAAAGTACATAGCCACTTTTTGCTTTTCAAATTTATGGTATATTTTTATTATACCTTTTTGACATTATTGACATTATATATACTACGAGGGTTAGTTTCAGTCATAGATAAATTAATATTGTTTATTTAAAAAGAAAACAAAATCTTTTATATATATAACAAAACTACACAAAACCACCACCAGAAAAATTAAATTACATTGTGAAAAGACGGAACACACACCTGATTTTAATTTTCCTTAATTTGTGCAAGATTTAAGGAAATTTATAAAATCTCTTAAAATTTTATAAAAGTAATGGAAAATTTAAATCTAAAAACAATTAAAACTATAACTAAAATAAATCTTAAAGCTTCTGAATAGTTCTTTCTTCTAGAAAAATTCGAATTTCTTTCTTATTCGATCATCCTCCAACCGCCATTAATACTTCTTCAAACTCTGAAATTTTAAAAGAGAATCACCGTTAGTTTAACAATGTTAAACCTGTATAATTGATAAACCAAAAATAAACAAAAAGTAATAAGTATTCATTTTCCTAAAAAAAAAGTTTAACAAAACTAAACCAAATACAAGGTTAAATTAAAAATAAAACATAAAAAAATAGAAAAACCAAATCAAACTCGTTTATATTTTGATAAACAGTGTATAATTGAAAAACCAACCTATAGGAACGGCCATGAAAACTTATAGCAGTAGCTACAAATGGTTGTCTTTGCGAAAATTACAAAAAAAAATAGCTTAACATGTTTATATTTAATAAACGGTATATTATTGATAAATCAATCTGCAGCAGCCATTAACATCTGTTGCTACAGCCATATAAATAAAATGTTTATATTTAATGAACTGTGTATTATAGATCAACAAACCTGTAGCAACAGCCATGAATAACACGAAGAATTCCATCAATGTACGTCGTCGTAAGAAGATTCTCTGGATTCAAAACGCTGACGTCATTACAAGACTTGCTGTGCAAATGACGGTTTGATCTACTCGCTTCAAATATCGTCATGTCTTCACCGAATTTCACGACGACTTCATTTCTCTCTTCCTTCTCAAAGCTTCCTTCTTTCTCCCGATCAACATCTTCTTTCTCCTCTCCGCCATTATCACCATCTCCTCCACCTTCCAATCCTTCAATGGAAAACATCCTTCCTTCAAATCAACCTTAATCTCCTTTCGCTCTCTCCTTCGTCTAAATGATTTTTTTTACGTTAGGTTGAGTTTTTTTAAACAAAAATAAGGATCCTTAAATCAAGGGAGATTGATTTGAAATTCAAGATTAAAAAAAAATTATTAATTAAATGATATGTAATTAATGAGATATAGTTATTATGAGAGATAAAAGGGTAAGATGGTAAACTATTAAATCGGAAACTACCAGATCACCACCATAATTGGTGGTTTTTTTTTATTAAAATTGATATTAATAATAAACAACCATTAATTCTGAAATATGGTGTTTTAAAGTGGTTATTGGTGTAATTATTTCTATTGTGTATATTATGACATTTCTTATGTTTTTCTTTCCCAATGCATAAAAAATTTCTGTTTTATTATTCTCTCTCCCTTTTCTTTCTAAGATTGAAATTCATTTTCTATCTCATTTATTCTCTATCCTCCAATTTGATTTCTTTCTCTTTATATTATTAGTATATTATTTCCCAAGTGTTTTAACACACGTTCAATACATTTTCTTTATTTTTATGTTTTGATTTTATACTACATATTCTAAATAAATTCAATTTTGTACCTTCGGTACATTTTGTACATTTGGTACATCGCCATCTACTTTGAAATTGCATTTGACAAACGGGAAGATATACGTAATGTATATAAGTATACATGTCATTTAATCTGTAATTAAAAACATAAAAGTGTTAAAAAAAACTTTGAAAAAATTAATAATTAGCATAATATACATAATACACAAAATAAATATTTATCAATTAACATGTGGTGGTTTTTTATCAGCTTGTAATTATTCTTGGACCCAGGTATTGTCTGAAAAAAATATATCTTAATAATGAGTGTGTTGTTTTAAAAAAATGCTAGGAGGATATGCATTTTGAGTTTTGGATAAGAGAAGAAATATTTTTATATATTTCATTCTGAAAAACGACAAGATGCTCAACTTGTAGGAATCCAATGCATGCGGAGCTGCAAATTTTTTTTTTCTGGGGAATTTTATTGGGTAACATAATTTTCTACAATATTATAAATTTATATAATCTTTTTAAAAAGTAATCGTAAATATAACATTTTTTAAAGCCCTTATTCAAAATCACACTTTTTGAATAGGTATTTCTATATATAGTAAATATTTTTAAATTTATAAAAATGACACCTTTTTAAAGGCACGTGTGGATTGAGTCTATTGTATTTTGGGGGGAGAGGAAAAAAATGTTATTCTTAAAAAAATAAATATGAAAACTTTTGCATTTGTTGTAAATAATCAATTAAAAAAATATTTAAATGAAAACTTTTGTTAAAAAAATGTCATAGTAAATAAATGAGAAATGGATGAAATATGAGATAAAATAAGTGGTTTCATCCAATCTTATCCAAAAATCTTGGAAAAAATCTTGAAAAAAGATAGCGAAGCATAGTCCCTCGTGTTATATTTTATTTTTAAAAAAATGCTATAAATCATAATTCCAACCAAACATCTAATCCTATAAATACCCATCTTTTCCTTCCTTGTAAATCTAGTGTGATCATCAACAATAGACAAGAAGTATCGAGAACCATTATGCGTAGGTAAGTGATACGGTCCCCATATGTCACAATGAATTAGATCAAAAGACTTTGCGGACATATGATTATTGGAAACAAAAGAGAGACTTGTTTGCTTAGCCAATGACGGATATAACAAGGTTTTTTATTGAAAACAAAATCGCAATAGACAATTTATTCTTCAGGACAATTCAAAATATCGAGGAGATAAGTGTCCTAATCTATCATACCATATTTGAAGGCTCACTTTATTAACTATAGAGGCACATGTGAGCTGACATGTAGAGTTCAATGCTGTAATTAAAACATATAAACCTGAACACCTTTCAATCTTGCCAATCCTCTCCGAAGTGGACTGATCCTGAAGGAAACAAGAATCACCAGAAAAAATAAGATTCAACTTGGAATCCTTGAGAAGAGAATCGACAGACAAGCAAGTTAATCTTAGAATGTGGTATATATAGAACATGTTTTTGAGTAAGGAAAGAACTCAATTCAACATCCCAATATAATAAAAGAGAAAATCTCTCAAGATTGGGCAAAGTGACAAACAGTCCTGGGATGACCTTCAAATGAGTAAATTTAGACGTTTTTGAGCATATATGATTGGAAGCTCTGAGTCAATGATCCAAGCATGACTATAAGTTATAGTGCAAGAAAAAGAAATACTTGAAGCTGGAGATATAGCACAATTAGTAACACCGGAGTAGAAGGCTTGGCACTCTCCAAATGGCTATGCAACATTCCAAGAAGTTGCTGAGGATTAAGAGACTGAACAAATTTATCAGAAACATGTTATTTCTCAAACATATAAGCAAAAAGTGGATTAACATGACTCAGGCACATAAGTATGACAGGCATTTTGAACTTGATTGGCATTTTGTGGAGCACTAATCAGTAGACCAGAGCCATTGAATTTTTGCACAGAATTCTAGAAACTTCTTTGCTTTGGTATATAGCCCGGTGGATATCCGTGAAGCTTGTAGCAACGCTCAAGGGTATGTCCAATGAAGTTACAATATGTACAAATAGGGTTTGTCACGCCTCTGTTTCGATTTATATCGACCAATAGACTGAGCAGCGACGGCCATGGATTCAGTTTCAGGAACAGACTGAGCAATAGTATGAGTAATTGTTCGTTCGTTGTTCTTCTTGAAGGATAAGAGAAAATACCTTGCTGAAGAAGTATTTGAGCTCTAATTTGGACGAAAGAATTATTGAGTCCTATTAAGAGAGCCATGATATACTTTAACTGATAATAATTTGTTAATGCTTTAATACCTTCACAATCACAATTTCCACTGTTGGGAAAAAACAGCTTCCCACATTCACCGTTAAGATTAAAAGAAGTAATCGAGAAATTAAAGAAACAAACACAATAAAAAGGACACAAGAATTTATACTGGTTCACCCAAATTGGCTACGTCTAGTTGCTACCGTTGTGGATTTCACTATGATGATTCAGAGTTACAATAGAGAAATATTCAATGCACTAAACCGTGTATTAACCGCTCAAATGCCCTCAAGAAAGAAAACACTTTCTTTACAATATTTCTCTCAAACTCACATAAAACCCTCACTGCCGTCAAAAACTCATGCACGGCTAAAATACACAATTTTACTTCACTTATAAACTCACGGCTTTAGGAAGACCACCGCCTCATCCAAAACGTAGATAACCCTAGTGAAAAACCATGGCCCAATTGATTTTTCAATTACCGCCACTACTAATCAAAAGTCATATAAAATTGACGAGTTAAATTCTTTTAGCCAATCACAAAAGAGCACCCACGAATGAGGCATATTTCATTCAAATAGTCTATTGGGCTTCATGCACTTTGGGTTTTAAATCAATTTAATTTGATTTGTCTTCAATAATATAACAAATTCCACCTTGAAGACAACATCAAAACACCATGTCTTCACTGCAACGGTAGCAACTCCTCCAATTCCACTTTGGCAAGATAGAATAAAACATAGCTTCTGCTACAATCATTGTCTTCACCGACAATCATAGTTCTCAAATTAGAGAGCTATCCTACTCCACCATATAAATAGACTACTTGAAATATCACCTTTCAAGATTTTCCTTTTTCCGGCACATGTCGATATACCTTGCTGAAATTATGGTGCAACTTCCACCTACTTGGCTTCCCCGGAAGTTCTTCAACCATCGACATCATTCCACCACACGCCTTGTATAACTGCTAAGTCAATGCTCGTATGCATCCGCTAACAACACATCCTCTATCATGGTAGAGCGGTCATACCATGAGGATGAATTTCTCCCCCTTCAAATAAATTCGTCGTCTCTCTTGACAAGAGAGACAATGTTAGCTTCCAAACCAGAGCCCTTTGCCGAACCTGCTCTGTTTGGACAATCTCTTTCAGGTGATCGGATAATCCACATTCCCAGCTGACCTTTCTTTTGTACGAAATTATTCTTGCTCCCATTGCTAACTACCAACATAGAGTTGTTATATGAATCACGCCCTTCACTCTTCAACCTCCTCCTCCTGGATAAGAGTTTACTTGTAGTTTCTGCAAAATTCAAAAAATCCTTTCTATACATTAGAACCGTCTTCATGTGCTCATAAGAAGTTGAAAGAGACAAGATGAGCCTAAGTGCCTTATCCTCCTCATCTACTTTCACTTCGATTGCCTCCAGCTCTGAAACGATACCATTGAGAACACTCAAGTGATCTGAGATTTTTGTACCTTCATCCATTCGTTGTGTATGAAACTACTCATTCAGGTACAATCGATTTGAGGTACTCTTAGCTTGATGTAAGGCTTCAAGATTCTCCCAAAGCTCTTTAGCTGTCAAAATTCCGTACACATTTGCAAGAACATTTTTAGCCAAACAAAGTCTTATCGCGCTTGCCGCCCTCAAATCCATCTCCTCCCAATATTCATCATTCGAACTGGACTTCTTAGCACCTTCACTAGAACCACTGCCATCTAATTTCATTGAATCACCATTACCGCTTGACTGACTGAGAGCACCATCGCTTGGTCTTTCTTTTAAAGCATTGTGTAACCCAGATTGTATCAATAAATCCTTGACTTGCGCTTGCCACAAGACAAAATTGATCATCCCATCAAATTTCTCCACATCAAACTTCACCAGACTCATAAAGTTTGACATACTTGCTTTTTACTCCTAGCTTGAATCAGTGGACAGTTATAACATAAAGCTCTGATACAAGTTGTTGGGAAAAACAGCTTCCCACACTACAAGAAACTGCCATAATAGCGACGGATCTCTAGCGACGAAAAGCGAATGCGTCCCAACGTAACGACGGAATGCATTGCTCTCGGGAAGAGTTGACTTTCAGCGAGGAATTCGTCGCCTAATTAATCGAATATATTTAACGGAAAAAAGAATTTGGCAGTAACGATGGTTGACGTCGCTAAAATTGGAGCCAAATATTCCTGCCTTAATAGGAAACGATGTTGTGCGTCATATACGATGGCGCGAAACATTCCCGCGCAAACGGACGACAATTGCGTCGCCCCACGTTATGGAGGGAATGTTTCTTGCCATTGGAACGACGAAATCGATCGTTATTTTACATAGTAACGACCGATTTCGTCGTTAGTTCACAGTATATATATGCCTCAGGAATGCAAAGAACTCATCATCAAAAATATTTTGTTATTTTTTTGTGTTTTTTTTTTACTGCAAAAAAAAAATGCGTGAATGGATGTATGTTCGTCGCTTAGAAGGCTATTTGAACTATGAGTTCGTAGCAGGGGTTGAAGAATTCGTTGAGTTCTGTGAAAGTACGGAGGATTTTGATCGTAATGGAAAAATGATACGATGTCCGTGCAGAAAATGTAAAAATAAGAAGTTATATTCTTCATTTGATGTGAAGAAACACCTGTATAGTCGTTGGTTTGTGGAGAATTATTTCAAGTGGGTTTATCAAGGGGAATCTGACGATCAATATAATGCGGCGTTGGAGCGAGCCGTGTTGTACCAAGGAAGCAGCTCAAATGCTATACCGAATTTGGAAAAAGATCGTGATGAAAGACAGCAAGAGTATGGACAAATACAGCATATGATATACGAAGGTACGTTTAATTATACTCAAGACGATAATCAAACTATTCTAGAGGAGGAGGAGGAAATGAATCCGAGTTGTGATGTCGACCAACCGGTCGCGACTACGAGCTTCTAAATACAAAATCGGCATATCATATTCCAGAGAGAGGTTTTAATTCGATTGCACAATGGTTTCATCGTTGCGCTCCTGCGAACAACACGCTGCCTGAAAGTTTATACGACACTAAAAAATTAGTGGAGGGTCTCGGGTTACCTGTTGAGAAGATTGATTGTTGCCCGAACGGATGCATGATATTCTGGGGTGATGGAGATTCGAGTCTCCATAATTGCAAATTCTGTTTCCATCCGAGATATAAACAAAGTAAACGCACTCTCATTCCACATACTCGTATGTTTTATTTACCGATCACTCCTCGACTTCAACGATTGTATGCATAAGAAGTCACGGCATCTCATATGAGATGGCATTACGAGCATTTGCAAGAGGATGGTCATATGAAACATCCATCCGATTCTGATGT
Source organism: Gynostemma pentaphyllum (assembly GCA_028015215.1). Taxonomy (NCBI): domain Eukaryota; kingdom Viridiplantae; phylum Streptophyta; class Magnoliopsida; order Cucurbitales; family Cucurbitaceae; genus Gynostemma; species Gynostemma pentaphyllum. The sequence continues at coordinate 32,663,370 of CM051346.1, read as the reverse complement.
GTGGAAGCATTTGGATCGTTGTCATCCAGAATTTGCAAGTGAGATTAGAAATGTGAGATTGGGGTTATGTCATCCTGGTTCTAACCCGCACGACGCTTTTGGTGCACAATACTCTGTATGGCCTGTTATGTTGACACCTTATAATCACCCTGAATCGATGTGTATGAAAGATCCTGTGATATTCTTAATCGTTATCGTACCAGGTTCAAAGAGTCCAAAACAAAGGTTAGATATTTACGTCCAATATTTTATTATTGAGCTGACTAATTTGTGGAATAATGGAGTGTTGACTTACGATGTATCGAGAAAACAAAATTTTCGTATGAAAGCCGCGATAATTGGACGATAAGTGACTTTCCCGGCATATTCAATGTTATCCCAGTAAGCACGATACCTTATTAATTATAAATTATTTTCATTGCATAATACTATGTATAATTAATTTAAACTTATCGTAGGTTGGAGCACATCCGGAAAGTTTGCTTGTCCTCATTGCATGGTTGACACTGGAGCTTTCTCTTTGAAACATGGAAGGAAAACGTGTTGGTTCGATTGTCATAGAAGATTTTTACCGAGCAACCATTTGTTTCGATCAAACAAGACAGATTGGTATAAGGGTCGTAATGCACGCAACCAAGGCCCGCCCCGAGTTTATAGCGGAATCGAAATATTACACGGGTTAGATTCTATTGGCATGAAAAAAATTATTGAAATAGGTGCTGAGGTTGCAAACAAGGCTGCTGGTAAAAACAGTGGATGGAAGAAACGAAGTATATTTTGGGATTTACCGTATTGGGGAGATTTACTAATCAGGCACAAGTTGGACCTAATGCACATCGAAAAGAACGTGTTCGACAATGTCTTCAATACAGTTTTAAATGTGCCAAATAAGACGAAAGACAACCTGAAGGCATGGTATGACATCCAAGAAATATGTCGTCTCCCCGAGTTAGAGCCGGATGAAGATGAGCACTACGCCAAGGCCAAATACATGTTAAATACAGAAGAGAAGAAATTACTGTTTGAATGGATGCGATCGATTAAGTTTCCCGATGGTTACGTTTCTAATCTCTCGAGATGCATTGACGTGCAGAGTCATACTATTTTCGAAATGAAAAGTCACGATTGTCACGTTTTTATGCAACGATTGATGCCTGTTGGTTTCCGATCGTTCCTCGAACAGAAACATTGGGAACTGTTGGCCAAGTTAAGTGTGTTCTTCAGAGATTTGACATGCGCAGATTTAACACGAGAGACAATCGAATCATTAAACCGAGAGATTCCAGTTATAATATGCAAACTGGAGCAAATGTTTCCACCCGAATTTTTCGATTCGATAGAGCATCTTCCTGTTCATCTACCTTATGAGGCACTACTTGGGGGCTCTGTTCAATACAGATGGATGTACCCGTTTGAAAGGTAAAATATTATTATGTTAATTGACCTTTTTAGTATATTTAAATACATATGATGCTAAATTTTAGATTCATTTTACTACACGAATTCTAGATATTTGCATAGATTGAAGAAAACTGTTGGAAATAAAGCACGAGTGGAAGGATCGATCTGTAATGCGTACCTCGTACACGAGACAAATACGTTCTATTCGTATTACTTCGACTAACATATCTCCGACCATTTTCACCCAGTGAACCGTAACGTGCTTGACAATCTTCTAGAAGGTGTAGACTTGAACGACCTGGATATGTTTATCATACCAGGCAAAGGTTTAGGCAAATCTATGCGGAGAAACTTAAGTGATGAGGAGTACCATGTCGTACAGAATTATTTATTATGCAATTGTGCGAAAGTAGAGCCATATATTGAGTAAGTTTTTCTCATTCATGGAGTTTTGTTTTATTTAACATGAATAATTTTGTTTAAATTTTCATTAATTAATACATTTTATGTAGATTATATGTGAATTCATGTGTACGACCATCACATCCCGGTATTACTGAATCAGAAGAAGAGAACGTCATCGATAAACATTTTCGTTCCTGGTTTTGCAATTACGTTGACAATCCCACAATTCCGATCGCTGATCAACGTATAATATGGATCGCAAAAGTTTCATCCGGATTGCAAGATCTTACATCGGTTATCGGTGCAAGGTTACGATTTCAAACAAAAGCTCATTTAGTGAACCAGGACAACAAACAACAGTGGCGTATGTATAAAGGGTCAAGTGTTCGGGAACAATGCAGAAGATTTTTATGGAATCATTGATGAGATTATTGAGCTTCAATTTGTAGGTCCGAGTCTTAAACGTACAATCATTTTTAACTGCACATGGTTTGAAACAACGCGACGAGGTGGAGTTCGCAATAATATCAATCTTAAAATTGTTGAGGTGAACCAGGAGAAAACACATGCACACCCAAGATCGTTTTGTTTTGGCACAACAAGCAATTCAGGTTTACTACTTAAACTATCCCGCTCACCATCGAGATTTATCTGATTGGTTAGTTGTCTATAAAGTAAGACCGATGATAATAGATGACAGCCTCCCTGATAAAAATAGTGAGAACTACGTTGCATTCCAAGAGGATGAAGTGCGAAATAGTGAAATCGATGAAGATATTAATTCTGACACTACGCGTCCGTTGAATGATCCATCAGAGACACTTTTTGATGAAGGGAATGTCTATGTTCCACCTGAAAATGACAAAGATTCTTCTCCACATGAAACAAACGAAGAAGACACTGAAGAAGACAACATTGATTCAAAGAAGATGAATGATTCTGATTACGATGATTGAAGTATTTATGTGTAACAATGGAAATAATTAAAAAAAAATACAAATCTTAACGACGGAAGGCATCGTTGAATGAAGATATACATTGAATATAACGATGCCCTGCGTCGTTAAACCTCACAGAAAACAACGTTGGGATAATTTTTCCCTAACTATAGAATGATATTAACGACGGAATGCATCGTTGAATTCAGATATACATTGAATATAACGATGTCATGCGTCGTACAACCTCACAGAACACAGTGATGGGATAATTTTTTCCCTAAGTATAGAATGGTATTAACGACGGAATGCATCGTTGAATTCAGATATACATTGAATATAACGATGCCATGCGTCGTAACACCTCAAAGATGGGATAATTTTTCACTAAGTATAGAATGGGGTTGGTATTAACGACGGAATGCATCGTTCCCAAGTCAAACGGATACTTTATTGGAAACTGTTCAAATTCCGGGCCGACCGATTTCATCGTTAAGTGTAATTAATAAGGCGCGAAGATAAAAAATTTCACGAAAATTGTGGCGCGAATGGGCGATGCAATTCGTCACTCATGAATATGAATAGTCACTTTTACTTTATTTGAAAAGTGGCTTGAGAGACGAAATACGTCGTGTATATAAATATCAGCGATGAATTGCGTCGTGTTGTTCATCGCCATAAGAACGTAGACGACGAACTGCATAGCTAGAACGACGGATTCCGTCGTTAAGAAAACACGCACGATGACTTTTTAAGTGATTAACGACGGAAGACGTCGTTAAATTTCTTATAAAATAGAACCGTTTCTTCCATTTTCACCATTTTTCTTCTGTTTTTCTTCTTTTTCTCTCAACAATAATTCGTTCTTCTTCGATTCCCTCAGCCAATTCCTTCCCATTTCTCTGAAAATCCTTTCCCTTTCTCAAAAACCTCAATCCTTGGAATGAATCCGAGTAGGTTTATTCAAATTTAATATTTGTTTTTATGTAATTAGATTAAATTTCTAATTAGCATGTTATTAGTTAATTTAGTTTAAACTTAGTTGATTTTAATTTAATTTTGTGTAATTTAGATAATGTATGTAATATGTATTTAGTTTTATGTAATTAGTTATGTTTTAATTAATTATATGTTAATTAGTTAATTTAGTTTGAAATTAGTATGTATGTTTTCATTTAATTATATGTTAATTAGTTAATTTAGTTTGAAATGCGTATGTTTTCTTTTATCTATATGTAATTAATTTAGTTTTGATATTAATATAGTTTATAGGTTAGAATTTTAATTACTTAATTATTGTATTGTAGGTCATGCCTCCCCGTAGACGCCACCTGGTGCCAGCAGTTCAGGGAGTCAACCCCCCAGTGAGGAGGATGATGTCCATCTCGGGGATACCCCTGACACGATCATTCAGCACGAGGATAGCGACCCGGCGCAGGAGCCCATGCAGATGTCTATTTCCGGGAGGGTTCGCCTGTCGTTCGAGGGCGGCCAGTAAGTTTTGTTTAGTTTATATTCTTATTTCATTAATTATTTATTATTTACAAATTCTAACTTTTCAATGTTTCCTTTTCATTTCAATAGGTTACATCCATCACGGGAGGTTTCAAGGAGATTTACGGAGGTATTGAAGATGCTTCCTGTACGAGGACACCCTCGTTGGCAGAGCGTCTCAACTGCGCACAAGCTGCGGATGTTTGATGCATGGAAGGTAAACATATTCAAAATATTATATTTAATTATATATATATATAATATTTCGAAACTGTTAATTTTTTCCAGTAATATTTTGATATTCCAGAGGAGCTGACCGACGAGGTCATATACGCTCCCTGGCATCATCAGGGCGGCGTTCGGTACAGGGACACTGGCTACAATATTCGCCACGCCCCTGCTGATAAACGGCCGGCCCACATTTCTGCGGAGGACTTGGTGGATATCTTGGCGCGTACTCAGACGCCGGATGCCCAGCGCATTTCTACGATCAATAGCGCCAACCGGAATGCCAACCCGTCGAAGCACACTGGAGGGTCACGCTCCTCATACGAGCACAAGAAACGACTCGTAAGTTATTTTCTGTACTAATTAACTTTTACTTTATTTTCGTAAGTTATTCATTATTCGTTAATTATTTTTAACATTCGCAGGAGCAAAAATTAGGTTGTCCGGTTCATGTTGCTGAGCTCTTTATCCGTCTCCACACCAAAGGTAGAGATACTCAAACTTTTGTAGACGATAGGGCAAGAGAGAAAGCGGTAAGTGTTAATTATTATTTATTCTTTTTTAAATTTATTGATTATTAGTATATTAGTTAATGAAATGATTTGTTTTTTTTTTCTAGGCTCGTTACGAAGCGATTCTCGCTAATCTCTTCGAGCTCAGACCCTGCCGACACAGGAGGATATCAAGTCGGCTTTTCTCGAGGCAGCAGGAGGGAGACGTCCAGATGGTACTGTTCCTGGACTCGGCAACCTCAGCCCTGTCATTTACGCCGATCAGCCTCGGTCTTCCCAGACGGCTCGTTCGAGCGAGGCTGCCGAGCTTCGTGCGAGCAATGATACTTTAAGGGCTGAGACTGTAGAGCTTCGAGAGAGCAACGCACGGCTCATGGAGGAGGTGACAGGGATAACGGCTCGTCTCGATGAGTTCGAGCGGTCCAGGCTCGAGTTCGAGAGGTCAATGAAGGCAACGATGGACATCTTCATGGCGCAGATACGCGACAAGGGTTCTTCGACTTCCGATTTTGGTTTCCCTCATCTCGATCCTCTATCTGATCCTCATGTCGATAGGCTTTAGGAAAAAAACATTATTTTGTATTATTTTGGGATTTTTAATATTATTTATCTAATATTATTTTTTCTTAAAATTACTTAATTTTTTTTTTTTTGTAATTAAATTTAATTTTCAAATCACAATAATTTGTAATCAAAACCCTAAACCCTAATTAAATTTTAAAAAAATAAAAATAAAATGGACCACGCATTCCGTCGTTATAGTCAAATATAACATTGACTTATATAATGACGTATTCTATCGTTATAGTGAAACATGACTTTGACTTAGAGAACGACTAAATGCGTCGTTACGGTCAACATGTTTCTTTGACTACTAATGATGTATTATATCGTTATAGTGAAACATGACTTTGACTTATAGAATGACTCAATGCGTCGTTAAAGTCAACATGTGTCTTTGACTATCATAATGACGGAAACCATCGCTCAATTCTAGTCAACGAAACACAGCGATGGATTACTTTTCCCTCGTTATGGAACGAGGCATTTCGTCGTTAGCTTCGTCTAACGATGGCAAAAATAACGTCAGGCCGTTCCGTCGTTAATTGCGTCGTTAATTCCTTCTAACAACGAATTATTGCCTCAATTCGTCGCTAATTTTCCGTCGCTAATTCGCATTTTTCTTGTAGTGCCACATTCACCGTTAAGATTAAAAAAAGTAATCGAGAAATTAAAGAAACAAACACAATCAGAGAGAACACAAGAATTTATACTGGTTCACCCAAATTGGCTAAGTCCAGGTTGCTACATCGTGCATTTCACTATAATGATTCGAGTTACAATAGAAAAATATTCAATACACTAAACCGTGTATTAACCGCTCAAAAACCCTCAAGAAAGAAAACACTTTCTTTACAATATTTCTCTCAAACTCACATCAACCCTCAGTGCCATCAAAAACTCGCGCACGACTAAAAGACACAATTTTACTTCACTTATAAACTCACGGCTTCAAGAAGATCACCGCCTCATCCAAAACGTAGATAACCCTAGTGAAAAACCATGGCCCAATTGATTTTTCAATTACCGTGACTACTAATCAAAAGTCATATATAATTGACCGGTTAAATTCTTTTAGCCAATCACAAAAGAGCACCCACAATGAGGCATATTTCATTCAAATAGTCTATTGGGCTTTCATGCACTTTGGGTTTTAAATCAATTTAATTTGATTTGTCTTCAATAATATAACATCCACAACTACAACCAGGACAAAAATCAGCTAATTCCTCCCATATTGTCTTCATTTTTGTGAAATAAGCACTAATTGAGAACTGTCCTTAAGATAAACTCACCAAATCACGTTGCAATTGGAAAATGTGAGGAGCATTTTGTTGTGAGTATCGTTCTTTCAAATATCTCTGGCAGATTAAGAGTAAATCACACTTCCAAAAATCTCCTTGATGCATGAATTAGCTATCCAAGAAAAATACAATGTCATAACCAAGGCTCAAATATAGGATTAGTAGAGGTAGGATGAAGAATTGATCCATTAATAAAACCTAATTTGTTCTTCACTAAAAGAGCCTTCAACATAGATCTGCTTAATTATCTCCATTAAGTAGCTAAGTAACAATCACAGCAGAAGGAGAAGATTCAACATGGTGAAGATGATGAGGATTTGAGGAATTCTCAATTTTCTTTTGAACAGCAGCAACAGATGGAGTAGCTTGAACATTAGAAGAAACAAAAGTCATTTCAATCGATTAAAAACAGAAAATCAAGATGAACATTATCAATTTTGTGAAGAAAATAGATGTAAAATTTCAAGAATTCTTTCGATAATTAGAGGCGATTTTATCAAAGAAATGAAAAAGGGAAATGGCGATTTTGTCGAAGTGAGAAAGATGAATCGCGATTTGATCGAATAGAGAAAAGGGGAAAATTAGCAAAAGAAGATAGTAGAAGCTCAAGCCTCAACACGAACATGATGACTCAAATTTCCATTGTTGCTATGATACCATATTATTCATAAAATTATAATAATAGAAACAGACAACTTTACTCACTTCTGAATAATGGCGTTATTTCTCTTCTAACTCTCTCCTAACCAACTCTCAACTAAGTACCACAACTACTATGAATAGTACAATTAATATGAAAATACAATAGTAAACATAATATTTCATTACAAAGATTTTTCACTAATATACATCCACACATATATATTTATGTAACTAACTTCATTTTACATACAATCTTTCTCCGTCTAATTTCTCTCTTCACAAACTCACTAACATCTCTAGCTATCTCTCACCAAATACTATGTATTCACTGAAACCTCAGTTTCTCGCTAGCTAGCTTCTCTTTACACAATACTCATTTCCTCTTACTAATTTCTCCCTCTACATTTCCTCTCACTTATTAATAATTGATATTAAACAAGTAATATTAGATAACGAAAACGTAAATGATGTAATAGATAAAATCAATGGGTAAAATTGTTATATTAAAAAAATATAGAATCTGAAAATAACTAAAAAATAAAATTATTTATTAAGTAGCTAAATAATGAAGAGACTCCTAAAAAATGGTTATTTACTTAATTAATGGATACTCTACGTTTCTTCTAATTCATGGTCATCCCAAATTATATTTTACTTATTTTAAGATTTTCTTAATTTTCAAAATATAGAAAGATCTAGATTACATTTTATGCCCAAACAACGCCTATAAATTTGAGGGGTAGTTTGAGTTTGGACCACTTCATATAAAAAAACAGTGGTTTTGTAGCATTTATGAATAATGAAAAAAAAGGACCATCTTTGAAGGCAGGGACGGATCTACAGAGGGACCAGGGGGGCACGTGCCCCCCTCGATTTGTAGATAAATTAAAAAATATATATAAATTTAAATAATAAAAAATTGTGCTGCTTATTTGTGAACAAATATAATAATAACTTATTATTTACCTAAAGTGTGTCTTGGCTCATTGGCTGGAGTTACTTTCTCCCTTCAGGCGTACCCTTCCCAAGACTGACTCCCAGCGTGTGCCTTCTTGAAATATGTCAAGTTTTAAGTTTTTTTTTTTTTTAAATGTTTAAAGTTATGGCATTTTTTTATCTATTTATTATATATATTTTTTTATCTCTTTAAAATAATGTATTTTTATGTTTTAATTTCATATAAATAAAATAGTTCAATATATTTATCAAATCTATTTTCAAAATTTACAAAATCTAAATCAAAATATAAATTATATTTTAATTTTATTATATTTTAATTTTATTATATTATAAATATCATTTCCAATAAAAAATTTCACATTTTATCTATCTATCTATCTTTTCTATATATAATTATTAATATGAAGTAATTTTTTAACGTAAAAAACTAAATATTTTAAAATTTACTTGACTTAATTTTCACCAAATTAAATACCAATAATGAATATATATAGATTTTATTTTTTTTTCATTATTAATGTTATATATTTGCATGTATTGCGTGTTAGTGGGCGTTTTAAGTTCGGTTTATGACTAGTTTTAAAAAAAATCGACACTGAACCGATAAAAAGAAAAAAAAATTTAAGGTATTGATTTCTATAAGTTTTAGTTAGCTTCGATTCAGTTTTTACGGATTTGACCATTTTTATAAGTTGCAGCTCTACTGTGTGCCCCCTCTAAACTTAAATCCTGGATCCGTCACTGTTTGAAGGTGATTGATAGGGAAACGTCCCGGGGAGGAGACCTCCTCTAAAGTTTTCACTTATTATTATTAGGATTAAATGCACCAATGACCCCCGCACTTTCAAGGTTTTTTTAATTTACACCTCACTCTCAATTTGGTACACTTTGTCGAGGTCAATTTCTGTTAAAAAAACATCTAAATTAACACCTTATTATTTTATTATTATTTCTAACCCTAGGTTAAATGAAGGCAGATGAAAAGACAGTTTAATCTTAATAACCATAATCTTCAATTTCTTTTGGGTTAAAGTTTTTCTCTTTCACGCTTTCTTATTTGAAAAGGAAAGAGCAGCTGCGAACGTTTTCCATTGGTGAGCGAAAGAACTTTCCATTGCAGACAAAAAAAAGTTCTCCCGCTGAAAATCTAGAAATCTTATTTATTTATTTTTTTAATAAAAATAATGGTCAAAACTAAATCTTCTGATCAAATCCATAAAAGATTTTCAAATTGAAGAATGAGTATAAGGCATCTTCAAACCCCAACAAAAAGCTACAAAGAATTATTGTCATTTTGAAGTTTAACCACCATTTAAGATCTGCTTGGATTTATAAAAATCTTTATCAGCAGCCATGGATGCAAAGGAGGAAGGTTGAGATGGATGAGAAATTAAAGAAAAAAGAGGGTTGAGATGGATGAGAAATATAAATTGAGAGATGGGGTTTTGGAAAAAAATAAAAAAAAGAATGATTCAAAGAAAGATAGGATTTGGATGGAGAATTTTTGTTCGGAGCTGCTCAGATGGCAAAACGTGAAATAGAATTGTTTTTTTAACCCAATGGAATTGACAGTCAATTTGACATAGACGGTGACTTAATAAGGATTAAATTGTCTTTTCATATACCTTCGTTTAACTTACGGTTAGAAATAATAATAAAAAAAATAGGGTCTGTTAGTTTGGATTTTTTTTAACAGAAATTGGTCTAGATAAAGTGTAGGGGTGAAAAAAGATAAATTGAGATTGTAGGAGTTGTAAATTCAAAAAGCTTGAAACTGCATTGGTCATTGGTGCATTTAACCCTTATTATTATTATTATTATTATTATTATTATTATATATACAATTTTCACACGATTCAATAATATTTGGTATCGTAAAACTTGTATGATAATAATTTTAATAGATAAAAACACATGGTTTGAACCCTATGGGCTAAAAATTTTATGAAAAATACTTTGACCACTAGATCAATCTATTACACTATAAGAATTTCGGGAATATGTGACATCCTTTTGGCGTCACCTATTCGAATAGGTGACGGTTTTTTGACCGTCACCTATGGCAGCGTCACCTATTTAAATAGGTGACGTCCAAAAAAAACCGTCACCTATTCGAATAGGTGACGGGTAAAACAGGTCACCTATTGGAATAGGTGACATCCTTTTGGCGTCACCTATTCCAATGGGTGACATCCTTTTGGCGTCACCTATTCCAATGGGTGACATCCTTTTGGCGTCACCTATTCCAATGGGTGACATCCTTTTGGCGTCACCTATTCCAATGGGTGACCCGTTTTACCCGTCACCTATTCGCAAAGGTGACCTGTTTTACCCGTCACCTTTTGTAAAAAAATATTTTTTTTAAAAAAAAAAAACGCTTTCCTGTTAAAAAGGTGACGGTTTTTCCCCGTCATCAAAAGTAACAAATTAGAGAAAAAAAAAATTATAATTTAATAATACCACCGTTTAGTGACTTTTTGATACCCATTAACCTTATATTGATCAATCTAACATAATAAAAGGTAAATACATGGTCATTACAAGAAATAGAGCCACAAACTTTATATACAATAACAAGAATACGTCACAAATTTAAAGTACAATATTTACAAATGATGCTTCTCAAAAACTAGAATATTATACACACAAAAAAATTACTTCTAAACCTCCACAAAAAACCATTTTAACAACATTAACCCAGGCTTGTTGAGACAAAGATCACAAATTTCATGCCAAAATAAGCTCACTGCCATACAAAAGCTACAGAAATTTTTGAAGAAAAAAAAAACCTTTCTTTCATCTTAAGCAAAAAGGAGAAAATGGCTGAGCTTGAAAGTGGGCTTTGGCGTGAAATGGAAAAGGGATGACCAACAAAACCATTGCTCCACTGCTTCCAAAGCTGCAAGGTAAGGACAAATATTCACATTAACACATGTATGAATGATTCTCTTGGTGGCCATGGCCTGAGAAATACCACATGATATCGATATGAACAATAATTTCCAATAATCAAATTTACTAGTGAAACTTTAGATAATAATTTCCACTAATCAAATTTACTAGTGAAACTTTAGATAAAATAAACACAAGTAGCATGACACACAAACACAATAAGGAGGGAGAGAGCATGATGGTCAGTCAATTGAAAAGAAAGAGTTGGTTCCTTAATCTAAACAAAACATACCAAATTAAAGGCATTAAACCAAAAGGGTGAGGTTGTCATGAAGAAGAAACTAATCTCTTCCATATCCATGAATAATACTAGATCTCGATTCGATTTTAGTACCTGCATATCAGAGGTCTAGAGGGTGAGGTTGTCATGAAGAAGTTGCATGATCAAAGTACTATCCTTGTATGATTCCTCGCCAAGGGTATCTAACTCAGTGATGGCTTCATCAAAAGCCTGGTTTTCGCATAAAAATAACGGATGAATAAAATAATAAAATAACAAAATAACATCAACTTATCACAAACAAACCATTACATAACCTTGCCAACCTCATTGTCAAGGCAAATCAATCTAGCTATTGGATTCACAATCAATACAAAAAACTAGTCCGTTTAAAAATGTCAACATAAAAAATAACGATCAAGCAACTATACGATGATTCCAATATTATTCCCAAACAGGACTAATAGAAAATGAAAAATTATACATCAAATTCAGATTTAATAATTTCAACAATCGTTAAACACAATGTACTACGATAATTCCACAACTTAGCTAACTTGTTTGGTAAGATTGCAAGCACCGGCCAGGAGAGTTCAAAATTTCATAATAAAATACGGAGAAGTTAAGAGCCAGGCCAAGTCGGATCGGATGTGTAGGAGGTAATTCGGCATTAGCAATATCCTGTAAATCAAATACTATTCGATTAATCATACGCAACATCTAAACAACTTGATTTGAATAAATACACAAAAATTAACATATGAAGGAAACTTTGTGTACGATTTATCAATTACATAAATGTTAGTATAAAACAAGATAAATCAATATAGATTTTTCTTATAGTTCATAAGAAGTGTGTGAGTAGAGAAAAAATAAGCCTGGGAAGATCCACTAATAATAATACTAAAACCTGGATCATGATTTTACCTATAAGCATAAATCAATATAGATAACCAAATCTAACAACAACAAAATGGATTTAAAATAACAAACCAACAATAAAGTCTAAACAACGGACCAACAATTTTTCCAATTTATTCTAAACATCGGACCAACAATTTTGCCAATTTATTCTAAGCAATGACCAACAACTTCCAAAACAAAGGAAGAAATGAAGGATTAGAAACGCAGACCTTATGTCATAAGTACCAACTTCCAAAATAAAAGTCATTGAACTTAATTTTATATGTTCACCCCTATAAAACATGCTCCTGGCGTCTCTTCTCTATTTACCTATAAAAAAATTGCAATAATTGTCCAGTTTAGTACAAAATCTTTTAATTTCCATATAAAACAATGGGACTGAGGAACAAAACTTATCTAATTTTATTTTAAATCTATAAACCCACACAAGTATAAGTTGAATACAAAATCCACTACCTTTAAACATTTGACTGTTTTATTTTAAATCTATAAACCCACATCAAGTGCCTGTCAATATTTTTTTAACATCATACTTAATCCATTAAGTTTCTTACCAGTGTATCAGTGAGTTTGAGAAGACAATCAAGCTAGATTCCTATATAAGAACCTACAAAAAACAAGAATCCATAAGAGGAAGACAAAGTAAAACCAATAATTCTATTATTTTCAATACAATAAACAATCAGTAAAAGCATAAATAATCAATAAAGTTAAATCAAAAAGCAATTCCAAGGCCAATAAAGTTATTTTAAAAAGCGAAAAGGGTGAACGATGTATTATGGTCACAATATTTAGATTCTAAATATCTCTAATGCGGTTGGTTCGGTTATATACAATCTTATAAATGAAAATACTTTAGTTAATATACATGCAGGAAACAAAATCAGATTTATATGATGATATACCGGCCCAGGTAGCATTCCACACATGAATTATATGATGAGGGATGTGGTGATGAAAAGGAAATAGTAACGAACATGATGAAAAAACATACGCAAGTGCACCAAAAGTTCCAGTAAAAACAATAGCAGAAGAGTTCCTAAGTTCATTAAAAGACTAAAAAAACCTACCATAACTACATGATAGTCAAAATACTTAATTTAAAATAATTGTGACTTCTAAATTTCGGAAAACCAAAAACACAACGTAATTTGCATACCAATCCCTTTCCCTTATAATAATTATCTAGTGCCCACTGAAACTTGGATTCATTCAACGTTCCGAATGGTCATCCAAACGAGAATGAGTCGCAAAATTATACAAGAGTTATGGGCAATGCAATCAACATCCCAAAAATAACTCGCAAATTCAAACACAAAAACAAAGATAATTATGTTATAAAAATAGTATTTTTTTTGTGTAATTTAAAAAAAAATTAGTTAATATTATTTACACAAGTAAATATACTTAAACAACTTACCCTGTGCTGAGGATATCAGGGTGTACATTGTACTCTTTAGCAAAGACAAAGAGGACAATTCCTTGTGGGAGAGCTGCCTGTTTTTGTTTAGATTTTGTGTTTGGAAAATCCAAACAAAAAACAAACACAATGGGGCAACAAAAACACATGTTAACAGAGCCATACAAATGTTTGTTTCCCAAACCATATCAAACAAACAAGTCCTTAGTCGCTTAATAACTAACTAACTAATCACCGGATTATCACAAACAAATTTAATTCTTGTTATTTTTCATCAGTTTACTCGCACCTCAACTAATCTTACAGGACAATCTCAACGACATGACGCTAATACATTTGACGTTGAAAAACTCATGGGATAATACACAAGTGTCTAAACCAAACCATTTTTTATGAAAAAAAAGAAAAGAAAAGAGTTGTATTATAATATTAGTATATAGAGACCAACTTTTCAGGAGTATATGTAGGAAAGAGGGAGTGACCTGGACAATAGCAACACGTAAGAGAACTCCTCTAAGGCCAACATCAATGGAAGCAGCTGCCATTACAGCTGGTCCTGTAAGGAATCTCACAGCCATTGAAAAGGCAGCTATGGAATTTCCACATGCTATCATCCTTGGTTGCAAAGCCATGAACAAACCTGTCATTATAGCCCCAAAACCCCCAATTAGCATGCTCTCACTCATCAAAAAAACTGCCAATTTGCGACCAGAAAATTGCGACCAAATGGTCGTTTTTCACCTAAAATGCGACCAAAATGCGACCAACAGAGTGGTTGCTAAAAAGCTGGTCGGATTTCAATTATGCGACTGCATGGTCACAAAAATGCGACCATATGGTCGTAAAAAATTTTGGTAGCAAAAAAGTCAAACTTTTTAAAATGCGACCAAATGGTCGTATTAAAAGGGACCATATGGTCGCATTTTATCTTCAATACAAGTGACCATTTGGTCACAAAAAAAGTGACCAAATGGTCGTAAATTTTGTGACCAAATGGTCACTTATTGGCTCAGTGAAAATACGACCAGATGGTCGCTTAAAAAGCGACCATCTGGTCGTAATTTATGTGAAAGATAAGTGACCACTTGGTCACATAAAAAGTGACCAAATGGTCGCATTTTATGCGACCAAATGGTCACTTTTAGTCTCGATTAAAAATGCGACCAGATGGTCGCTTAAAAGTGACCATCTGGTCGCATTTAAGAATTTTTTTTTTTAAATTTAAATTTTAATAATTAGTTAATTAATTATTAATTAATTATTAATTTTTAATTATTTATTAATTATTAATTAATTATTAATTATTAATTACTAATTATTTATTTAATTAATATTAAAATTTCATAAAAAAAAAAATTGGAATTCAAATAAAAAAATATATATCAAATATTAAAAAAATGTTTTATACAATCGAAAGAATCCTAGAACTACTGCGGAGAGGGGGGGGGGGGGAGGGCGTCGATGTAGAAGGGCCGCCGCCTAGAGATCCAAGCACGCGGCCAAAGCGGATGCGACCTGGGCGTCGACTCGTGTCCTCGTATGTCGGCCTCGACTCGTGCTTGTATGTCGGCCTCAATAGTAGCGACTCGAGCAACGAAGTCCTCACGCATAGCCTCCATGTCCGCGCACCGCTTGCTCACCTGGAGAAAGGCCGGAGCTAGTGCTCGCTCGCTTCCGCCGAGGCCGGGGCACATCTGCATAAAGGCGTCGCCCGTACGAGCCGAGCCCAGGAACTGACCCATCAGGCCGAACCCCTCCAGCAGCCTCCAAGAACGCCTCTATACGGTCCTCCTGAGTCGGTTGCGAGTCTGGTGTGGGCAACCGCTGAGTCAAGGACTCCGTGAAACGTTCCTAAACATTTAAAATTCAGAAAATAAAATGGTTAATATATAATGTATGAAAAATTTTAAAGAAAGAATAATAATTGAAAAAAATATTAAATACCGAACTTCTTTTCGCCTTATCGTCGATTAACGCCCCGTCCTTCTTCGTGTGAAGAACTCGGTGCGGCTCATCCAGGCGGACGGGGCGCCCGTGCTTCGCTTCCTAAAAAATCAAATAGTGAAGAATAAAACATAATAAATTAATTAGTAATTGAAAAAAAAACGAGAAAAAAGAAAACGAGAAAGCGAGCGCGAGAAAAAAAAGCATACCAATCGACGATGGTGCTCGTCGTGGGTCCGCGCCCCCCGTTGTGTGTTTCCTGGATTCTTCGCGCGGTTGGCCTTATTCCTGCTTGACACTGCCTTGCCCTGAGGAGTGATCAAGCTAGCGGGAGCCGCGCGTGGTCCTCCTGGGCTCATCCACACGGGGCGGTTTGCTGCTTGCCTTCTGCGCGCCCGGAACATGAGGTCCTTGAATCGATCCCGGACGTGACTGTCCCATAGGGGGAACAATCTACCGTCGGTGATATCGGGATCGATAACAGGAAACTTGCCCTGAAAAAATTGAATTAAAAAATTGTTAAAGTAATAAATTTATTTTTATAAATTTCAAAATTAATTAATTATGAAAATAAATTATGTTTTTACCTTCCAACTGTCGTACATCCGACGTTTCTCCATCGTCGGAATCTTCGCCGGCCAAGGTCCTGGTAGAGGCATGCTCTGAAGGACCTCGCGAAACCGTTTTGAAACGGTCGTATGCGGCTGTACTCTGCAAAATCACAAAAAATTATTGTGCTATATATTAGAAACTATTAGTTAAAAAGAATAGAAAACTTTTAGGGAAATAGTAAACAAAATTACTTACGTATCCCCTTCAATCCGAAGGGTAGAGTCTGTGCCCGAGACGGTGAGTGCATGAAGTCGAGGGGCCACCGATCCGACCGATGCGGACCAGGACGCCGACCGGACGCATACCCTGATGCTAAGCCCGAGGGCGTGGCAAGGGAGTCTCGGCGGCGGCCGTGGTGTCAAGACTCGGTCTCAGGGACTCTATCATCGAGCGTGGCGGCAAGTCGCGTATCGTGAATCAAGAGGATGTCCAACTCCTCCGTAGTCGGCTCCGCATCGGGGGCAACGCCGATGGCGTCTGCGGAGACCCCTCGTCACCCGCATCGTCAGGCTCGTCCATCCGGGGAGGACGTCGTCGCCCGTCATAATCCTACAACCAAAATAAACTAATTTAATACTAATTACGTAAGTAAAATATTGATTAGTTTATTTAATTAATTAATTAATTAATGAAATAATGTAAATTAAACTAACATAAATTTAAGTAAATAATTTAAAATAAACTAATCAAATTAATTTGAATAAAAGTAAATTAAAATTAGATTAATTTAACTAAAAGTAATTCAATTAAACTTAAGATTAATTAAGTAAAACTAAAATAAACTAATCATTTAATTTGAAATAAAGTAAAGTAAAATTAGATTAATTGAACTAAAATTAATTGAATTAAACTAAAATTCAATTAGTTTTAGTTTCAATTAATCTAATTTTACTTTACTTTAATTCAAATTAATTGATTAGTTAATTTTAGTTTTAATTAATTAATCTTATGTTTAATTGAACTAATTTTAGTTCAATTAATCTAATTTATATTTACTTTAATTCAAATTAATTGATTAGTTATAACTAATTAATTCAATTAAACTTAAGATTAATTCAATTAAACTAAAATTAATTCAATTAAACTTAAGATTAATTAATTAAAACTAATTGATTAGTTCATTTTAGTTTTAATTAATTAATCTTAAGTTTAATTGAATTAATTTTAGTTCAATTAACCTAATTGTAGTTTACTTTAATCAAATGTAACTAAAATTAAGTAATTAAACAATTTTTATTTAATAATTAAACTAAAATTAATTAATTAAATTAGTGTAACTCATTAATTTAAACTACTTAAGTATAATTGAAGTTAATAAACTAATCATTTAGTTTGAAATAAAGTAAAGTAAAATTAGATTAATTGAACTAACATTAATTGGATTAAACTAAAATTCAATTAATCTTAGTTTCAATTAATCTAATTTTAATTTACTTTAATTCAAAGTAATTGATTAGTTAATTTTAGTTTTAATTAATTAATCTTAAGTTTAATTGAATTAATTTTAGTTCAATTAAGCTAATTTTAATTTACTTTAATTCAAAGTAATTGATTAGTTCATTTTAGTTTTAATTAATTAATCTTAAGTTTAATTGAATTAATTTTAGTTCAATTAAGCTAATTTTAATTTACTTTAATTCAAAGTAATTGATTAGTTCATTTTAGTTTTAATTAATTAATCTTAAGTTTAATTGAATTAATTTTAGTTCAATTAACCTAATTTTATTTTACTTTAATTCAAAGTAATTGATTAGTTAATTTTAGTTTTAGTTAATTAATCTTAAGTTTAATTGAATTAATTTTAGTTCAATTAAGCTAATTTTAATTTACTTTAATTCAAAGTAATTGATTAGTTCATTTTAGTTTTAATTAATTAATCTTAAGTTTAATTGAATTAATTTTAGTTCAATTAAGCTAATTTTATTTTACTTTAATTCAAAGTAATTGATTAGTTAATTTTAGTTTTAATTAATTAATCTTAAGTTTAATTGAATTAATTTTAGTTCAATTAAGCTAATTTTAATTTACTTTAATTCAAAGTAATTGATTAGTTCATTTTAGTTTTAATTAATTAATCTTAAGTTTAATTGAATTAATTTTAGTTCAATTAACCTAATTTTAATTTACTTTAATTCAAATTAATTGATTAGTTCATTTTAGTTTTAATTAATTAATCTTAAGTTTAATTGAATTAATTAATCTTAAGTTGAATTGAATTAATTTTAGTTCAATTAACCTAATTATACTTTACTTTAATCAAATGTAACTAAAATTAAGTAATTAAACAATTTTTATTTAATAATTAAACTAAACTATTTGAATTAATTACCCTACTTTAAATTAATTGATTTAATTAAAGTAATCTAAATTACATTAATTAAACTAAAATTAACTAATCAATTCTAGTGTAATTATAAATTAATTTAGTTTAATTTTATTAAATTAAAGTTAACTATCTTAAATAAACTAAATAAGTAATTAAACTAAATTAGATTAAGTAATTAAATTAATTACTACTTAAATTGAATTAAAGTAAACTAAGTTAGATTAATTAAACCATTAGATTAATTAAACTAAAATTACTTAAAGTAATAAAATTAAAGTAAACTAATTAATTAGTTAATGTAAACTAAACTAATTAAATTAAACTACATAAACTAAAACTCAACTAATTAAAGTAAACTATCCTAAAAACTAAAACTAAGTAAACTCTAAATTCATAAACTAAACTTTAATTTGTTACGAAAACTAACCTCGTGTAATCGAAACCGGAAGTGGTGGTTGAGGATTTTCGGTTTAGAGGAAGAATGGGAACGGGAACGGGAAGAAATAACGGGGAACGGATAGGGGAAAGAGAGAAACGAACAAAAAGAGAGGAAGAAAAAGAGAGAGGCAGCGAAGAGGAGAAAAGAAGAAAAGAAGAGAAAGCAGAAACGGGAAAAGGGAAAAAGAAACGGGGGAAAGGAAAGGGAATGAAATTTAAATCTATTTTTGCGACCAACTGGTCGCAAAAATGTAATTATGACAGGAAATGAACAGTCACGCGTGTGGGGCAATTGCGACCATATGGTCGCATTTACAAATATAAATGCTACCGTTTGGTCGCATTTAAAGAAAAAGCGACCAAATGGTCGCCCAGTTGTCATTACCAAGGCCGTTTGTCTTGTCACGCGTCCGTCAACGATTGCGACCATATGGTCGCAAGTATGAGATTCACCGCCAAATATTGCGACCATATGGTCGCATTACTTAAATTCACCGCCATAAATTTCATGAAAATTTAAAGTTACCGCCCATAATTGCGACCATATGGTCGCAATTCCAATTGTATTTTTTAAAAAAAATTATTATACTTTTGCCCAAATGCGACCATTTGGTCGCTTTTCTCCCAAAACCCAAAACCCTAAACCCTAAACCCTAAACCCTAAATCCTAAACCCTAAATCCTAAAATGCGACCAAATGGTCGCATTTCCCTTCTAAATTACTACCATGTGGTCACCTTTTTTGTAAAATTGCGACCACCTGGTCGCAAATATTAATATTTATATATTTTTTTTTTATATTTGGTTAATTTATGATATTTACATATGACGGGAACTCTTGTTTCCATGTTGTTATATTCATTGATATGTTTCTTCATGATTGTCGAGATACATTTTTGTAATTCTTGATTTGGAACTATTTGATTCTAATTAAGAATTTTTTTTAATACGATATAGATAATTTTATTCTTGTTTTTCAAGATAGAAAGTGCTAGAAGGGAACCAAATAGACTATTGAAGATGTACATATTTATATATAATTAATTTGCATCCACATATTCAATTAAACTTAAGATTAATTAATTACAACTAAAATTAACTAATCAATTACTTTGAATTAAAGTAAATTAAAATTAGATTAATTGAAACTAAGATTAATTGAATTTTAGTTTAATTCAATTAATTTTAGTTCAATTAATCTAATTTTACTTTACTTTATTTCAAACTAAATGATTAGTTTATTTTAGTTTTACTTAATTTTAGTTTAATTAATGTAATTTAGATTACTTTAATTAAATCAATTAATTTAAAGTAGGGTAATTCATTCAAATAGTTTAACTTCAATTATACTTAAGTAGTTTAAATTAATGAGTTACACTAATTTAATTAATTAATTTTAGTTTAATTATTAAATAAAAATTGTTTAATTACTTAATTTTAGTTACATTTGATTAAAGTAAACTACAATTAGGTTAATTGAACTAAAATTAATTCAATTAAACTTAATGCATTTCTCTATATCTAATTTTAGTTTAATTAATCTAATGGTTTAATTAATCTAACTTAGTTTACTTTAATTCAATTTAAATAGTAATTAATTTAATTACTTAATCTAATTTAGTTTAATTACTTATTTAGTTTATTTAAGATAGTTTACTTTAATTTAATAAATGTAATTTAGAATTGATTAGTTAATTTTAGTTTAATTAATGTAATTTAGATTACTTTAATTAAATCAATTAATTTAAAGTAGGGTAATTCATTCAAATAGTTTAACTTCAATTATACTTAAGTAGTTTAAATTAATGAGTTACACTAATTTAATTAATTAATTTTAGTTTAATTATTAAATAAAAATTGTTTAATTACTTAATTTTAGTTACATTTGATTAAAGTAAAGTACAATTAGGTTAATTGAACTAAAATTAATTCAATTAAACAAAATTGCGACCAGGATGGTCACTTTCAATTGTGACCACTTGGTAGCTTTTTCCCTCCAAAATTACGCGCCATTTTTTGCTACCAAGACATATTTTAGTCACCAAAATTGCGACCAGGTGGTCACTTTTAATTGTGACCACTTAGTAGCTTTTTTCCTCCAATTTTAAGCTACCACTCCCCAAAAAAGGTCACAAAATTGCGACCAGGATGGTCACTTTCAATTGTGACCACTTGGTAGCTTTTTTCCCTCCAAAATTACGCGCCATTTTTTGCTACCAAGACATATTTTAGTCACCAAAATTGCGACCAGGTGGTCACTTTTAATTGTGACCATTTGGTAGCTTTTTCCCTCCAAAATTACGCGCCATTTTTTTGCTACCAAGGCATATTTTAGTCACAAAATTGTGACCAGGATGGTCGTTTTTTAAGGTGACCAATCTGGTCGCTTCCTTTGCGCCATAATTTCGCGCCATTTTTTATGACTATTTCTACTTTTGGTGCAATCAACTGTCGCAAAAATGTGACCAGGATGGTCACTTAAAGTCAACCTTCAAATAAAGTGACCAACTGGTCACTTTAAAGCTACCACTTTTTTTTGGTCGCAATTTTTTGGTCGCATTTTGGCGCTTTTTTTGTAGTGCAAACTGTTGAACAATTATCAAATATTTACCGTCGAGTTAAATGCTATATAAAGTACCAAAAAAGAAAAAAATTACATTCATTTGATCAAATGTCCAGTGTAGTTACTTGAACATTAACATGTGGCAGCGAGTAAACACTACTTCCATGAATTCATCTATAATAGCCAGATAATCCTCACCATCCAAACGATGTTCTTGCAATCTCAAATCTAAGAAAATAAAATTAGTTTATTTTGCTATACTAATTAAGATAAAGAGTTTAACTAAGCAAGCAAGTATAATCTCAATGTTGTATTAAAATGTATGGGACTTCAAGGATATTTATATAAATGTAAAATGATACTTTAAAATGATTTTGCAATTGTAATCAGCCAATATACATGAAGAAAACCCTGATCAACATGCCAAATATAATCCATAGACATCATTTCTCCACGATCTTTTGCACCAAAATACATTCCCATTGGCCTTCTAAACAAACCACTATAATTTTGGCAAACAAGACCTACAGGTGGTGTATAAACTATGGGTTCATACTCGTCAATGTGGGCAATCAAAACATATTCAAAGACATATAGTATCAGATGACTTATGATATGGATATTGCGACAACGATGTAAAAAAGGAACACAATATAGTCCATGAGTATTATATGCCTTGCAAATGTTTTTCAATGTCATTCATTTGAACAAGAGTAAAGACAACTTTCAAGTCTTCTATAAGCAATTAACAGTAATTTTAAAAAGCTCTTGAAGAAGGATAAACAGAAGGGTAATATTAATATGGAACTTAGAAAAGAAAAAAAAAACATTAAATAGTACATCCATGTTTATAATCCACTCTTAGCAATTGACACCGTAGATACTACATTTAACTCCCTGTAAATGGATATTAGTTAAAAATGTAACCCACGTGATTTATAGAAATGATGCTAGCATAAATGATACTGAATATCCAAGGAGAACAATAAACATAGGTCAACTACAAAAAAAAATGATCAATAAACATAGGTCAACTTCAAGTCCATGCAGGATTGATACAACCAAAGAATGACATCGATCAAAGAGGTCAGAAACAATAAAAAAAAATAATAATAATAATCTCAAGAAATTTACTTCCATCAAAGTTCGAATTAAATTGCTATCTCAAACGGGCCCTAAGTAATAGAAACCTATATATATCAAACTACATAAACATATTTTTTTTTCCATGAAGTAGAGTACGTAATGAGAGAACTATGCATAATATAATAAATAAATGACAAGTTATGGCTAAAGAAAAATTCTCAAAGAAAAATTCCGCTTAATTTGCATAATCATTACTATATACAAATGATTGATTTGATCAATAACAAAACTTAAGCAATCAATTAAGAATTAAAAAAAAAAACTGTGAACCATCAATAAATAGATTGAACTTACACAGTTTTCTTGCCAAGTAATCCTCCATATTTGTCTTGAAGTGCCAATGTAAGATCATAATGGTATAGATTTGCATATGGTATGATTCCTACAAGTTTTCAGAAAATCAAATTTGTAAAAAGGGTCCCAATATGACAAAAGTGTGTCAAAACATTCCCAAATTACAAAAAAAGGCCAATATATTGTAAAAAACCAGGAACAATTAAGCAAAACACCATAAAAAGTAACTTGTTTGGATGGTGCGGATAGGCAAGCTTGATTGCTTCATTCCAGAAATCCTTTATTTGAACCACATGGATTATTAATCTGGACTTAACATTAACAACAAAATTAAAGAAAAGGCAAACTCTACTAAAAATTACAAACCATGCGATCCTGCTTAGAAGGCTTCCCAGTAAAACACCTATCATTAATTCGCTTGATAGCAACATCAGTCACCCTCCATTTTGTTAAAGCATGAGAAAGTAAGACGTAATCAACATGAAGTACAATTATTAAACCAATATTTGATTTTTGAAATCTTAAAGAAAACATGATAACTGAAAGTAATGAAGGGCATACTTACCAAGTCATTATGACAGTGAAGAACGTCTGAAATGTGGATTTAAATTTCATCTCAGCCCTAATTTCCTATGAATCAACGTCTGAGATCAAAAGCGATTTCTTCAGAGAGGGATTTTGTGCTGAGAGGTTCAAAGCGAGCGATTTTGAAAGGGATATCGCCTGAGAGTTTGACAGCTAGCGATTTTGTGAGTCTAAAAGCAAGTGCGAGCTATTTTTTAAAGTGAAATCTAGTTTAAGGCTGAGAATTTGAAAACGAGTGCGAGCAATTTCTGAGAGTTTGAGAGCGATATCGTCTGAGTGGATTTCTAAAAGCGATTTCTGAGTAGATTTCTTCGATTTCGTTTGAGGGATTTCGCCTGAGAGGATTTCGTCCTAGGGATCTCTTCGCCTGAGCGATTTCAAGGGGTTTCTGAAAGCAAGTGCGAGAGATTTCGTCCGAGAGATTTTGAGGGATTTTGGGATTTTGTCTCAGCAATTTCTTCATAAGCGAGGGATTTAAGATAGAGCTTTCGAGGGAGAGTTTTTCTCAAAGGGATTTCTGAAAGAGGATCCTGCGACGACGATTTTTCTCATAGATTAGGATAATCAGTCGTGGATTTTAAGGATTTGTGGTGGACGAATTGAGGATCGAAGGGAGATATTGAGGATGAGAGATGGAGGCAGGGAGAATAGGGCGAAAACGAGAGGGAGTTTAGAAAAAATTTAGACTGCCTATTTCCCCCCTTTTTTTCTAAAATTAGGTGACGGCGTTTCTAAAATAGTCTCACTATTCTTCCGTGTTTTTACCCAACCGTCACCCATAAAAAATTCAACCGTCACCTAAAGCCAAATTTCTTATAGTGTTATTGAATAAAAAAAACTTTATAATTAATATACGACTTTTTGTTGGAAATTTTATATATAATGTGATATATATAAAATAATGTTAGAAAGTAAGTTGGTGTTAAGTCAAAAACTAAAATCACATTTAGTTTTGATTTTACATATATATATATATATAATAGACAAAAATACTATTATAATACTTTCAATTTGAAAGTCATTTGACAAAGTCAAATTGGGTTAATTCTAAAATAGAAATAAATTTATTTATCATATTTAATTTGAGACGTTATTATTCAATATTTATAGTCATTTATTGAAATTTAATAATGGAATTAAATTGTGAATTTAATTCAATTTCATGAGTTACAAATTTGGTTCCTATAAATAAGAACCCATTTTGTTCTATTGAGATGTACAAAAATCAATTGTAAAATATTGATTGTATCTCTTTTTTCTCGTGGTTCTTCCTTTCTCGAGTCTTTTCCGTTAATGCTTTGGAGAGCTATTCTTGAGGGGTTCTACCAGGTTCGTGAGTATCTGATTGTTGTTCTCACGAAATGCTTCATCGAATCTGTCGAGCCGAGTTGCCATTAAAGCGCAAACAATCCGAGCGGGGCAATATCGACTTCAGGACAACGGCTAAACCGTGCTTTGAAGTTTTACGTTTTGTAATGTTATCATTCGGTATTTTGTTTTAATTAATTTCTTGTTATTACTAATCTATTTTGATTATGTAAACAGTGACAATATCGATATACATTGACCATGTTCACCGCAATTGTTGTTATTTGAGTTCCGGCCCAACAGTTCTTACTAAACATCAATTTTTGATGAGTTATTATTTTTGCACATAAACTTGGGTTCATTTTTCATACTTTGATGATTAAATAGCTTAAAAACTAGGTAATTATCATTGATTTGTGTTTATGTGCTAGGTTGGAGAAGAGATGATGAAAAAAGACTAAAAAATTGTATTTTGGAGCTTTCTTGACACTTCGGTGCCATGGCAACAACTTTTAGTGGCCGCAGCCACAAGGAAAAGTCTGATTCCAAGCCAAAATTCCAGAGAGTTCGGTGCCCCAGCACTGATTTTCTAGCGCCATAGCACCGAAAGCGTGAAATTTCCAGATTTTAGTCTTTTTGCTCGGCGCCCCGCCAAAAAAAACAGGTCGTGCGCGCTTGACTCGGATTTTTTAGGATAGATTTTTTTATCTTTTGTTTTAAACCCTAGTTTTCAAGGATATAAAAGGGAGACTTCTTTTCTAATAGGTCAAGAACGTTTTTTCTTAGTTTTTCTTGGAGAATGATGAACTCCATGTCTAGCTAAACTCCCAATTTCCAACCAAGGTTAATCAAAGTTTGATTTTTATATTTGTGAGATTTGTTCTTCATCTTTCTTTCTAATTCTTCTCTATTTCTATATTTTCTATTTTATGCATTCAATATCACATTGTTTGATTGTTCAAATAGGGCCGTTTGATCATTCTTCAATTTGATAGATCGTCAATTAGAGTGTTTAAATCCGTAATTGTTTATGCATTCTAATCCATGTGAAAATTAGTATGAATGATTAATAAGTCTTTTCATCTCATGCTATGAAAATATAGGATCTAGTCTAAATTGATCGAACATTTCGCATTTGTTGGCTTGAATTGGTCGTCCTTCTCATCTTATTGTTGTCATTGATTAAATTCTATTGTCGTACTCTAGGGTTGTCATTGATTAGGGAAGTAATTAATGATCGTATCTTAATTACCGACAAACTAAGAAAGGATAGATTGATAAGACGTTCTTAATAATCATAACCAATTTAGAGAATGAGTTAGGATTTCATTAGAAAATAAATGATCAAATAATATAAATCAAACGATGATTACACCTTTGGTTGGAACTTTCTCCCATTGAATCACTTCTTAACTTTTATTGTTTTCTTTCTCAATTTCTCAACAAACTCAAAAAACCCCAATTTTAATTCACCAATCTCAGGTGGATTCGACCCTACTTTCCACTACTACAAATCCATAAACCTGAAAGTAGAGACTTTTATTTTTGGTGGATTCGACGTCCACCAAATTTTGGCACTGTTGCCGAGGATTGGTGTCATTTAATTTTGTTTTTATCAGTTTAATGTCCCGTTCTTCTCGTACAGGTAATTTAGAATACGATCCTGAGATAGAGAAGACAGCTAAGCAGTTGAGGAAAGCAACTAGAGAGCGAAAACAATGTCAATTTTCTTCCTGCTTCCTCATCTTCATCGTGAAGAGGAAATTCAAGTCAATTTGTTAGATCCTACTAACGAATTTGAAGAAGTAAGAGAACCAATGGAAGACTTGAAAGAACTCTTAAGGAGTTGACTGTACTGAATACAACTCAAGAACCATTGTGCATTCAATATCCGAATATGAATGTGAATTTCGAGCTTAAATCAGGACTCATTCATCTCCTTCTAAGTTTCAATGGGCAAGACAGTACTGAAGATCCAAACAAACACCTTAAAGCATTTCATCTTGTTTGTTTGAGTATGAAGCCACATGGCGTAACAGAGGATCAAATAAAGTTGAGAGCTTTTCCTTTCTCACTCACAAAAAAAGCCAAGGATTGGTTGTTTGATTTGCCCCCAAATTCTGTATCGACATGGGAAGAGATGGCCACATTATTTTTGGAAGAGTATTTCTCCTCATCTCGTGCTTCGAAGTTACGAAGGGAAATATCTGGGGTTCAACAGAGGAATATGGAAACTCTCCATATGTATTGGAGGAGATTCAAGAAGTTATGTGCCAGTTGCCCTCAACATGGATTTTCTGAGCAACTTTTGATTCATTATTTTTATGAAGGGTTTACTTCTATTGAGAGAAGATTAATGGATGCCACAAGTGGTGGTGCTATAGTGAACAAAACTCCTTCTGAAGCTAGGAGACTAATTACCACAATGGCAGCAGCCTCACAACAAAGTGAAGCTCTTCAAGAATCCACTTCTTGAAATGTGAACGAGGTAAATGTTTCATCCCTTGAAAATCAAATAGCTAACTTAACTTCTCTTGTTGAACAGCTAGCTTTGAAGAATCTTCAACCAGTCAAAACATGTGGAATATGCACGACACCTCACCCAACCGATATGTGTCCCACTCTTCAAGATGAATCACAAGAGACTGCTAATATCGTGGGAGGATATCATGGAAGATATCAAGGTGGCCGCGGAACCGACATGATCCTTTTTCTAACACTTACAACCCAGGATGGAAGGATCATCCTAATTTGAGCTATGGGCAACGAGATCCCTTCCAACAACCTCCACCTAGACCCGCTAATTTCCAACAACCATCTTCATCAAAACCAGGTATGTCTCTTGAAGAAATTATTCAATCCCTTGCTATTAACACACAACAATTTCAACACGAAACGAGGTCAAGTATCATGGAAACGAAGTCAAGTATCAAAAACTTGGAGAACCAAATAAGTCAACTAGCACTTTCCTTGAGCAAGATGGAATCACAAGGTAAATTGCCATCTCAAACCATCGTCAATCCGAAGGAAAATGTTAGCGCTATATCATTGAGGAGTGGAAAAGTTTTGGAAGAACCTAGGATGAAAGAGACTTTTGATATTCCAAGAGAAGAAACCGAAAAGGAAGCTATCTCATCTCCAAAAGTTCAATTGGAGGTTCCCGAATGAGCAAAAACCAAGGTATTGTTGACTCCTCCTCCTTTTCCATCTCATTTGGTTAACTCAAAGAAATCGAAGAAGAAAAAGAGATGTTGAAAACCTTTCGAAAGGTTGAGGTAAATATTCCATTGATAGATGCAATAAAGCAAATACCTCGATATGCAAAATTCCTTAAGGATCTATGCACAAACAAGAGGAAATTGAAGGGTAATGAGAATATAAGTGGGGGAAACATCTCAAGCAATTATTCAAAGGAAAATGCCTCCTAAAGGGGGAGATCCAGGTATGTTTTCAATTCCATGTAAGTTAGGATACTTAAGAATTGATAAAGCCATGCTAGATTTAGGAGCTTCAATCAATGTCATGCCCCTTTTTCGTGTTTAAATTTTTAAATGTTGGCCATTTAAGAGAAACAGTGTAATCCTCCAACTTCGCGATAGATCCAATGCTTATCCTGAAGGAATTTTAGAGGATGTACTAGTACAAGTTAATGGTTTGGTATTCCTGCTGATTTCTATGTTCTAGATATGGGGGATGATGTTTTTACCTCATCTTTAGTTCTATTAGGAAGACCATTCTTATATACCTTTGATGTACATCTGGTATAATTACTATGGAGTTCGATGGTGAAGTTATAAAATTCAATATACATGACTCCATGAAACATTTTGATGCTAATTCTTCAATTTTTGCCATGATTGATTTTGTCGATCCTTTGACTAATGATATTCTAGAATTGTTTGATAAAGATGACATGCAGGTTGCTTCAACAAAGAAACCCAAAATTGGAGAATTGCGAGCCATAATTCGAAAATATGTCAAGTCGATTTGGGATGTGCATTAATGAAAAAGCAACCCGGTCTAGCCAAAAACGTTAAATAAAAGGCGCTTTTTGGGAGGCAACCCAAATTTTTATGTTTTTTGTTTTTGTTTTCATTTTCATTTTCATTTTTTTTGTTTTATTTGATTTCTTTTCTTTGTTTGTCTTTTTTTAAAATAACAGGGTTTAATAAAGGCTATGCAGGCTGAAGGATGATTTTTTTCGCGGAAATCTCACACTACCAAGTCGTAACAATTCAACTACCAATGAATGATTTTCCAGGGACGTTTTCTCACCCTCTTTTATTTTTGTTAATTGTTCATTGAGGACAATGCATGCTTTAAGTGTTGAGGGTAGAGAAAACGGAATAAAATTCAATTTGCTTGCTTGCTCTTGATAATTTTAATTTTCATTCTTGGATGATTGAGATTGTTTTGTTTTATTGAATTATTTTGAGGCAAAATAGGGATTAGCATGAGTAGTTAAATTCTTGTTGGCTTGTCTTGAGTAGTTGATTTGGATGACTTTTGAATAAAATGTGTTATGGGATTTGTGACAATCTAACCTTTGTGAGTTTTTGGGCCAAAAGAGCATATCTTCATAATATTTTTGTTCTATTCATTTCTTGTGTGATTGTCAAACATAGTTGATTAAACTAGAATTTGCTTTGTTATGCATGTTGAGGCCTGTGTGTTGTTTTGAATGCTTAGAGTTTAGAAAGGGCAAATTAGGTGATGCCATTTTTAGCTTTCTTAAAAGGCCAACCTTGACATATATCATTAGAAAGCCAAATTTGAGCCTAGACCTATTTCTTGGAAATTAACCACAATATGAATAGCCCAATATCCTTCTATTTGTTAATTTCCTTTTGAACCCAATTGTTGAAGAATTATTTGAACTTTGCTTCATTTTATGCATCTTCTCTTCAAGTTCAATGAAAGATTTGAAAAATAGGTCTTTGCTTGATTCTCTTCTTTCTTATTTTCTCATCTTCGAAAAAAAAGGAAAGAAAAGAAAACAACTAAAGTTGTTGGGGAAAAAAATATGTTGATGAGAATTATGAGTAGTTTTGAAATAAATTGAAAAAGAAAGAAAGGAGTTGTGAAAAAAAATGGGTGTTATGTAAAGAAGACATTGGTAGTAAAGGTGTGAATTCATTGTATGATAGGAAGTTAATTTGAAGCATAGGAACAATGTTCATCTAATTCTTCATTTGATTATAGCTCAAATTTCCTTCCATCCACCTCTTAACCTAAGCCCCATTACAACCCAAAAGATTCTTTAATTCTAGCATTCAATTCATGCATTGGTGGCCTTGATGTGATAATTTAGCAAGCCTATGGTAAGATCTTCTATGTTTTGACTTGAGAGCTTCATGAATGATCCCTTAAACACTTGAGTGAATTGAGTGAATCCAAGTGAGGTTTCGAATCTTGTAGCACTTTGATTTTAAAAGATCATTAGAATAATTACTCATGTGCATGTTTGATAGGAACTTATGCTATGACTACTTGTCTTTTATTTGTGCTTCAATTTAATTCTCTCAAACTTGATAATTCTGGTTGTTGATGATTGAAGGTTAAAGTTGAAAGGAATGGTGAGCAATTAAATTTTATCAAGTTGCTCTATTTTATGCTTGAGGACAAGCAAGGATTAAGTGTGGGGGAATTTAATAAGTCGTTATTTTAGCACATAAACTTGAGATTTTTGTTCATACTTTGATGATTAAATAGCCTAAAAACTAGATAGTTATCTTTGATTTGTGTTTATGTGCTAGGTTGGAGAAGAGATGATGAAAAAGGACTAAAAAATTGCATTTTGGAGCTTTCTTGACACTTCGGCGCCATGTCAACAACTTTTAGTGGCCACAGCCACAAGAAAAAGTCTGATTCCAAGCCAAAATTCCAGAGAGTTCGGCGTCCCAGCGCTGATTTTCTAGCGCCATAGCACCGAAAGCGTGAAATTTCCAGATTTTAGTCTTTTTGCTCAGCGCCCCAGCACCAAAAAATTAGTGCTGCGGCGCCAGTTCGAATTTTTTAGGATAGATTTTTTATCTTTTGTTTTAAACCATAGTTTTCAAGGATATAAAAGGGAGACTTCTTTTCTAATAGTGAAGAACGTTTTTCCTTAGTTTTTCTTGGAGAATGATGAACTCCATGTCTAGCTAAACTCCTAATTTCCAACCAAGGTTAATCAAAGTTTGATTTTTATATTTGTGAGATTTGTTCTTCATCTTTCTTTCTAATTCTTCTCTATTTCTCTATTTTCTATTTTATGCATTCAATATCATATTGTTTGATTGTTCAAATAGGGCCCTTTGATCATTCTTCAATTTGATAGATCGTCAATTAGAGTGTTTAAATCCGTAATTGTTTATGCATTCTAATCCATGTGACAATTAGTATGAATGATTAATAAGTCTTTTCATCTCATGCTATGAAAATATAGGATCTAGTCTAAATAGATCGAACGTTTCGCATTTGTTGGCTATAATTGGTCGTCCTTCTCATCTTATTGCTGTCATTGATTAAATTCTATTATCATACTCTAGGGTTGTCATTGATTAGGGAAGTAATTAATGATCGTATCTTAATTACGAGACAAACTAAGGAAGGATAGATTAATAAGGCGTTCTTAATAATCATAACCAATTTAGAGAATGAGTTAGGATTTCATTAGAAAATCAATGATCAAATAATATAAATCAAACGATGATTACACCTTTGGTTGGAACTTTCTCTCATTGAATCTCTTTTAACTTTTATTGTTTTCTTTCTTAATTTCTCAACAAACTCAAAAACCCCCCAAATTTTAATTCACTAATCTCTGTGGATTCGACCCTACATTCCACTACTACAAACCCATCAACGGAAGTAGAGACTTTTATTTTTGGTGGATTCGACGCCCACCATGTATGCTTGCAAATGCTAGACTTCCTAAGAACTTAGGGGTAAATCGTCAAGCTCCGCCTATGTGATAAAACGAAGTCCCTCTGCTACTTTGAATGGAAAGACACTTCAAGAGGTTTGGTCCAGGGGCTCCTCCTAATTTATCTATTCTTAGGATATTTGGGAGTGCAGTATATGCTCATACTAAAGATGACAAGCTGGGACCAAGAACCAAGAGGTGTGTCTTCATTGGATACCCTCAAGGAGTAAAAGGCTACAAGTTGTGGTCTTTTGAACCAGGTGAAGACAGATGTTTTGTTAATAGGGATGTCACTTTTAATGAATCCATCATACCATGGCAATAGGCTAAGGGTGATAGTAAGGACAAGCCTACTGGTAGAATGTCCTATGAAATAGTGCTAGAAGGTGTTGCGGTGGTGAGGCTGATCAAGATCAAACATTTCAAACAGGAAGTCAAACAGAAATAAAAGGTAGTGGCGTTCACAAGAAGGTCCCTCCGGTGCTACTGATTTCGATCAACCAACGAATCTTGTTGGTGAAATAGCTCAAGACTATCAATTGACAAGGGATAGAAAAAGAAGGGTTATTAAAGCTCCTAACAGGTTTGATGATGAGAATTTTGTTGCCTATGCTTTGAATTGTGCGAAACTAGTACAGGACCGAGCTAAACAGTTTTATTAAAGTTGTTGCTTCAAAAGAGAAAGAGTTGTGGCTTGAATCTATACAGCAGGAATTAAACTCCCTATACTAGAACAATACATGGAGTTTTGTTCCTAGGCCACAAGGAAAGAGAGTTGTAGATTGCAAATGGATTTACAAAGTCAAGCCTAGTTTGAAAGGGACTATGCTCCAAGATACAACTCAAGGCTGGTAGCAAAGGGGTTTACATAAGTACAAGGAATTGATTACAATGAGGTGTTTTCACCTGTTGTAAGGCATACTTCTATTCGAATTCTTTTGACAATTACGGTTCAGTTCAAT
The DNA here is from genome assembly GCA_028015215.1 of Gynostemma pentaphyllum. Lineage (NCBI taxonomy): Eukaryota > Viridiplantae > Streptophyta > Magnoliopsida > Cucurbitales > Cucurbitaceae > Gynostemma > Gynostemma pentaphyllum. Next base: position 32,630,325 of record CM051346.1, on the reverse strand, counting down.
TTGGAATTGGAACAAATGGATGTGACTATTGTATTCTTGCATGGAGAGCTTGATGAAGAGATCGTGATGAATCAACCTCCTGGCTTCATCAAAGACAGTGAGAAACATCTGTTATGTAAGCTTCATAAGTCCTTGTATGGTTTAAAGCAGTCGCCTAGGCAATGGAACAAAAGATTTAATGTGTTCATTACTAAGAATCTATTTGTTAAAAGTAGTTGGATCATTGTGTTTATTTGAAGCATATAGCAGATGGAGTGTTTGTTCTACTCTTGCTATATGTGAATGATATGCTCTTAGCATAATGTGATATGAATGAGATTAACAAGGTTAAGATGCAGCTTAGCACTGAATTTGAAATGAAAGATCTAGGGGCTGCTAGTAAGATTCTTGGTATGGTTATCAAAAGGACAAATCTGCTGGTGTTTTGTTCCTGCATCAGAAGGGTTATTATGACAAGATCATTGATAGGTTTGAAATGGAGAATGCTAAAAGTGTAAATGTTCCTTTAGCAGCTCATTTTAAACTATCATCCAAGCAGTGTCCAGAATCAGAAGAGGAAGCTGCTGTTATGAAGGGTGTTCTTTATTCTAGCTTAGTTGGAAGTTTGATGTATGCTATGGTGAGCACTAGGCCTGATCTAGCTCATGCTTTGAGTATAATATCCAAATTCATGAGTAACCCTAAGACGTTGCATTGGGAAGCTTCAAAATGGGTACTGAAGTATCTAAAAGAAAGCAGAGATAAAGGGTTGTTATTCACTGTCAATCCTAGTATTTCAGAAGTAATTGAGGGGTATGTGGACTCAAATTATGCAGTTGATCAAGATAGGAGGAGGTCATTGACTGGATTTGTATTCAAGGTTTTTGGGAATACAATTAGCTGGAAATCTACCTTGCAATCAGTGGTTGCTTTGTCTTCAACAGAATTTGAGTATATGGCTTTGTGTGAGTCAATGAAATAAGCAGTTTGGCTGAAAGGGATAGTTGTTGAAGTGCTTGGTAAGGTGTGTAAGGTAAGACTCTATTGTGATAGCCAAAGTGCATTAGCTTTGTCTAAAAATCCTTCATTTCATAATAGAACTAAACACATTGACATAAGATTTCACTATGTGAGGGAAGTAGCTCAAAGTGGTGAAGTGGTGTTAGAGAAGGTAGCTTCTGCTGAGAATCCTGCAGATTTATTAACCAAAGTGTTTCCTCAAGCTAAATTTGGTTACTTGTGTGATAAATTGAAGTTGGGGTATAGTTAAAATGTCTAAAACTGATGGTGCTGTAGCTGTGAGTAAGAGTTTTAGAGTCAAGAGGGTGTTTTGATGGTTGTATGACTCACAAACTAGGTGATATCAAGTCTTCATTTAGCTGCTGAAGCCGTATTCATGAATTCGGTTAACTAAGTTGTTAGCTACTAACTCTCATTGCCTAACTGTCAATTCTGTTAGTTTATGCTTAGCAGATTTCATGAGTGGGTAGAGTTAGGGTTGGGCTCTGTTCGGTTCGGTCAGGTTTTGACCAAAACCTTAGACCGAATCGAGGTGCTTGGTTTTCACCATGAGAGAATCGAATGGTTCACATATTATCAAGAAACTATTCGGTTTGGTTTGTCTCGGTTTGTCGGTTCAGTTTTCGTTTTTAAGCCTTATCCCATCAACATAAGTTCTTCAGTTCCAACAAAATTATTACAAAATAAAAGTTGTGTTTTATAACATATATTAGTTTTGTTTTGTTCATTCTTTTCTTGTCAAAAATATAAAAGCAATGAAATAACAGAAGTTCCAAAAATGTGGGTTTTAAAAATTTTATAATCCAGATATTGAGTTTTAAAACTCAGATCTGAAGTTATTAAACATAGATCTGAAGTATCTGGCTTATAAAAACTCAGATATGACTTTTTCAAAACTCAGATCTAGAGTTTTTAAACCCATATTTAGAGTTTTTAAACCCAGATCTAGAGTTTTTAAACTCAGATCTGAGTTTTTAAACCATGAATCATTAATTTAACGAAGAAAAGAAGAATAGATGTGAAGAAATAGTTGATAGAGAATGGAGATGAAGAAGGCGTTGATGGAGAAAAGAAGATCTTAGGCGGATAGCGGCCGTGTAACTAAAAAAAAGGTGAGATTTGAGAGAGAATATGTGAGGTTTCAGGGGAAATAGGTTTAGTTTTTTGAGAGAAAATGGGTGAAACGAGAGAACAGAGATGAAGATATGAGGTGAATGGGTTTTTAATATCATAAAAATAATAAAAATATGTTATAATTAAATTATGGTTCGGTTCAGTTTTATACGGTTATATAAATCATTAAACCGAAAAAACCGAAAAATTCGCTTATTCATAATAGTAAACCGAGAGAACCGGGAATAGAGAAGAAACCGGACTGAACCGATCGGTTCGGCTCAGTCTGGTCTGGTCCGGTTTACCGGTTTTTTTGCTCATCCCTAGTTAGAGTGACTTGTATATATAAGCTTTTGTTCTTTGTTTTTAAAGTTAGTTCAATTCCTTTTTCTCTTTGTTCTTGTATTTGAAGGCTGCTAGCATTGCTGCAGCGTAGTTGTTGAATAAAAGGCTTTCTTGATTCCTCTCTTTATTGTCTCTTTCATTTGTTAATCCACAAGAAAAAACAACAGTGTTTTTAGATAAAACTCTTTATTAGTATTTCTTTTAAAATGTTTTAACTCAAAAATATTTTTAGGAGAAGTTAAACCAAACGGACCCTCAATCGTTCATTGCAGCAGGAGTTTGTTGATTAAGCAAGAAAAGAACTAATGTTTAGCCTAAAAAATATCATTGGGAACGTTTTGCGTATGAATTATAAGTTTGCCCTTTGAGATGTTTAGAATTACAATATGAAAAAATTGTATATGAATTTTTAGAATTTATGAATAAAGAAAACTGGGACCATGCATGTTTGAAAGCAAAAAGTCCGGGCGTAGGGACCAACTCTCAATTTTTCACATGTTGAAATTGAGAGGGTAGAAGTTGATTTTTATTTGTATTCTATTTTAATATTTATATTTTAAAATATTATCAATGTTAAAAATAGACTGACTAATTTTCAGAAAATATTAACTAATTTAAATAATAAAACACTTGGTTGGATGTATATGTTTGGTTAGAACGATTAAAAATTAGAAATTATTTCTATTTTCGCGTCTTAATTACTAAAATATGAAAACTTTTAAAAATAAATCAAATAATAATTTAATTGTAGTTCAATAATTTATTGTGCTGTTTTTTTTCTTTCATTATTATCTTTTTGAATAGTTATTTTTATATACAGTAAATATTTTTAAATTTTCAAAAATGACACTTTCTTAAAGGCATGTGTGTAAATATCAATTAAAAAAATATATTTAAATAAAAACTTTTGTTAAAAAATGTCATAGTAAATAAATAAGAAATGGATGAAATATGAGATAAAATAAGTGGTTCCATCCAATCTTATTCAAAAATCTTGAAAAAAATCTTCAAAAGGATAGCGAAGCATAGTCACTCGTTTTTAAATGCTAAAAATCATAATTCCAATCACACATGTATTCCTATAAATACCCACCTTCCTTCCTTCCTTGTAGATATCTCAATATAAATTTGTTTTAAAAAAGATGAAGAAAATATCAGTTTCCCTTTCCCTAGTTGGTTCTCTCCTCCTCCTCCTCCTTCCTGTGTTAATGAAGGGTGAGGCAAGAAAAACTTTATCAGAATTAAAAGTGAAGGAAAATTTGGGAAATTCATTAAGTGGAAAAGAGGATGTAACAAAAGGCTACATAAAAGAAATGGGAGCATATGGTGTGGATGAGTACAACAGGAGGAAAGGGACTAATTTGAAGTTCACGAAAGTGTATAGTGCATATAGTACGTTTGATGGTTCTGAGTATATCCTTGTGTTAGGAACTACTAATGGAGGAGGTTCAACCATATCGTACTACCAGGCCGTTTTTTATATACACCCACGTTTTGGTGCCTACTTGGGCAGCTTTACACCCACCACTTGGCCAGCTTTAAACGTTTTGGTTGAATGATTATGTATTGAATGTTTGTTTGTTTGTGTTTGTGCTTCTTACTTACTCTTTCTCTAAGTTTGTATGTTTGTTTTGTTTGCTTATCCAACGAGCTAGCTCAAGCTCAGTCCAAATAAAGTTTGTATGGTTTTTTTTTTAAATAAATATATTAATTTTAAAATAGAACTTTGTGTTATAAAATTTAACATGTACTTGTTTATGTTATTTATCATTCAATAAGAAGAAATCATTTAAAAAAAAGTTAACAGGGGAATTTTAGTCTCTTCACCAACATTCATGTTTAAATAATGTGATTTTCACTAAAAAAAAAAAAAAAATGGGCGTATTAACAATTTATTTAAAGCTTATGAAATATATATCACATTTTATTGAAGGTTGTTTGAAAACCTTTAAAAATCTTTCAAAAGTGTTGATTAACATTGAATTATATGTTTCTATACTAAGTTTATCACTCATACACACATTAATCATTATTAATCACCGATTAACATAGTAAAAAGTACTATATTTACAAATCGTTTTTAGAGTTGCTTATATTTATAAATATTACATCAAAATGCTACCCAATGAGATTTTCCTATATCTCAACACTCCCACTCACATTGTCCAAATCATGTAGAGTTTTAGTAAATGTCATCAACTGGGGTTACTCTTGTATTAAATATGTTAAATAACCACCTGGCAGGAAAAATTTTAAGCTAATGGATAATGATAAATTTAATCATATATCTCAACATTGTTGATATGAAATCTTTTAGATAGAAATAAAAGTAAAATTAAGTAAACTTAAACTCCATATCATGTTTTAATTAGAGATCGTGAAAGAACCCGTTGTTTCCAACAACTTCATCATTGCCACACTTTATAATTATAACACATCCCACAATCACTATACTTATATTTATTATTAAGAAATTGACTCAAATGATATATTTTAGATACATGGTTTTATTTATGTCATTAGTTTTATTTATTTATGAAATATTATATTTTTTAAATTATTGACGTCAAGTGAAGAAATTATTACGATTTAGAAAAAAAAAATTCAAAATTAAATTATTGATTTAATTTATAATATACCATAAAGTTTTAATTCTCAAAAGGAAAGGTTGATTCATGCATTCGAGTACAAAGAAATTATAAGTTTGCCCTGAGAATTGTTTTAAATTGCAAATTGAAATATTATAAATTCACGTCGATTATTTTATGAATAAAGAGAATGGTCCCATATCTGGCAATCGTTTCTATACAACGTAAATTTGATAGGGTAGTATTGGGGCCACGTCTCTTATCATATAGTACAATCATGCATTGTACAGTCTATTTGAATGAGTGGCTTTTCTGTACGAGGACATTTTGAGGGGTCGACTCATTCTTTTCACGTGCCGGCAAAATTTTTTGGGGGTGTTTGATAGAAGGAGTAAGTTTGGGTGGGTTTTGGTAGCGTGGAGTCGTGAAACCTGAGTTTAGATAGTTTTTGTTTGGATATGTAGGGGTATGATTTTTATAAAACTATGTTTATTTAACCTGCGTTTGGTAGGTGTGTTTTAGTTTTAGTTTTGTGTTTTTTAATTATTTTATAAGGGTTAGAAAAGCTCACAAACGCTCTTATTTGAAATGGATGGATTTAATATCTAAAACAGGGGTTACAAATTCCACCTAACAAACACGGGATAGACTTTTGAGCCCTGCCCCACCCCACCCTAACCTGTATACCAAACACCCCATTTAAGATTTTATTTTATTTTTATTTTTTATATTATAATTTATATTGATTTTTGTCACAGTTACTGATTTTTTTAAAACTAATTTTCAATTGTCTGAACTTCTTTGGTTATTATTTATTTTTTATTTTTACAAATGATTGCATCTAAAAGTTGTAATTTAAATCTCATCTTTATTTTCTTCTCAGTTGCTTCTGTTCTTTAAAAAAACAAACGTTTGAGCGGGGGGATTGGACGACGTGAATGACATTATATATAATTTAGGAGCTTTTCACTGTATAGAAAATAAATAATAATCACAGAAGAAATGGATGAAATATGAGATAAAATAAGTGGTTCAATCCATCTTATCCAAAAACCTTATCCAAAAATCTTGAAAAAATTTCAAATGAATAGGAAGATAAATGTAACAACCCGTTATCAAGTAAGACTAAAAAAATGAAATTAATATTATTTTCTCAAATGCTATTAATGAGGTTGGATTGATAACTTGGATGTGAAATACCTCGTTATCTCATTTTCTCGTAAGGATATTTTGGTAATTTCCCAAACCTCAAAATTAAAACCACAAGTTTAATTTAATATTTTTAGATGATGTTGATCGTCTCATTATTACGATTCTAACGCAACTGAAGGCTCGTCGTTCTGAGTCCCGATGAATGAGTTATGACCGTTTTTGCATAGTGGCATTTTAGTAAATAATGTAAATCAGGTTTGAACCCTAAAATAGCCTCTTCTTCCTTCCTTTAGCCGAAAATCAGCCACTCCAAAATAGGTTTTCTCCAATTTTTGCCCAAATCAAATTCTACGGAGTATTTTCATAATAACTTCTTCATCCGAACTCCGATTTGTGCGAATAAGTAGTCCATTCTGATTGTTTTTCCATTAGCTTTCCATTGGCATTGGTTTTATAGTGATATAGTTACTGTTTAAAGATTCATAACCCAAAAACATTCGGTTTTGTTATAGTTTCTTCGACCTTTGATCGATTTTTTTTCGTCATCTCTTCATCGTGATAGGTGAGGTTGTGGTGGTGAAGTCATTGGTGAAGTTTTGGGAAGAATTGAAAGGGTTTCCATTCAAGATTGGATTCAAGGTTCTTAAAGTACTTGGGAAGAAAGTTGAAAAGTGTGGAAAAAGGCTAAGTTAAAAGGTGAGTAGAATTATGTTAAGAACTAAATTTTTTCATGTTTGTTTTTCTTTTTCTTTATTAGAATTAATCTCTGATTTTTAGCATGTAAATGGGTGTTTAGATGCATGCTAAAGAGATTTTGGGCTGAATGTATGGTTTATTGAATTGGGACTAAAAGCATGCAAAAATTTGGAATTAAAAGAATACATATTTTGCCTATCGATATCGGTTTACGGTAAAACTGATTTTATGTGTTTGCGGGACTTTTTTTTTGGAAGATTAAGCATGTTTTGTGTGTTATTAAAGTATGTTATCCTTTCTGATCATGAATGACATAGTTGAAAGATTAGTGCCCACTAAGTCGGTAAAATTAAGCTTAGGTGGTTAGTTATTCAATATTTGATCTCTGAATCGATTGTGGTGTATTTCTTATGTATATGAGATATTTTGGGAGTGAATTTATAGCCGTTATGCTGCTGGAAATTAGTTAGAAATTTATAAATTTTAGAATGTCCGAAAAAGGAGCGAAACTGCACTAGTTTAGACTAGTTTCGTTTCTAGACTTGAAAATTGTGGGGAGTTGTCGAAAGTGATTCCAAAGTGGTATTTTGGGTGATTTTGGGATATTGTAGAGTGGTGGTTTAAAGGTGAATTTTCCAGAATTTAACTTTAGGGAAATTGGCCTGAAATGAGCGTTTTTGTGAAAGTTGAGCTTAGACTTTGTTGAGCATCATGAAGTGATGTTTAGGATCGTATTACTTAAATACCTCGGGTAATATAGTAGTAGGTTCGTATTAGGCACGGCCATGCTTAATGAGGAATATTGTCGTTAAGGGGGATTATTTACTTGTGCACAACTCTATAGCACTTAACAGGGCATGTTCATTCCATCCGTACAATGGAAAAGAATATTTCTCATAAGGATTTAAATTGTGAAAAAGAGTGTTTAAATTCCTTATTGAGCGTAGTCTCTCTTTGTTTGCGGACAAAAAGGAGATTAGAGGTATTATTGGAAAATTCTAATCGAAAAGTTTTAAATTGAGAAAACAGTGTTTAAAAGCTGTTTGAGTGTTTACTCTTTTAATTTGTGGATTAAGAGATATTTTGAGACACTTATGAACTTAAAGTCTTAGAAAAATCTCTCATGACGTTATTTTATTTTTAACATTTTTCTACTCATTGGGCGTAGCCTCATGATGCTACAATATTTTTTTTAGGTAAAGAAAGAAGAAGGTTGGCGGTTGATGACGTTCGAGGCGAGTGGATGGTTTGGCATGGATTTACACGCAGGTGACTTTTCATTCTTTTCGTCTTTAGTTATTTTGGGATGACATTTAATTAAACGATGTTGATGCTTTACCATATTTTATTTTACTTGGATTGGCTAGTTTGTTTGTTTTGAAACAAGAATTTGTGATGATTTTAGTTTTCGAAATAAGGTCGCAATCAATGTTTGAACAATTTTTATTGATTTTTGAATGAAAATGAACTGAAACTAATTTTGATTTATGCTTCATTGTTATTATATGATTTCCATGTTTTGGGAAATTTAGTTCATTCCGATTGGTATTAGAGCCCTTATGGTTCCAAACCGTAAATCCAAACCAACCGCCACTCCACGAACTCATCGACGCCAGGTTTCATTTTCTTTATTTTATGCTATTAATGAGAGTTACTAAGTTGATTTAAGTTGTTAAAATAAGATGTAACTTCATGTAATGCTTGTTAAATCTTATGTACTTTTTGTATCGTTTTTAGTATGCCTCAAATTGTTATTCCTGGCAGGTACAGGACGAGATCGAGACCAAGGTCGACGTAGGAGACACGGTTGAGGCCGTGGAATTTAACCCCATTTATGAGAGAGATGTAAAGTCATCAAATAGGATCAAATCCTATGACACTCTGATTAAGGAGATTAATGTAAAGTTTGAGAATTTGTAGGTACTGCCATATCTGGTAGCTACTCAAGTACCATTTGCTGCTCAGGGGGTATATACTCCTCAAACTAAGTACGACGATATGTAGAGAGCACTTAGTAAAAAAAAAACTAGAGGTTTTATTGAAGATACCCGATTTCTTAGAGAGTATAAGAAATACGCACTGGGTGAGTTTGATGGAAATTCTGTGGTTTCAGATTAGGCTGAGAAGAGGATATCCCAAGTGTAGAGAGGATTTGGATTTGTGAGTTTCTTAGATAATTTGAAAGTGCATTGTAATACTTACTCTTTTAGTGGAGGATGTATTGTTGGTGGGAGTCCACGGTTAGATCCTTGAATGTGACAAGGATGAGTGACTTGGTAATAGTTGAAGGAATTGTTTTACGAGAAGTACTAATTGAAGAGAATTTAGAGTGGGAAGGAATGTGAATTTAGGCCCTAAGCCAAAATGATAGATCGGCGATTGAGTTCGATTGAATCTCAAGGTTTCTTGAGTATCAAGTGGCTACACCCGAGTTGAAGTTGTAGAGAATCTTGATGGCACTAGATAGAACACATGTTTGACTAGCTTAGAAGGCTGCAGTTTCAGATGATTCCACCATTTGAGAACAAGAGAAAGAGATATACCCAAAACAAGTTTTAGGACTCGTTGTGCTCATTTCAAATTTGTGGTGATGTGGGTGATAAATGTACAAACAATGTTTATAGATTTGATGCATACTGTGTTTTAGGAGTACCTAGATATGTTTATGATAGTGTTCATAAATGATATCTAAGTGTGTAAGAAGACTAAGAGTTGTGTTATGAGTATCTAAGAATTGTGTTAACTACATTGAGGAATTAGAAACTTTATGTCAAGTTTAGCAAGTGTGAGTTTTAGCTAAAGCAAGTTGCATTTTTGGGACACGTGGTGTCAAATGAAGGTATTTTAGTTGATCTCTCCAAGATAGAAGCAGTAAGTAGTTGGCCCCGACCAACTATTGTTGTAGAGATTCGAAATTTCTTGGGTTTGATAGGCTATTATCGTAGATTTGTGCAAGACCTTGCAAAAATAGCCTTGCCAATGACCAAGCTTCCTATAAAAGGAAAGAAGTATAATTGGGAAGCAGATTGTGAAAAGATTTTTGAGGAACTCAAGAAAAGGCTTGTATCATGCACAAGTTCTTGTTACACAAGATGATTCTAGGGGTTTGACTATGTAAAGTGATGTGTCAAAGAAAAGATTAGGTTGTGTTAATGCAACATGGAAATGTGTTCATCTATGCTTTGATACAATTAATGTAGCATGAAAAGAAATATCCAACGCATGATATAGAATTGGCAATGGTGGTTCATGCTTGAAAGATTTAAAAATACTACTTATGGAGAAAATATTTTAATTTTTACGGATCACAAGTCTCAAATATTTCTTCTTTTAGAATGAATTGAATAAGAGACATCATAGATGGTTTGAGCTTTTGAAAGTTTATGATCATGACATCTTGTACCATCCTGGATAAAACTAATATGGTGGCGGATGTTCATTCTTCTACTATTAGGGCTTAGTCGTGTAGACTACAATTGGAAATGGAACGAGGTGAGATGTCATCAATGAATTTTGAGATGACTACTAGTTTATCTTTATCAATGGTGGGACATACTTAAAGACAATAGATCATTGATGCACGGAGGCGGATAATAGTCTAGTAGGTTATTTTTCAAATGCTAAGTGAGAGTTATCTTGGTATTACAACTTCTCCACAAATAATGTCTTAGTGTATCGTGAACGATTGTGTGTGCTTAAGAAAGTTACTTTGAGGAGAGAGTTGTTAGAAGAGGCATATAGTTCTATATTTTTTAGTGCATCCAGGTTGTAATAAAATGTATCGGGACTTGAAGATAGCATTATTGGTGGCTTGGCATGAAAAAGAATGTTGTGTTTGAATTCGTGGACAATTGTTTGAATTGTCACAGAGTCAAAACTTTGAGTTCCTCCTGGATATTGGATGCCTTTGAATGTTCTTGCGTGGAAATGGAAAGAGATATTGATGGACTTTATTTTTTTTAATTACATAGGACTTTGAGGGGTAATAATGTGAATTAGGAGATTATGGATGGTTGACCCAACCATAGTGTTTCCTTCCAGGGAAGTCGAGTTATCCTATTGAGACTTGGGCTCAAATGTGTCTCATGGAGATAGTAAGGTTTCACGAAGTGCCAGTGACTATTGTGTCAGATCAGGCAATAGATTTATGTCAAAGTTCGGGAAGAGTTTACATAATGCCATGGGTACTAAGTTACTTTTCAGCAACTCTTTTCATCCTCAGACAGATAGTCAAACTGAGAGGGTGAATAAGATTTTAGAAAACATGTTTCAAGCTTGTGTTTTAGAGTTTGGTGGAAACTGAGGTGTTAAGTTATATTTGGTATAATTCGGCTATAATAATAGTTATCAAGCAACTATTAAGATGACCTCATTTGAGGCATTCTATAAAACAAAAGGCGCATATCACCTATTTATTGGGATGAGGTTAGAGAAAGAAAGCTATTGGGACCTGAGTTGTTATAGATAACTAACCAGTCCATCAATGTGATTAGAGGTATAATGAAGAACAACCTAAAGAGATTTTGGCAAAAGAACATAGGAGTTTGAGAAACAAAACTGTTGATTTGGTTAAAGTGTTGTGGAGATTCCAAAAACACGAAGAAGCAACATAAGAACGTGAAGATGATATGAGAAGTCTTTATCATCACCTATTTTCTAAGTCGTGAAACTTTTCAGGGACGAAAAGTCTTTTAAGGTGGTTAGTCTCTAACGACTCGTACCAAATAAGACTAAAAAAATGAAATTAATATTATTTTCTCAAATGATATTAATGAGGTTGGATTGATAACTTAGATGTGAAATATCTCGTTATCTTATTTTCTCGTAAGAACATTTTGATAATTTCCCGAACCTCAAAATTAAAACCACAATTTTAATTTAATATTTTTAGATGATGTTGATCGTCTCATTATTACGATTCTAACGCAACTGACGGCTCATCGTTCTGAGTCCCGATGAATGAGTAATGACCGTTTTTGCATAGCTGCATTTTAGTAAATAATGTAAATCGGGATTAAACCCTAAAATAGCCTCTTATTCCTTCCTTTAGCCGAAAATCAGCCTCTCCAAAATAGGTTTTCTCCAATTTTCGCCCAAATCAAGTTGTACGGAGTATTTTCATAATAACTTCTCACTATAAGAAAAATAGGAATAGGCCACACTAACTATTTTAATGGGTGACACAAAAAAATAAAAAGCGGATGAATAGTGTTTTTTTTTTAAAAGACGTCACCCATTCCTTCAAAGCAAATAGTGGATGAAGACTCAGGGAAAAAAAAAAACGAAACCCTCTCGCTCTCTCCCAAATCATTGAAACAAAATCGCCCCTTCGATAGTTCTCATTCACTCGACCAAAACCCTCAACCAAATCTCTCTCGCGATTTCTCATTCGACATCTGATACGATTTCTTCTGTCGTTCCCCATCACAAGTTCTACATTCGCTAGACCAAAACCCTCGACGTAGCATCGAGAAGCTACTCGCGATTTCGTTTTCATGTGAAGCTTCGTTGTAAAACCAGATCTATTGAAAATTGAAGCCACAAACCGTAGATATGATCACCTTTCCGTTTGATTCGTGAGCTCATGATTCAAAGTTACCATTAACACCACTCAAAGCTTCCGCATGTTGTTCGTTCGAAGAAGGATGTTCAGATCTAAAGTAGATCTGAATCTTGCCGTTCGTCGAGGCATTTTTAAGTCGCCTATTCAGGTCAAGTTTACTATTTTTTTCTTCAATAAATTCAGATCAAGTCTCTGAAATTAGGGTTTTCTTCTTAGATCTTTCAGTTTAGTAAGTTGACTAACTTATCTATTGATCTCTATGTGTTTGATGAAATACTTGGATAGCTATTGAAAGTTCTCGAAGATCTAAGAAGTTCATGGTTAGTTCCATTATGGTTTAATATCCCAAGCGCTTATAGTGTAATTGAAGTTATGCAAATCATATAAGAAATACTAGTACTTCTAAGAAGTTAATCTTCCCTTTTTTTTAACATATAATTTCAGGATCTTAAAGCAGAGGTTCAGTTTTACAACAGAGTGGGGAAGCTCCTAAATGTATGTTCTTCTTTGACTTTCATTAATGAAAAAATGTCGAAGATGGCTTATAAATGTTGATTAAAAAGAGGCCATGTATTATTTTTGATGCCTATCATTCATCAGTTCGTGACTGAGTTTTTATTTGTTTCATGCAGATTAGTCTGCCATTCAAAATTCATCATCTAACTTATCTTCTTCGAATTGCAAAATAATTGTTACATGTATGCCATTTTCACCATATTTCTTTCTTTTGAGAAATACATCACCGCTTGCTTCTTTCTTTGTGTAAAGCTTTGATATGATTTCGTTGATATGATCCAATATCTTCCTTTTTTTTCCACCTTGGGTTCTACTATTGTTGAATAGATGTTTATATTCTTCTAGGTCTTAATTTTCATGAAGTCTTCAAGTTTTGTTTCTTTTTATTTAGATATACGGCTGGAGAACATGGGAAAATGAAGCGAAGTCTACAAGGTATAAATTTATGTGGTGCATCATTATTAGATATTCAAAATTTTGTATTTTTCTTAGAAGTCATTTTTCTTATAAAACAGCTTGATGGAACAAAATCCTATCTAAGTTTTGCTCATGAGAATGTTATTGGTGAAGGTGGTTATGAAATTGCTCATGAGAATGTTCTATAGTTTGGTTTTTTAGCCCTTCAAACCATGCAATATATTTGTGTGTTTGTTCTTTTGAGATGGTTTTTGTTATTGATTTAAATTTTTCTTGGTATTTTACTGTTATAGAGCTTTGATTTTAGAACTCATTTATGGTTCTTGAGCAATCAAATTTGTATATATTTGAGATTTAAAAATTTGTCATATATAGATAAAGCTTAAAGTTACTTTGAATAGGTTGAAATCATGTTAAGATTGAGAGTTGAGGCCATGGGTATGTTGTTGCATTCTGCATATTATACTAGTTCGATTTCTGATGTGGTTTTCTTTTGATAAATGGTTATACATGCAGGTTTATTGTCAATGACAACGATGAGTGGCCGTTAAAGTACTCTAAGTTCTTTATTGAGGTAATATCATTGGTTTCATTCATTAGTAAACTATAAAAGTTGTGTCATTTATAACTTTATTGAGGAAATCGTGTATCTCAATCAAAAGGTGGCGAATCTCTCTATAAAAAGATCTCTTTATTCTCTCTATGCATTTTAATTTTTTTTTCTCTTCTTTCTTGAGCCTGGATCTACGTTTTTAGATATTTTATTCTTATTTTGGATCTTGTATTTTATTTCTTAGATTTCAGAGATGACGTCGCTCTACAAGAATTCAAAAACACAAATCAATTGTCTTTTCTCTAACCATCTCTTTGACAAATCAAAGGCTCAGATGTGTATCTTCTACTGAATCAGGCTAAATCGAACCCCCAAGTTTGACGCCTCTCTCAATCCGAGATGTATGTCAATTAATGGGTATTATTTCATTTTTCTTTGTGACTCCAGGACCTAAATCTTCTCTCAAGCTTCTATGCCATCTAATGGGTATTTTAAGCTTGTTATTTGGTCTGTGGAAATAGATAACATGGTTTTATTAATATTTTATTCTCACATCTTGGTTTTGGTGCTTGAAATCAATCGCAACCAACTCATACGAAATGCCCATTTTCAATTTTTAATAATTATACATTCATTTTCCGTATTTTGTAGTTATATTAATGAAAGAATTTGGTATGAATATACATAGAATTCTTTTTTAATCATGTCTTTGGAACTTGATGTGATAATTTAGACAACTTGGTTTTTAAGAGCGAGTTCATGACTACTTGGTCATGGAACTTTAACTATTTTCAATTGTGTTTTTTATTGATGATCCGCCATAACATGCTTGTTAACCTTTTCCTTTTCAAAAAATAAAATAAAAAATAACATGTTAATCGGAAAGTTGTTGGGCCTACCAGGAGGTCAAAAAACATTCGAGAGTCTTGCTCAATAGAGTGAAAGTTGCCTTGAATGTTAAGATTTTATCAACATGATCACTTTTTCACTAGTATGTAAACTTCTCGATTACTCTTGTGAGGGGTTAGAAACTTCTTGACCATTGTAGTGGATTATGTCTATTGCCTGGCACTTGGTTACACTAGTTGGTCCTCCTTAAATGTACTATTCAAAGCAATCTGTTTGTAATACCCATTTGCAAATATTTAACTAAAAAAATTGCTAAAATGTTTCTTGTTATAGTATGTATACAAATATAGATTGATGTTTCTTGTATAAGTTGGCCTCTGCATCTGCAACATTATTTGAAGTTAATACAAGTTTACTATGAATAATTGACTTAACAGGTTACTTTATGACAATGATTTATTGAATTTTTTTAACCTCCTGTCAATTATCTTCTCTTCATTTATAATTCATGTGATTGGTTATTTAAACTTGAATACGATCTCTTGTGCTTCCAGATCTTGTTTCATCTCGAGCGGTTTCCTTTTTTAGTTTGCTTCTCTAGTAGCAATTAATTTTAAAATGTATTAAGAAGCTTGAATCTTTTGTGACATACAACGAGATTAAGTAGACCCCCTGGGATGACAATGAAGCCTGGCAAAGTGCACCTGCAAGTCCTAGTCCGCTCACTGTAAAGAGGATTTTACGTTTGGAAATACCTGTGGATACTTACCCCAATGTAAGTGTAGTCAAAATACTAATGTCTTTTTAGTTGCTAGTTACATGCTTAACATGTCTCACCTGTAGGCTGTATATACTCACACATATATAAAGGTGCATACGGAAGGCCTTTGCTGATGTCTAAATCTATTTGTTCTTCCTATATTTAAGTTCACATGGTTTGACATTAATCTTGAGTTCTATGATTTTTTTCTTTTCAGATTTTATAATATCCAAGTTGTTGTTTATATTGTCCAGGGGACCATCTTTGGTTTTAAAAAAATCCCAAGAAGTCTAAATGTGTTAACCTTTTGACTGGTGAACACTTATATGCTGTAAGTTTTTACCATATATTGTTGTTTGTTAAAGGCCATTGAATTAACTTTGTTTTTGTTGCTTGCTTCTAAGTTATGACATTTTTCCAAAGACTTCAAATACTTGACTTATGCTTATGTTTTAGATTTTTTGTTTTTGAGATTCAGGACAAAGGACTGCAAGATGGTATGTAATCTTTCAATTCTTTGTTTAGTTACTTTGTCGACGTGGTTGAAGCCATTTGAAATGATAAAGAGGAGCTACAAAGGCCATAATAATTACTAGTGCTTTAAGGAGTTAGTTACTATATAGCTAAGCTATAATAATTACTTATAATTAGTTTATTAGCTAAGTTACTATTTTCTTAGTTCCCAATTTTTAAGGTACATAGAAAGTTTGCTGATCAATGCCTTTCACATCATTCTTTCCATTTCGGTTTGTGCATGATAGTCGGATTTCCCAACTTTCTAATCAGAAAGAAGTTGTAGATGGAGTATTAAGCAAATGGATAGCCTAGAATTTAGTTTCAATGTCTTGAATTTTCATTTGTTTTAGTATTTAGATATGTGAAAGCTTGCATACTTTTGACAAATAAAAAGTTTGCTTACCCCAACTCTAAGAATGTCAATATAGATAAACTCTTCATTTGTTACTTCAAGATAATATTATGTTGCATGTTTTTTTATTGCTATGTCTTTCATTGCTCTTATGTTCATACGTTTCATTTTCCTTTTTATTTTGTAGGTAGCAATTTTGGTAGCTTTGAGCCTCCATGTTAGAAAGAAGAACGTAGACAAAGATTAGATGATTTAAGTTCGTGAGGCCGGCTTGAATTTTGCAAAACAGGTTTTGATCTTAGTTTTTTTTTCTGCTAGCGTAGTTTTTCCTGGTTTTTTTTGGAGTGTTTCGAGATTCTTTCATGTGTTAGTTCTGAACCGTAATTGCAAATCATGTAACATATTTTGCTTAATCACCTGGCAGGATGTAAATTAACACATATGTTGTGTTGTTTAAATACACGCCCTTACATTTCTTAATCACTAAAATTAAAATTTATCTTGTTTTTTAAATTTAAGTTTTCTTCCATGTTGTGCTTGAGGAACACTTGTATCACTAAACTTTTCCCAACTCGTTCACACACTATTGCAGCTCAGGAAATCTAATGAGAACCTACTGTTATGATAAACCTTTGCTATTCAATTTGTTAACATCTATTCCTTATTTGATGGTTGGATGAGACAATTTTGACTGTTCCAATAGTGTATGTTTATAATTGATCTTAACTTTTGTGCATAGTTGTAATTACCCCCTCTCTTATTGCCCTCAATTGGAAGAATTATTTGTAATCCTTGGTTTTGTATACATTTCAGAAGACGAAGGGTAATTTTCTCACTTGAGCAACTTGATGAGCTTTACTTTGAAATTACTACAAACCGAGAAGTGAACCGATTTTTCCCCTATAAATTCTACCTTTCAAATTCTGATTCTTTAAGCGAATTTGGGCACTAAAACCGAGCCGATTCTTCCACTTCTTTGTTTGGCTTTAATTCGCGACTTCCGATCCGTAGTTTGAGGCGTGAGAACAGCCCAGTGAGCATCGAAATCATAAGGTGATTCACTTTGAAATTTCCTAAACTCATTAGGCATTTCATTGATTAAAAATGTTGGATTCTTTTTATATAAAAAAACTAACTATCAAGTACCAAAATTTGTGATTTGAGTTGATCTGGTATGTATTTTAATTAAAAATGTTGGTTAATATTTTGTTTTTCTATAGGATTTCAATTATGATGATCTTTTTTTGGTCACATTTCCAAGCATTAAAAAGAATGGAATTTTGATTAATTTGGTTTCTATTTCCAAGCGGTGGTCTTGATTGTTATCAAGATTATGTTTGACTTACATTGTTTCATTGGTTGTTGAGTGTTAAATGAAGAATTGAAGTGTTAAATGGTCAATGTCTTTTTTTGTTTACTATTTTTGTTTGTAATTTTTTAGGCTTCCGTAAGAGGAATTTGGATCTTGATTATGCGAGATGCTTGGTGATCTTGGACATCAGGAAGAACAATAATTTGTTATAATTATTTGTCTTTTTATGTATGTCTGATTTAATTTTTTTTGTTTATAGAATGTAATTCATGTAAATGTTGAGTAATATTTTATTTGAGTTGTAATATTTAGTTAAATTGGAGGTGTATTATAAATTTGATGTAAAATTAATTTATTAAAAATATTTTTTTTTTCAAAATTTAGACAAAAGGTGACGGTTTTTCCCCGTCACATTTTCTAAAAGGTGACGGTGGTTTTATGACCGTCACCTAATCCAGTGTCACCTATTTAAATAGGTGACGGGTAAAAACCGTCACCTATTCGGATAGGTGACGGGTAAAAACCGTCACCCATTCGAATAGGTGACGTTCTTTTGGCGTCACCCATTCGAATGGGTGACGTTCTTTTGGCGTCACCCATTCGAATAGGTGACGTTCTTTTGGCGTCACCCATTCGAATGGGTGGCGTTCTTTAGCGTCACCCATTCGAATGGGTAGACGTTCTTTAGCGTCACCCATTCGAATAGGTGACGTTTTTTTGGCGTCACCTATTCGAATAGGTGACGGTTTTTTTTGGACGTCACCTATTTAAATAGGTGACACTGCCATAGGTGACGGTCAAAAAACCGTCACCTATTCGAATAGGTGACGCCAAAAGGATGTCACCTATTCCCGAAATTCTTATAGTGTCTTCATCCGAACTCCGATTTGTGCAAGTAAGTAGTCCATTCTGATCATTTTTCTGTTAGCTTACCATTGGCATTGGTTTTATAGCGATATAGTTAATGTTTAATGAGTTTTTACCCAAAAACCATTCGGTTTTGTTATAGTTTCTTCGACTTTTGATCGATTTTTTTCCGTCCTCTCTTCATCGTGATAGGTGTGGTTGTGGTGGTGAAGTCATTGGTGAAGTTTTGGGAAGAATTGAAAGGGTTTCCATTCAAGATTGGATTCAAGGTTCTTAAAGTACTTGGGAAGAAAGTTGAAAAGTGTGGAAAAAGGCTAGTTAAAAGGTTAGTATAATTATGTTAAGAACTAAATTCTTTCATGTTTGTTTTTCTTTTTCTTTATTAGAATTAATCTCTGTTTTTTAGCATGTAAATGGGTGTTTAGATGCAAGCTAAAGAGATTTTGGGCTGAATTTATGGTTTATTGAATTGGGACAAAAAGCATGCAAAAATTTGGAATTAAAAGAATACATATTTTGCCTATTGATATCGGTTTACGGTAAAACTGATTTTATGTGTTTGCGTGACTTTTTTTGGAAGATTAAGCATGTTTTGTGTTTTATTAAATTATCTTAACCTTGCCGATCATGAATGACATAGTTGAAAGATTAGTGTCCACTAAGTCGGTAAAATTAAGCTTGGGTGGTTAGTTATTCAATATTTGATCTCTGAATCAATTGTGGTGTATTTCTTATGTATAGGAGCTATTTTGGGAGTGAATTTATAGCCAGTTGTCTTTGCTGGAAATTAGTTAGAAATTTATAAATTTTATGTAAGGACCCGAGAACTTTTGTAGGATAGTTGAGAATTTTCCTTAATTATTTTGACTTGTTTTATTTGATTAATATAAGTATTGTTGGTTAATTAGTATTTAACCATGGTTAGTTCAACTATGGGTGGAAGTTTATTTGAAGGGTAAAATAGCCATGGTTAATTTTTGAGTGAGGACTAGTTAGCAAAAGAAAGAAGAGGAGGGGTATGAAATAAATTTAGGATGTGGAAGGGCTTGGTGCTAAATGCTTCCCTTTTCTTCTCCAAAGCCGTAGACCCCCCCCCCCCTAATCTCTCTCATTTTGTTTTTTTTTCCTTCAACCAATTTTACTCACTTGGATCTTGGATCTTGGATCAATTTGAAGGGTTCTTGTGTGATTCATGTAAGAATCATCATCTTAGGAAGATCCAAACAAGTTTTGGGAGAAGATTTGAGCAAAAACTCAAGGTATTGACTAACCTAGATTTTCATTTTTGGTTAGTTTTCTTTGAATTTGATTGAAGTTTCATCAAGGATGTTTAGTGAAGGTTCTTTTTGATTTGTTAAATTCTGGAATTGGTGATGTAATTGATGTTATGAACTTTAAGTTTCACCTCTTAAGCTTCTTTAAAAGGTAAAAGACAAGAGTGGGTTCAAGCTTTTACAAAACTCCATTAATGGAGGTTTTGAAGCTTTGGTGTTCTTTGATTTTTAGGAATTCTTGACTATCACTTTAAGTTTCTCAATTCTGGTATGTAAGAGTGTTCATATGATTATAAGATGTATGAAAAACAACTTGGAAAGGAAGGGAAACGAATTTTGATAGAATCTCAAAATTGGCCAAAAATGCTAGTTTTAATTTAGCTAGTTTTGGGTGTTTCTTTGTTGAATCTTAAAAGTTGTCAATTCTGGAAAGTTTGAATGTTTATATGTATATTTTATACATGAAAAACACTTTGGAAGATCAATTTAGTGAATTTTTGGTAAATTTCCATTTTTGATAAAAAAATTGCACTTTTGTTGGACTAGTTTCTTATTTTTTGGGCATTCCTTGACTTTTAGTGAAAGATTATCAATTATGGAGAATTTGGTGTTTAAATGGATATATTTAAACAAGGAAACCACCTTAGAGCATCACTCAAATGAAAATTTCATAAGTGCTCCTTGTTTGACCGAAAATTGCATCCCGAATCAACTAGTTTTGGCACTTGTGTCACTAACTAGGGTTCGGGGTTATTTGTGATTGTTATGGCTGATTTGTAATGATTATATTAGCCTAAACATATATGGATTAACTTGTTGTAGGCTAAAGGCGATCGATTACAAACGGAGCTAACGTTGAAGGTGAGAACAAAAAGAATCAGAAGGGTGATTGGTGTGGCATCCCTTTCCTCTTGGAACTAATTCGGAAATAGAATATGTGGATATGAGTAACTATGAATTGTGTTGTGGGTGGAAAAGTGAAGTTACGGGAAGAAATATTGATTTCGGGCATTGGTTAAAACCTTAATGCTAGAATAGCCAAAGAATAAGATTATTGTTTTGACTAGTTGATCATTGAAGCATGCCTAAATTGCTTTGTTATTATGTTCATAGTCCATGAATGAGTCATATACTGGATTTGGGACTATGATCATGCATATTTGATACTTTTTGATTATGCTCGAAAACTAGTTGTGAATACGAACCATGTGGATATGGGAAACATGAACACTTTATGAGTAAAGATTGAGTTATATGCCTATTTTGGAAAAGTTAATCTAATTACAATTGTTGATTCAATATCTCGTTCTATAATCATGTTATGAAGAATCATGTTAAACCATTTCATGTCATACATTCCACTCATGCATATCATGTGATCGTTATGTGGCCATGGGGTTGTAACCAGTGTAACGGTGTATGGGTGTTGGACGTTACACGTGGTTACCGTGGCGGAAAAGTGATGAAGCTCCAGGTGTGCTATGAAAAGAATGGCCCAGGTGCTAGTGAATTGTGATAGTTTGAAAATTGAGATGAGTTATGGCTCGAAGGTTGATTGGTTTTGTAATATGGGCGTAGTGAGACGTCAGGTTTGTATTGGTAATGTTTGTAGTATCAAAGAGTTATGACTAGTTGCCATCATCCAAACCCAAAGCATTTGTACTTCATTCGTAATTTTTAGCATGTTGTTATGTACTTTCGCATTATGTCATGGTCATTCCGCATCACTGTTCATATTCTTTTGTTTTCACTGAGTGTCATGCTCAAAGGTGCTCTACATCACCTTTCAGGTAACTCTCGGGGACGAGGGCGTGGAGCGGCAAGTGGTGCTCGTTGATCATGCTGAATCGGAGCTTTTGGATTGGTCTCTGGTCACGCGAGCCTTATATTTTGGGACTATAGGAGTCTTGTTTGACTTATGTTTTCTTTTGATTTTGAGTCAAAGTTCTATGTATATTATGTTTATATAAGACTTTTAAACCGGTGCACCGAACTTTATTTTGATTATTGTTTTTATGAAACTCTGAACCGGCTGACGTGCCGATAATTCTGGAAATAAAACAGGTTTACTTTATTTTGTATGTGAGGCATGGACTTTACGAATACTACATGCCGAAATTTCCGTTTGTTTTTAATTAAAGTAATTTTTTTGAGTTTAAAATTCCTTGTTTCCGCTTGCATAACTACGATCGGCTTTTTAAATATGTCGGGTCGTCACAGTTGGTATCAGAGCTAGTTGGCTCTAAGTCGTGTCTAGTATGAGTTAGTAGTTGAGCCAATCCAAAAGTCATCTCGCAAGTCAATGGTACCAGGTATGCCGGTAAAGCTCGTTAGTTAAGAATGTTTTGTTCTTTATTTATGTTATTTTGTTAAGCATAATTACATAAGCTTTATTTAATTGCATACATCTCCTTAGCTTACTCACGGGTTGAGTGGTGGTTTTGATATTCAGGATGCCTCGAGATGTGGTACCTATAGTATATGAACCAAAAAAATTGAGAGTTGAATTGATAATTTAATAATAAAGTGAAATAAACAAACAAAATGCACATGCATCGCACGTGCCAAAAACCTAGTATATTAGATGAGGGGAGAATCTTTACATGCCGGTTTGACCCCTATAATTTTATAAAATGCTATTTTCTACCCTTTAGATGCTTTGCATCCGTTCTACAGTAGCTCCCTCAAACTCACGACTTTTCCAAGTGTGCATCAATGGCATTATAAAATACAACCCCCTTCTCTTGATTGGTAATAATTACTAATTATTTAAATAATTTATTATCTTATTGAATATATCCTCAATATTAATATTTGCATTGGACAAGATGAAGATTCAAAAATGATATTTTCTATCATTATCAAATTATTAAAGCTTAAAAGTAAATTTTCAAAAACTATTATTTTTAGTCCTTCAAATTTGGTAAAAGGTTTACAATCAAATTGAGTAAAAAAAATATAAAAATATTAATAAACTAGCTTAATTTTTTAAAAACATGAAACAAAAAATCAATATCGTAATAAAATAGAATGTAAATTTACATTGGCATCAATATTTAACTCGTAGAGTCAGAATGTTAATATTAGATCATATATGTGTGATGGAGAGGTATATTGTAGTATTGAAAAACAGTAACAAAGAGAAAAGAGAAATAGCCAAGAGACAGTCATGGCAATAGCCACTTTTGATGCCTGTGTTTTATTATATAGCCACCATTACCATATTTTCAAAAAATAGCCACTTTTGTAAATTCCATTCCAAATATACCCTTATGTATATTCACTATGTATGTTTTTAAAGAAATGGCCACCACGCATGATCTTGAGGCCATACATTTTATACCAAATATGAAATGATTGTCTTGTGTGTGATGATGTCTTGGTACCTTTCGTCGGGGATGTTTTTGATTACTAGCCATACATTTGTGCTTCTCTTTTTTCTAGGAGTGTATAGAAGCTTCTCATGGAAGTTTTATACTCCAAGCCAAGAAAAACATTTTCATTTGTACGTTTGCTTTTGTTTCATTTTCTTTCGCAAGAATGGCCACTCCAATTTAGGGTTTCCGTTTCACCCTCTTTAGTGTGTCTACCTTTTTCAATCGAAGAATGGGAGGAGGTTGGGTTTCTCTTTTCTGTTTCATGTCTTAAATTTTGGTGTTCAACCTATATCCAAGTATGTATATCATATTTTTTTAAAGTTTTACATTTGTTTTGGGACCGAACCATGTGTTATTCCTATTAAATACGGAGGCTATTGGAACAAGGAGGAAGAGTATGTGAAATTCTCTTTTGCTCTTGTGTCGATGAACTATTTCTGTGATTATGACGGGTTTGTGGAGTATGTGGAATCGGAGAAGGACATTCTTCAAGATGTAGAGGTTTTCCGTATGTTTCTTGAGCTCGTATCGGATTGTAATGTAGTGAAGTAGGTGCCATTGGATGACAACGTAAATTTCAAATATATGCTATCTTGTCTTTGTTCCAAGCTTTTTTCATGTTCCGTGATCGTTGACTATTAGGGGAGTGAGATGGAAGTAGACAAAGGATCATGCGACGATTATCACGTTCCACGCATACCTCAGGTTCTACCTATACGAATATTACATACGATACTAGAGGTAACCGAGCCATTCGTTGAGGAACCAAAGTCTAGTGACACCAATGTGGATGTCACTAAGGATGATGTTGCAGCAATGAAGGTGTCTGATGGTCACTCCGCAGATATGACATGTGAGCCTGATGTTTTCGGGTTTTGAAGTTGGCGTTGAAAAGTCAGATGTGATCCGGGGTAAGAGTGGCTATGCGAATAATAAGGATAGTACTCTCTGTCATTCAATACCGGTCGTACCAAGAGTACCCGCTTTAAATTCTGTGATGGAGGATCAGATTGGCCCTCAAGAAAATAATGTTAGTACTGTTTGTAATGCTATACAACTCGTACCAACCACACCCGCTGCAAGTTTAGCATTGTCACATCCAGTGGCTGAAGATATCCCAAATGGGAGGATGACATAAGTAATTTGAAGGTGGATATCAATGATTGTGTAGCTGATGACGATACTGACTTTGACATACCAAACGAGGACGATGTGTCCAGTGGGGATGAAGGTGATGTAAATTATTTTGAGGATATAGAAGGGAGAACCCTGAGCTTGATCTTGCATTTGAGTACGAGTCATTGAGCGAGGAAGATGTTGAATTTAATGGTTATGAGAGAGATGAGTCAGATGAGTTAGATGTTGACAATATTATACTTGATAATGACATTGCATTTGTGCCTGATGAATATCATTTTATTGATAGTCTTGACTTACGTGACTACCGATCCAAGTTTGACGTTTGTGTCAAAGATGTATACGCATCTAAAAAACTCCTGAAAATGTCAGTGAAGGTGTTGGCTTTGAAAAGTAATTTCCAATGTAATGTAATCCGGTCAAATGCGTCTCGAGTATATTTTTCTTGTTTGGGTGAAGCGTGTGGTTGGTCTTTACGTGCGTCCCGGTTAAAGAATTCCAATGCATTTATTATTCACACTATCCATGGGCCCCACTCTTGCCCAATGGATTTTGTTTGGAACAATCATAGGCAGGCGTCCACAGACATTGTTGCCGAATTCGTAAAACAGTTTTACCCCCCTGTTCGTGGCCAAGTGATGAAACCGCACGAGATTATGGATATGCTTCGAGTAAACCATGGTCTATCTGTTAGTTATGCCAAGGCCCAGACGGCTAGGGAGATGATTTTTAACGAGCTTCGTGGGAGTCTGGAATCAAGCTTTCTCTATTTGACTAGATAACATACACTATATACTAATATCATATACCTTTATAATTTCTTTTATTATATTTCAGGGACGTACATTGGGTACGAATACGATGACGAGTTTCGATTTAAGTACGTGTTCCTTGCTCTTGGTGTGTCTATTAGTAGTTTTCCCAACCTGTCGGCTGTCATATCGGTAGATGGTACATTCCTACGTAACAAGTATGGTGGGACCATGCTAGTGCCGTTATTATGGATGCGAATTGCCAAATTTTTTCTTTAGCCATTTCTATCGTTGACTCCGAGAACGACTTATCATGGGAGTGGTTTTTTGGGCATTTGAAGAGTGCATTGGGGGATGACGTTCCAATTCCATCATATCTAATAGGCATGGGAGTATTCGGAAAGCCGTTGAAAAAATCTTCCCAAATTCTGATTATGGTATGCGTATGAATCACTTATCCAACAATATCAAGAGTAGATTTAGGAAGAAAGGATTATGTGAAGTTTTTAAACGTGTCGCAAGCGCTTATTCGGTTGAAGATTTCGAGCACCATAAAGATGAGATGTATCAGATGGATCCTACGTTGGAAACGTATCCTGGAGGGTATTGGGGTGGCTAGATGGGACCGTGCTTTCTTTGGTGGTGTCCGATATAACATTATGACAACCAACATTTCGAGAGCTTCAACAATGCCATGTCCCCATATCGAGACTTCCAGGTTAATATCTTACTTGAATGAAGGTCTTTTGAAGTTGCAATCATGGTTTAACGAACGTAGGTCTACCGCTAAGGAGGCTAAGCATGTTCTATCGTATGGGCAGATCGGGGGCTCAAAAAACGTATTAACTTAGGGAGGCGGATGAAGGTACCAAATTTATACATTAGTATGTAATATACCATATGTATATGTAAACTAATTATACATATTATACCATCAATACTACAGTGCGAGTTTCCGACTTTCCAAGTATATGGTAAGCGACATGCACAAGGATTTTTTTGTTGATGTTGTGAGAAGCGAGTTCTCATGTCGTCGTGGGTAGCTGGAGCTAATCCCTTGTCATCATGCATGTCTTTGCCCTATCTCGAATCGGTGTTCACCTGGTTTCATTTGTTGACTACTTTTACACAAAGGATGCTTGGTACTCGACGTATGCGGGTCCGTATTTCCCTCCTGGTAGGAGGACTAGTTGGAGCACTATCAATGACATTGTTTTTATACGACTTATACCCCCTAACACGAAGTGTGGTTCGTAGGCCACGAAGAGAAGGATTCGTTCGTGGGGGGCCAAGAGGGTATCTAAGTGTGGAAGATGTAATGCTTTTGGCGACAACCGGAAGACATGTCAAAACCCACTATCTAGAGTCCCGTACTCATCTTCACGCAAGAGGAAGTAAGTAAGTTTGCAAAGTCACACTTTTGAAGTTCAACATAGAATGTGGTCTATTGGTTTTGTTCCGCATTGTCTATTGAACTTTACTAAGTCCTTGATGGTCAACGTGTTTGTACATTTTATGTAGAAGGCGTAAAATTTTGTTTAAATGTAGGGGTTTAAATTCATACTGATCTGGATAGTTATTTTGTATTTTGATAATTTAGAACGTCATGTAGACGTGAAGAAGGTAAAATGTCAATCCTTCACGTTTAATTTTTGTATGCCTTACAATAATATATGTTATAAGAATTTGGAACGTTTATGATTGGTGTTTTAGATAGGGTTTCGTTTTTAGGGTTTTTGAATGATTATAAATCAAATCAAAGAACCCCCTAAACCCTAAAATTATGTCAATTCATCAGTTATACGCTAGTAATACATGTTATACAATACATATTACACATACCAGTCATACATATTATACATGTTATAATGAGATGTTTATTAACAATACATATTACACATACCAGACATACGTTTTATACATGTTATAACGGGATATTTTTTAACAATCATCTTTCTTAGACACTATTTGCACAAGTATTATATATACTTAATGTATAAAATAGAATAGTTGACTACAACGTACCACAACAAATAAATGCAGTCAGTGTAAGTTAAACTACAGTAATACACGTTATACAATACAAAATACTCATACCAGTTATACGTTTTATACATGTTATAACGCGATGCTGTATTTAAATCATTTCTCCTAACATTAAAATGCAAACAAGTCTTTGGGAATACAGAGTGTAATACATGTTATACAATACATATTACACATACCATTTATACGATCCACACATGATATAAACAAGAATTGGGAATATAGATTGTATTTGTTAAAATATTAGTTGTTGAAAGTACAATAACAGAAAACCGTTAAGTGATAAAATACTAAAGGTTGTCCAAATTAGTCTGTGGCACGCCAAATGTTAATGTTCAATCCTATTACATCATCTGTAAATATGAAGGGAATGTTACATCTTTCAGACTTTTCTCTTCTTGGCCCCTTGGTGACCGCCCCCACCTGATCCAATTTTTTGAATTCGTTTAATAGGTGTTATGTTAGACGTGTACGGATCCTGTTCATACACTCCTGGTAGACGGCTTCGAGTTGATCTCCCTCTTTGTGGTATCTGTCATATAAAATGTGAAGGTTAATCTTTCATTGAAGAGTTAGTTTTTAATTTTTCAATGAATAGTCAGAAAAGCAGTAATACACACCAATGGTTTAATGGGCGCATCTTCAGCTTCATCATCTGCATTCGGTAGTGCCGGTGGGATGCCCGTTATCTGTTAATTAGACAATGACAACCAACAAATACATGTACTGTTTATACACAGCATACCAAATGTACGAACAACAATAACAGTAGTTTCCCTAAATAATAAAGGGTCATGCATACAGATATATTGGATCATGCCAAAATAGGAAACTGATAAGCAACTGATTGTTTTCATGGCCATCTTGGTTTGTTAGTCTCACCACATCTTGATCCTGTTCATGGTTACTCGTCTCCACGACTGGATCTTCAGGTGTTTTGTGAATGTCACCGTCTTAGACGTCGTCATCTCTGCGTTCTCCTTGTGTGTCTGTGTCCTTATCTTGTTCAGTTGTTAGAGTGTCACCGTCAAAGACGTTGTCATCATTGTGCACCTCTCGTACATTCGTGTTGTGGCTCTGTGTCATATTAAGCATTAGTTTTGTACAAACAATACCATGTATTTACAATCAATTAAATAAAGGTTGACACTCACCCCATGTCGTGCGAATGTTCCCTGGTTGGTTTGTTCTCACATTATCTCCGTCATTAGGATGCATTGGGTTGTTTGACTTGTCTGGCATTGAAGGCGGCGTCCAATACGTAAACGAAATGATTGTAAATCAATTTTGTTACAATCGTATGTCTAATGTTTGGAAATTTACGTACCATGGTTGTGTGATGCACATTTGGGGCCATCAAATGCTTGTCCAACCTCTCAAGGATATCATTCATCTTATTATGTATGGATGTGAACCCTCCAAGTGTAATCTCTCGGACGTCATAAAGTGTGAGTTTTTGCATTGGTTTTCCTAGCATGTGAAGACTTAACGTTTTGGTGCGAGGAGTGTGAGACCTCAGTATTGTCATCATGAGCATCGCTTACATACATATGATCATCATCCTCTTCCTCAGGTTTTGAAGCTTCCCTTGAATCACCATCCATTCCATCACCCTCTAGCATTTTGGGTGCAAGTGCTTCATAAGCAAACTCATCCTCGGTTGGTTCTATGGGCACCACTACAATCTATTAAACATATTGCTATTGATTGTTAGTAGACATATACATGGTTATAGATTGTTTAGAAATGAAATATATTTAAACTTTACCTTGCTATTGAAGATATCCTGTTGCAGCCTATTCCCGTCTCTGATGTGATGAACATCCCAGTTCATAATTCTTGGAATACCATTACCAATTCGCCTTCCGTACCACTCGTTTGTTGAAAACTTTGGTATTATTTCATATGCCCAATATACTAGAGCATAAGCAAACCTCGTAACTGTCATCGAAGAGGATCTTAAGCTAGGTACAGAGTTTTCTATCCCCTGAACGAGATGATTATACGCCACCCTCCCCCATGGATATGCCTCGAACTGTTCATTGTCTTCTAGCAACCGTATGTGTAGGGTGTCTATTTTATTTCCTAGCAGCCTAGCAACAACGATGCTCTCAAGTATGGCAAGTTTAGCCAGCTGAACTGAAAGAATGTCATCACTGAAGTTGTACTCTTCTATTGTCTTCTTGACGGTTGCATATCGGGGTGCTACAAAATTCTTAAAGAATTCAATCTCCAATTTGCCTTTAGGTAGTTTGGATACGTTAATGTACCTAACCTCCCCCGCAATTCAAACCGTTTATCAAAGAAAAATCTTTTATTGAGAAGTCGACCATAGCACTTCTAGGTTGAAACTGAGCACGTCCTTGTTTCTGTTTGATACACGCCTACGTAGCAGGTTTTGTAGCAATTGGGTGGGGAAGTTTTTTGTTGGTAGGTTAAGGAAGTGGCTGACGCATGATTTATCCAACATCTTCTTTTGTTTTTCACTCATCTTTTGCCTCAATGTTTCTAGGATCTGTGTTTTACAATGAATGTTGACCTTCTGGACTTGCAACCAATCTTCCTTGGCAAGGATTAAAGCTAGCCCCTAATGGCAAGTATAATTGGTACAACACATCTCAGTACATTATACCCAATCACAGTATAAACCCTAAACCCAATGACTAGAATACAATGTTCTGACTAAAATGACTAGAATATTAAAGCAGCATGTGGCAAGTATAATTAGTATAATACAACTTACAGTACATAATAATCAATGTATACCAAGTATAATAACTGCAACACAGTTCATAGTACGCGTTAGAATCATCATATTGGGCATAAACTAACCTGATGTTTTGATACTGAACCCCTTTTGGTTCCTTTTTTTTTGTGTTTGCTACCACCATCATTCTTTTTAGCCGTTTTAGGAGCCTATTACCAACAAAAAAAAAGCAGAGAACAAAACAAAATTCGTTACTATTCAGCAAATAACCATGGATCAAAGATGGTCATTCTCATAGAAGTACCTCGGATACGTTTTGTTCGTCGATTGTAGTATTCCCCCCTTCATCACCACTTATGGTCATTTTCTTAAGAAAACAAACGTTTGAAAATTGAAAAAAGCCATCAGAGATTCTGTGAAAATAGCCACATGCAAAAGTTGAAAATTGAAATTTAACTTACCTACGAAACGAAGTGCACGTTGATTAATCACTGATTAATCAAATTTGGCCACGAGAGACGATGAAGATGGTGGGAGAGAGGATGAACACGAGAAGAGAGAGAGAAGACGAAATCTCAATTTTGAAATTTTTAAAAAATGAGGCATATGATGGTAATGGCGGTTTCGAAATTGGCTGAAAATTGGAATTTCAAAAAAAAAAACTGAAGATTAAGGCTGATTAGACATGATTTGATGTGTTAGTTTGCAGTTAACGAGGCTAATTATGGTTCTCTGCCATGCGTGGTATGACATGCACAATTAGTTTTTTTTAGCCTCTTAGACGTGGCCATTTTGGAAAACTCATCACCTGGCTATCTTTAATAAAATGAAGATGGCTATTTATTCAAATTAATGTAAGGGTCAATTTGTAACTACACATCTGAATAAAGTGAAAAGCTGGCCATTTTTTAAAAATTAAAATGTAGTTGTCATATAC
Organism: Gynostemma pentaphyllum; assembly: GCA_028015215.1. Lineage (NCBI taxonomy): Eukaryota > Viridiplantae > Streptophyta > Magnoliopsida > Cucurbitales > Cucurbitaceae > Gynostemma > Gynostemma pentaphyllum. The sequence goes on along the minus strand of CM051346.1, from coordinate 32,599,497 downwards.
TAATATTTCCCAACAAAAGTGGCTAGAAACATGGTTAACCCAATAACCAAACCCATGCATCTTGTTTTTTATTCACACATAGGCCTCATCATATGGATAAAGCCCGTGGGCCAGCCCAAGTCTAGCCCGTCCTATAAATCAATGGGCTAGATATGGATCATGCATTTGAGCCCAAGCCCGGCCCGCAGGCTTTATCCATAGGGCCCCCATCAGGCCAGGCCCGAGGCCCGGGCCTAAGCCAGGTTCACAGCTCGTTCAAAAATTATTTAAAATATATATAAATATATTTTATATTTGAGAAAAATGCACATGATTTATGCATATAAGTAGGTGTCAACCTAGTTGAGATGTATTTACATTGCAATGATGCAAATTATTTCTCGAAAAGACAATTATGTAAATCTTATTTCTTGGTGAAATCATTATACTTCATTATTATTATTTAGCCATTTTAGTTTGTCTCTTTTTAAGTTAAATTAAAAAAATATATATATAGTCAAATTAAGTTAAAGGAATTATAAATAAATTTAATTTTAAAAGTTTAATTCCATATAAAATAAAGTATAAATAAAAAAAATATATAATAACAAAATAATAAATTAACTTCATCACTTTATAGTTAAATTTAAGTTTAATTAACATATAGGAACAAATATAAATAGATAATTTAATAGTAAAAATTTAAATTAACTTTTTTTTCATCATTTTAGAGTTAAGTTTAAGTTTAAAAAGTTAAAACTATTTTTTAAAAAATACAACTAATAATTTAATATAAATTTAATTAAATGCATAAAAATTTGAACAGGTGGGCCAAGCTCGCAAAAGCGGGCCAAGCCCGTATTTTATCTCATGGGTCCAAGCCGTAGGTGGCTTGGGCTTACCCTTTTAAGTCGAGGCCCAGGCCAGTCCAGGCCCATTTATAGAGTAGGCCTGCTAGGCCCAGCTCGGCCCATTCATTTAAAGGGTCGGTAGGGCCATTGATGAGGCTTATTCACACGACAAAACACAGAAATACATTAGATTATTCAAATTAAAGCAAAGGAATGAACAGTAAAATAATAATTGCTTTATTTGCATTAGAGAAGTACATGGGACCACGTTTGAAGGTGATTAGATTCGATATTATTGAAAAAGTCGAAGGGGGAGAGGACCCACTGTCAGTTTTTCACGTGTTGAAATTGAAGGGTATAGGTTTTATTTGGGGTAAAAAATAATATTCCATATCAACTAATAGCCACCTCTCCAATTTTTTCATTACATAGTCATTTTTTTTTTCTCCCCACAAAAGTACATAGCCACTTTTTGCTTTTCAAATTTATGGTATATTTTTATTATACCTTTTTGACATTATTGACATTATATATACTACAAGGGTTAATTTCAGTAATAGATAAATTAATATTGTTTATTTAAAAAGAAAACAAAATCGTTTATATATATAACAAAACTACACAAAACCACCACCAGAAAAATTAAATTACATTGTGAAAAGACGAAACACACACCTGATTTTAATTTTCCTTAATTTGTGCAAGATTTAAGGAAATTTATAAAATCTCTTAAAATTTTATAAAAGTAATGGAAAATTTAAATCTAAAAACAATTAAAACTATAACTAAAATAAATCTTAAAGCTTCTGAATAGTTCTTTCTTCTAGAAAAATTGAATTTCTTTCTTATTCGATCATCCTCCAACCGCCATTAATACTTCTTCAAACTCTGAAATTTTAAAAGAGAATCACCGTTAGTTTAACAATGTTAAACCTGTATAATTGATAAACCAAAAATAAACAAAAAGTAATAAGTATTCATTTTCCTAAAAAAAAGTTTAACAAAACTAAACCAAATACAAGGTTAAATTAAAAATAAAACATAAAAAAATAGAAAAACCAAATCAAACTCGTTTATATTTTGATAAACAGTGTATAATTGAAAAACCAACCTATAGGAACGGCCATGAAAACTTATAGCAGTAGCTACAAATGGTTGTCTTTGCGAAAATTACAAAAAAAAATAGCTTAACATGTTTATATTTAATAAACGGTATATTATTGATAAATCAATCTGCAGCTGACCATTAACATCGTTGCTTACTGACCATATAAATAAAATGTTTATATTTAATGAACTGTGTATTATAGATCAACAAACCTGTAGCAACAGCCATGAATAACACGAAGAATTCCATCAATGTACGTCGTCGTAAGAAGATTCTCTGGATTCAAAACGCTGACGTCATTACAAGACTTGCTGTGCAAATGACGGTTTGATCTACTCGCTTCAAATATCGTCATGTCTTCACCGAATTTCACAACGACTTCATTTCTCTCTTCCTTCTCAAAGCTTCCTTCTTTCTCCCGATCAACATCTTCTTTCTCCTCTCTGCCATTATCACCATCTCCTCCACCTTCCAATCCTTCAATGGAAAACATCCTTCCTTCAAATCAAACCTTAATCTCCTTTCGCTCTCTCCTTCGTCTAAATGATTTTTTTTTTACGTTAGGTTGAGTTTTTTTAAACAAAAATAAGGATCCTTAAATCAAGGGAGATTGATTTGAAATTCAAGATTAAAAAAAAATTATTAATTAAATGATATGTAATTAATGAGATATAGTTATTATGAGAGATAAAAGGGTAAGATGGTAAACTATTAAATCGGAAACTACCAGATCACCACCATAATTGGTGGTTTTTTTTATTAAAATTGATATTAATAATAAACAACCATTAATTCTGAAATATGGTGTTTTAAAGTGGTTATTGGTGTAATTATTTCTATTGTGTATATTATGACATTTCTTATGTTTTTCTTTCCCAATGCATAAAAAATTTCTGTTTTATTATTCTCTCTCCCTTTTCTTTCTAAGATTGAAATTCATTTTCTATCTCATTTATTCTCTATCCTCCAATTTGATTTCTTTCTCTTTATATTATTAGTATATTATTTCCAGTGTTTTAACACACGTTCAATACATTTTCTTTATTTTTATGTTTTGATTTTATACTACATATTCTAAATAAATTCAATTTTGTACCTTCGGTACATTTTGTACATTTGGTACATCGCCATCTACTTTGAAATTGCATTTGACAAACGGGAAGATATACGTAATGTATATAAGTATACATGTCATTTAATCTGTAATTAAAAACATAAAAGTGTTAAAAAAAACTTTGAAAAAATTAATAATTAGCATAATATACATAATACACAAAATAAATATTTATCAATTAACATGTGGTGGTTTTTTATCAGCTTGTAATTATTCTTGGACCCAGGTATTGTCTGAAAAAAATATATCTTAATAATGAGTGTGTTGTTTTAAAAAAATGCTAGGAGGATATGCATTTTGAGTTTTGGATAAGAGAAGAAATATTTTTATATATTTCATTATGAAAAACGACAAGATGCTCAACTTGTAGGAATCCAATGCATGCGGAGCTGCAAATTTTTTTTTTCTGGGGAATTTTATTGGGTAACATAATTTTCTACAATATTATAAATTTATATAATCTTTTTAAAAAGTAATCGTAAATATAACATTTTTTAAAGCCCTTATTCAAAATCACACTTTTTGAATAGGTATTTCTATATATAGTAAATATTTTTAAATTTATAAAAATGACACCTTTTTAAAGGCACGTGTGGATTGAGTCTATTGTATTTTTGGGGGGAGAGGAAAAAAATGTTATTCTTAAAAAAATAAATATGAAAACTTTTGCATTTGTTGTAAATAATCAATTAAAAAAATATTTAAATGAAAACTTTTGTTAAAAAAATGTCATAGTAAATAAATGAGAAATGGATGAAATATGAGATAAAATAAGTGGTTTCATCCAATCTTATCCAAAAATCTTGGAAAAAATCTTGAAAAAGGATAGCGAAGCATAGTCCCTCGTGTTATATTTTATTTTTAAAAAAATGCTATAAATCATAATTCCAACCAAACATCTAATCCTATAAATACCCATCTTTTCCTTCCTTGTAAATCTAGTGTGATCATCAACAATAGACAAGAAGTATCGAGAACCATTATGCGTAGGTAAGTGATACGGTCCCCATATGTCACAATGAATTAGATCAAAAGACTTTGCAGACATATGATTATTGGAAACAAAAGAGAGACTTGTTTGCTTAGCCAACAGATAGATATAACAAGGTTTTTTATTGAAAACAAAATCTGCAATAGACAATTTATTCTTCAGACAATTCAAAATATCAGGAGATAAGTGTCCTAATCTATCATACCATATTTGAAGGCTCACTTTATTAACTATAGAGGCACATGTGAGCTGACATGTAGAGTTCAATGCTGTAATTAAAACATATAAACCTGAACACCTTTCAATCTTGCCAATCCTCTCCGAAGTGGGTGATCCTGAAGGAAACAAGAATCACCGAAAAAAATAAGATTCAACTTGGAATCCTTGAGAAGAGAACCGACAGACAACGAGTTAATCTTAGAATGTGGTATATATAGAACATGTTTTCAGAGTAAGGAAAGAACTCAATTCAACAGTCCCAATATAATAAAAGAGAAAATCTCTCAAGATTGGGCAAAGTGACAAACGATTCCGGACTGACCTTCAAATGAGTAAATTTAGGCGTTTTTGAGCATATATGATTGGAAGCTCTGGAGTCAATGATCCAAGCATGACTATAAGTTATAGTGCAAGAAAAAGAAATACTTGAAGTGGAGATATAGCACAATTAGTAACACCAGAAGTAGAAGGCTTGGCACTCTCCAAATGGCCATGCAACATTCCAAGAAGTTCTCGAGGATTAAGAGACCGAACAAAGTTATCGAAACATGTTATTTCTCAAACATATAAGCAAAAAGTGGATTAACATGACTCCAGGCACATAAGTATGCCAGGCATTTTGAACTTGATTGGCATTTTGTGGAGCACTAATCAGGAGACCGAGCCATTGAATTTTTGCACAGAATTCTAGAAACTTCTTTGCTTTGGTATATAGCCCGGTGGATATCCGTGAAGCTTGTAGCAACGCTCAAGGGTATGTCCAATGAAGTTACAATATGTACAAATAGGGTTTGTCACGCCTCTGTTTCGATTTATATCGACCAATAGACTGAGCAGCGACGGCCATGGATTCAGTTTCAGGAACAGACTGAGCAATAGTATGAGTAATTGTTCGTTCGTTAAGAATACCTTGCTGAAGAAGTATTTGAGCTCTAATTTGGACGAAAGAATTATTGAGTCCTATTAAGAGAGCCATGATATACTTTAACTGATAATAATTTGTTAATGCTTTAATACCTTCACAATCACAATTTCCCTTTGTTGGGGAAAAAACGACTTCCCACATTCACCGTTGAGATTAAAAGAAGTAATCGAGAAATTAAAGAAACAAACACAATAAAAAGGACACAAGAATTTATACTGGTTCACCCAAATTGGCTACGTCTAGTTGCTACCGTTGTGGATTTCACTATGATGATTCAGAGTTACAATAGAGAAATATTCAATGCACTAAACCGTGTATTAACCGCTCAAAAGCCCTCAAGAAAGAAAACACTTTCTTTACAATATTTCTCTCAAACTCACATAAAACCTTCACTGCCGTCAAAAACTCATGCACGGCTAAAATACACAATTTTACTTCACTTATAAACTCACGGCTTTAGGAAGACCACCACCTCATCCAAAACGTAGATAACCCTAGTGAAAAACCATGGCCCAATTGATTTTTCAATTACCGCCACTACTAATCAAAAGTCATATAAAATTGACGAGTTAAATTCTTTTAGCCAATCACAAAAGAGCACCCACGAATGAGGCATATTTCATTCAAATAGCCTATTGGGCTTCATGCACTTTGGGTTTTAAATCAATTTAATTTGATTTGTCTTCAATAATATAACAAATTCCACCTTGAAGACAACATCAAAACACCATGTCTTCACTGCAACGGTAGCAACTCCTCCAATTCCACCTTGGCAAGATAGAATAAAACATAGCTTCTGCTACAATCATTGTCTTCACCGACAATCATAGTTCTCAAATTAGAGAGCTATCCTACTCCACCATATAAGTAGACTACTTGAAATATCACCTTTCAAGATTTTCCTTTTTCCGGCACATGTCGATATACCTTGCTGAAATTATGGTGCAACTTCCACCTACTTGGCTTCCCCGGAAGTTCTTCAACCATCGACATCATTCCACCACACGCCTTGTATAACTGCTAAGTCAATGCTCGTATGCATCCGCTAACAACACATCCTCTATCATGGTAGAGAGGTCATACCATGAGGATGAATTTCTCCCCCTTCAAATAAATTCGTCGTCTCTCTTGACAAGAGAGACAATGTTAGCTTCCAAGCCAGAGCCCTTTGCCGAACCTGCTCTGTTTGGACAATCTCTTTTCAGGTGATCAGATAATCCACATTCCCAGCAGCCTTTCTTTTGTACGAAATTATTCTTGCTCTCATTGCTAACTACCAACATAGAGTTGTTATATGAATCACGCCCTTCACTCTTCAACCTCCTCTCCTCTGATAAGAGTTTACTTGTAGTTTCTGCAAAATTCAAAAAATCCTTTCTATACATTAGAACCGTCTTCATGTGCTCATAAGAAGTTGAAAGAGACAAGATGAGCCTAAGTGCCTTATCCTCCTCATCTACTTTCACTTCGATTGCCTCCAGCTCTGAAACGATACCATTGAGAACACTCAAGTGATCTGAGATTTTTGTACCTTCATCCATTCGTTGTGTATGAAACCACTCATTCAGGTACAATCGATTTGAGGTACTCTTAGCTTGATGTAAGGCTTTAAGATTCTCCCAAAGCTCTTTAGCTGTCAAAATTCCGTACACATTTGCAAGAACATTTTTAGCCAAACAAAGTCTTATCGCGCTTGCCGCCTCAAATCCATCTCCTCCCAATATTCATCATTGACTGGACTTCTTAGCACCTTCACTAGAACCACTTGCCATCTAATTTCATTGAATCACCATTACCGCTTGATCGACCGAGAGCACCATCGCTGGTCTTTCTTTTAAAGCATTGTGTAACCCGGATTGTATCAATAAATCCTTGACTTGCGCTTGCCACAAGACAAAATTGATCATCCCATCAAATTTCTCCACATCAAACTTCACCAGACTCATAAAGTTTGACATACTTGCTTTTTACTCCTAGCTTGAATCAGTGGACAGTTATAACATAAAGCTCTGATACAAGTTGTTGGGAAAAAACGACTTCCCACACTACAAGAAACGCCATAATAGCGGCGGATCTCTAGCGTTCCAGCGAATGCGTCCCAACGTAACGACGGAATGCATCGCTCTCGGGAAGAGTTGACTTTCAATGAGGAATTCGTCGCCAAATTAATCGAATATATTTAACTGGAAAAAAGAATTTGGCAGAACGATGGTTGACGCCGCTAAAATTGGAGCCAAATATTCCTGCCTTAATAGGAAAGCGATGTTGTCGTCATATACGATGGCGCGAAACATTCCCGCGCAACCCGGACGACAATTGCGTCGCCCCACGTTATGGAGGGAATGTTTCTTGCCATTGGAACGACGAAATCGATCGTTATTTTACATAGTAACGACCGATTTCGTTGTTAGTTCACAGTATATATATGCCTCAGGAATGCAAAGAACTCATCATCAAAAATATTTTGTTATTTTTTTGTGTTTTTTTTTTCCCGCAAAAAAAAATGCGTGAATGGATGTATGTTCGTCGCTTAGAAGGCTATTTGAACTATGAGTTCGTAGCAGGGGTTGAAGAATTCGTTGAGTTCTGTGAAAGTACGGAGGATTTTGATCGTAATGGAAAAATGATACGATGTCCGTGCAGAAAATGTAAAAATAAGAAGTTATATTCTTCATTTGATGTGAAGAAACACCTGTATAGTCGTTGGTTTGTGGAGAATTATTTCAAGTGGGTTTATCAAGGGGAATCTAACGATCAATATAATGCGGCGTTGGAGCGAGCCTTGTTGTACCAAGGAAGCAGCTCAAATGCTATACCGAATTTGGAAAAAGATCGTGATGAAAGACAGCAAGAGTATGGACAAATACAGCATATGATATACGAAGGTACGTTTAATTATACTCAAGACGATAATCAAACTATTCTAGAGGAGGAGGAGGAAATGAATCCGAGTTGTGATGTCAGTCAACTGGCTGCAGCTACGGAGCTTCTAAATACAAAATCGGCATATCATATTCCAGAGAGAGGTTTTAATTCGATTGCACAATGGTTTCATCGTTGCGCTCCTGCGAACAACACGCTGCCTGAAAGTTTATACGACACTAAAAAATTAGTGGAGGGTCTCGGGTTACCTGTTGAGAAGATTGATTGTTGCCCGAACGGATGCATGATATTCTGGGGTGATGGAGATTCGAGTCTCCATAATTGCAAATTCTATTTCCATCCGAGATATAAACAAAGTAAACGCACTCTCATTCCACATACTCGTATGTTTTATTTACCGATCACTCCTCGACTTCAACGATTGTATGCATAAGAAGTCACGGCATCTCATATGAGATGGCATTACGAGCATTTGCAAGAGGATGGTCATATGAAACATCCATCCGATTCTGACGTGTGGAAGCATTTGGATCGTTGTCATCCAGAATTTGCAAGTGAGATTAGAAATGTGAGATTGGGGTTATGTACTGACGGTTTTAACCCGTACGATGCTTTTGGTGCACAATACTCTGTATGGCTTGTTATGTTGACACCTTATAATCACCCTGAATCGATGTGTATGAAAGATCCTGTGATATTCTTAACTGTTATCGTACCAGGTTCAAAGAGTCCAAAACAAAGGTTAGATATTTACCTCCAATATTTTATTACTGAGCTGACTAATTTGTGGAATAATGGAGCGTTGACTTACGATGTATCGAGAAAACAAAATTTCTGTATGAAAGCCGCAGTAATTGGACGATAAGTGACTTTCCGGCATATTCAATGTTATCCGGTAAGCACGATACCTTATTAATTATAAATTATTTTCATTGCATAATACTATGTATAATTAATTTAAACTTATCGTAGGTTGGAGCACATCCGGAAAGTTTGCTTGTCCTCATTGCATGGTTGACACTGGAGCTTTCTCTTTGAAACATGGAAGGAAAACGTGTTGGTTCGATTGTCATAGAAGATTTTTACCGAGCAACCATTTGTTTCGATCAAACAAGACAGATTGGTATAAGGGTCGTAATGCACGCAACCAAGGCCCGCCCCGAGTTTATAGCGGAATCGAAATATTACGGGTTAGATTCTATTGGCATGAAAAAAATTATTGAAATAGGTCCGAGGTTGCAAACAAGGCGGTAAAAACAAGTGGATGGAAGAAGCGAAGTATATTTTGGGATTTACCGTATTGGGGAGATTTACTAATCAGGCACAAGTTGGACCTAATGCACATCGAAAAGAACGTGTTCGACAATGTCTTCAATACAGTTTTAAATGTGCCAAATAAGACGAAAGACAACCTGAAGGCATGGTATGACATCCAAGAAATATGTCGTCTCCCCGAGTTAGAGCCGGATGAAGATGAGCACTAAGCCAAGGCCAAATACATGTTAAATACAGAAGAGAAGAAATTACTGTTTGAATGGATGCGATCGATTAAGTTTCCCGATGGTTACGTTTCTAATCTCTCGAGATGCATTGACGTGTAGAGTCATACTATTTTCGAAATGAAAAGTCACGATTGTCACGTTTTTATGCAACGATTGATGCCTGTTGGTTTCCGATCGTTCCTCAAACAGAAACATTGGGAACTGTTGGCCAAGTTAAGTGTGTTCTTCAGAGATTTGACATGCGCGGATTTAACACGAGAGACAATCGAATCATTAAACCAAGAGATTCCCAGGTTATAATATGCAAACCTGGAGCAAATGTTTCCACCGAATTTTTCGATTCGATAGAGCATCTTCCTGTTCATCTACCTTATGAGGCACTACTTGGGGGCCTGTTCAATCTGAGATGGATGTACCCGTTTGAAAGGTAAAATATTATTATGTTAATTGACCTTTTTAGTATATTTAAATACATATGATGCTAAATTTTAGATTCATTTTACTACACGAATTCTAGATATTTGCATAGATTGAAGAAAACTGTTGGAAATAAAGCACGAGTGGAAGGATCGATCTGTAATGCGTACCTCGTACACGAGACAAATACGTTCTATTCGTATTACTTCGACTAACATATCTCCGACCATTTTCACCCAGTGAACCGTAACGTGGTTGACAATCTTCTAGAAGGTGTAGACTTGAACTACCTGGATATGTTTATCATACCAGGCAAAGGTTTAGGCAAATCTATGCGGAGAAACTTAAGTGATGAGGAGCACCATGTCGTACAGAATTATTTATTATGCAATTGTGCGAAAGTAGAGCCATATATTGAGTAAGTTTTTCTCATTCATGGAGTTTTGTTTTATTTAACATGAATAATTTTGTTTAAATTTTCATTAATTAATACATTTTATGTAGATTATATGTGAATTCATGTGTACGACCATCACATCCCGGTATTACTGAATCAGAAGAAGAGAACGTCATCGATAAACATTTTCGTTCCTGGTTTTGCAATTACGTTGACAATCCCACAATTCCGATCGCTGATCAACGTATAATATGGATCGCAAAAGTTTCATCCAGAATTGCAAGATCTTACACCGGTTATCTGGTGCAAGGTTACAGATTTCAAACAAAAGCTCATTTAGTGAACCGGACAACAAACAACAGTGGCGTATGTATAAAGGGTCAAGTGTTCGGGAACAATGCAGAAGATTTTTATGGAATCATTGATGAGATTATTGAGCTTCAATTTGTAGGTCCGAGTCTTAAACTTACAATCATTTTTAACTGCACATGGTTTGAAACAACGCGACGAGGTGGAGTTCGCAATAATATCAATCTTAAAATTGTTGAGGTGAACCGGAGAAAACACATGCACACCCAAGATCGTTTTGTTTTGGCACAACAAGCAATTCAGGTTTACTACTTAAACTATCCCGCTCACCATCGAGATTTATCTGATTGGTTAGTTGTCTATAAAGTAAGACCGATGATAATAGATGACAGCCTCCCTGATAAAAATAGTGAGAACTACGTTGCATTCTAAGAGGATGAAGTGCGAAATAGTGAAATCGATGAAGATATTAATTTCGACACTACGCGTCCAGTTGAATGATCCATCGGAGACACTTTTTGATGAAGGGAATGTCTATGTTCCACCTGAAAATGACAAAGATTCTTCTCCACATGAAACAAACGAGAAGAAGACATCAAGAAGACAACATTGATTCAAAGAAGATGAATGATTCGATTCACGATGATTGAAGTATTTATGTGTAACAATGGAAATAATTAAAAAAAAATACAAATCTTAACGCCGGAAGGCATCGTTGAATGAAGATATACATTGAATATAACGATGCCTGCGTCGTTAAACCTCACAGAAAACAACGATGGGATAATTTTTCCCTAAGTATAGAATGATATTAACGACGGAATGCATCGTTGAATTCAGATATACATTGAATATAACGATGTCATGCGTCGTACAACCTCCTGAACACGGTGATGGGATAATTTTTCCCTAAGTATAGAATGGTATTAACGACGGAATGCATCGTTGAATTCAGATATACATTGAATATAACGATGCCATGCGTCGTAACACCTCAAAGATGGGATAATTTTTCATTAAGTATAGAATGGGGTTGGTATTCACGACGGAATGCATCGTTCCCAAGTCAAACGGATACTTTATTGGAAACTGTTCAAATTCGGGCCGACCGATTTCATCGTTAAGTGTAATTAATAAGGCGCGAAGATAAAAAATTTCCACGAAAATTGTGGCGCGAATGGGCGATGCAATTCGTCACTCATGAATATGAATAGTCACTTTTACTTTATTTGAAAAGTGGCTTGAGAGACGAAATACGTCGTGTATATAAATATCAGCGATGAATTGCGTCGTGTTGTTCATCGCCATAAGAACGTAGGCGATGAATCGCATAGCTAGAACGCGGATTCCGTCGTTAAGAAAACACGCCACGATGACTTTTTAAGTGATTAACGACAAGAAGACGTCGTTAAATTTCTTATAAAATAGAACCGTTTCTTCCATTTTCACCATTTTTCTTCTGTTTTTCTTCTTTTTCTCTCAACAATAATTCGTTCTTCTTCGATTCCCTCAGCCAATTCCTTCCCATTTCTCTGAAAATCCTTTCCCTTTCTCAAAAACCTCAATCCTTGGAATGAATCCGAGTAGGTTTATTCAAATTTAATATTTGTTTTTATGTAATTAGATTAAATTTCTAATTAGCATGTTATTAGTTAATTTAGTTTAAACTTAGTTGATTTTAATTTAATTTTGTGTAATTTAGATAATGTATGTAATATGTATTTAGTTTTATGTAATTAGTTATGTTTTAATTAATTATATGTTAATTAGTTAATTTAGTTTGAAATTAGTATGTATGTTTTCATTTAATTATATGTTAATTAGTTAATTTAGTTTGAAATGCGTATGTTTTCTTTTATCTATATGTAATTAATTTAGTTTTGATATTAATATAGTTTATAGGTTAGAATTTTAATTACTTAATTATTGTATTGTAGGTCATGCCTCCCCGTAGACGCCACCTGGTGCCAGCAGTTCAGGGAGTCAACCCCCCAGTGAGGAGGATGATGTCCATCTCGGGGATACCCCTGACACGATCATTCAGCACGAGGATAGCGACCCGGCGCAGGAGCCCATGCAGATGTCTATTTCCGGGAGGGTTCGCCTGTCGTTCGAGGGCGGCCAGTAAGTTTTGTTTAGTTTATATTCTTATTTCATTAATTATTTATTATTTACAAATTCTAACTTTTCAATGTTTCCTTTTCATTTCAATAGGTTACATCCATCACGGGAGGTTTCAAGGAGATTTACGGAGGTATTGAAGATGCTTCCTGTACGAGGACACCCTCGTTGGCAGAGCGTCTCAACTGCGCACAAGGCTGGATGTTTGATGCATGGAAGGTAAACATATTCAAAATATTATATTTAATTATATATATATATATATATATATATATATATATATATATATATATATAATATTTAAACCGATGTTAATTTTTTCAATAATATTTTGATATTCGAGGGGCCGACCGACGAGGTCATATACGCTCCCTGGCATCATCGGGCGGCGTTCGATGCGGGGACACCGGCTACAATATTCGCCACGCCCTGGCGATAAACGGCCGCCCACATTTTGCGGAGGACTTGGTGGATATCTTGGCGCGTACTCAGGCGCGGATGCCCAGCGCATTTCGGACGATCAATAGCGCCAACCGGAATGCCAACCCGTCGAAGCACCTCTGGAGGGTCACGCTCCTCATACGAGCACAAGAAACGACTCGTAAGTTATTTTCTGTACTAATTAACTTTTACTTTATTTTCGTAAGTTATTCATTATTCGTTAATTATTTTTAACATTCGCAGGAGCAAAAATTAGGTTGTCCGGTTCATGTTGCTGAGCTCTTTATCCGTCTCCACACCAAAGGTAGAGATACTCAAACTTTTGTAGACAATAGGGCAAGGAGAAAGCGGTAAGTGTTAATTATTATTTATTCTTTTTTAAATTTATTGATTATTAGTATATTAGTTAATGAAATGATTTGTTTTTTTTTCTAGGCTCGTTACGAAGCGATTCTCGCTGATCTCTTACTGAGCTCCGACACCCTGCCGACACAGGAGGATATCGAGTCGGCTTTTCTCGAGGCAGCAGGAGGGAGACGTCCAGATGGTACTGTTCCTGGACTCGGCAACCTCAGCCCTGTCATTTACGCCGATCAGCCTCGGTCTTCCCAGACGGCTCGTTCGAGCGAGGCTGCCGAGCTTCGTGCGAGCAATGATACTTTAAGGGCTGAGACTGTAGAGCTTCGAGAGAGCAACGCACGGCTCATGGAGGAGGTGACAGGGATAACGGCTCGTCTCGATGAGTTCGAGCGGTCCAGGCTCGAGTTCGAGAGGTCAATGAAGGCAACGATGGACATCTTCATGGCGCAGACACGCGACAAGGGTTCTTCGACTCCGATTTTGGTTTCCCTCATCTCGATCCTCTATCTGATCCTCATGTCGATAGGCTTTAGGAAAAAAACATTATTTTGTATTATTTTGGGATTTTTAATATTATTTATCTAATATTATTTTTTCTTAAAATTACTTAATTTTTTTTTTTTGTAATTAAATTTAATTTTCAAATCACAATAATTTGTAATCAAAACCCTAAACCCTAATTAAATTTTAAAAAAATAAAAATAAAATGGACCACGCATTCCGTCGTTATAGTCAAATATAACATTGACTTATATAATGACGTATTCTATCGTTATAGTGAAACATGACTTTGACTTAGAGAACGACTAAATGCGTCGTTACGGTCAACATGTTTCTTTGACTACTAATGATGTATTATATCGTTATAGTGAAACATGACTTTGACTTATAGAATGACTCAATGCGTCGTTAAAGTCAACATGTGTCTTTGACTATCATAATGACGGAAACCTTCGCTCAATTCTAGTCAACGAAACACAGCGATGGATTACTTTTCCCTCGTTATGGAACGAGGCATTTCGTCGTTAGCTTCGTCTAACGATGGCAAAAATAACGTCAGGCCGTTCCGTCGTTAATTGCGTCGTTAATTCCTTCTAACAACGAATTATTGCCTCAATTCGTCGCTAATTTTCCGTCGCTAATTCGCATTTTTCTTGTAGTGCCACATTCACCGTTAAGATTAAAAAAAGTAATCGAGAAATTAAAGAAACAAACACAATCAGAGAGAACACAAGAATTTATACTGGTTCACCCAAATTGGCTAAGTCCAGTTGCTACCGCTGTGCATTTCACTATAATGATTCAAAGTTACAATAGAGAAATATTCAATACACTAAATCGTGTATTAACCGCTCAAAAACCCTCAAGAAAGAAAATACTTTCTTTACAATATTTCTCTCAAACTCACATCAACCCTCAGTGCCATCAAAAACTCGCGCACGACTAAAAGACACAATTTTACTTCACTTATAAACTCACGGCTTCAAGAAGATCACCGCCTCATCCAAAACGTAGATAACCCTAGTGAAAAACCATGGCCCAATTGATTTTTCAATTACCGTCACTACTAATCAAAAGTCATATATAATTGACCGGTTAAATTCTTTTAGCCAATCACAAAAGAGCACCCACAATGAGGCATATTTCATTCAAATAGTCTATTGGGCTTTCATGCACTTTGGGTTTTAAATCAATTTAATTTGATTTGTCTTCAATAATATAACATCCACAACTACAACCAGGACAAAAATCAGCTAATTCCTCCCATATTGTCTTCATTTTTGTGAAATAAGCACTAATTGAGAACTGTCCTTAAGATAAACTCACCAAATCACGTTGCAATTGGAAAATGTGAGGAGCATTTTGTTGTGAGTATCGTTCTTTCAAATATCTCTGGCAGATTAAGAGTAAATCACACTTCCAAAAATCTCCTTGATGCATGAATTAGCTATCCAAGAAAAATACAATGTCATATCCAAGGCTCAAATATAGGATTAGTAGAGGTAGGATGAAGAATTGATCCATTAATAAAACCTAATTTGTTCTTCACTAAAAGAGCCTTCAACATAGATCTGCTTAATTATCTCCATTAAGTAGCTAAGTAACAATCACAGCAGAAGGAGAAGATTCAACATGGTGAAGATGATGAGGATTTGAGGAATTCTCAATTTTCTTTTGAACAGCAGCAACAGATGGAGTAAGCTTGAACATTAGAAGAAACAAAAGTCATTTCAATCGATTAAAAACAGAAAATCAAGATGAACATTATCAATTTTGTGAAGAAAATAGATGTAAAATTTCAAGAATTCTTTCGATAATTAGAGGCGATTTTATCAAAGAAATGAAAAAGGGAAATGGCGATTTTGTCGAAGTGAGAAAGATGAATCGCGATTTGATCGAATAGAGAAAAGGGGAAAATTAGCAAAAGAAGATAGTAGAAGCTCAAGCCTCAACACGAACATGATGACTCAAATTTCCATTGTTGCTATGATACCATATTATTCATAAAATTATAATAATAGAAACAGACAACTTTACTCACTTCTGAATAATGGCGTTATTTCTCTTCTAACTCTCTCCTAACCAACTCTCAACTAAGTACCACAACTACTATGAATAGTACAATTAATATGAAAATACAATAGTAAACATAATATTTCATTACAAAGATTTTTCACTAATATACATCCACACATATATATTTATGTAACTAACTTCATGTTACATACAATCTTTCTCCGTCTAATTTCTCTCTTCACAAACTCACTAACATCTCTAGCTATCTCTCACCAAATACTATGTATTCACTGAAACCTCAGTTTCTCGCTAGCTAGCTTCTCTTTACACAATACTCATTTCCTCTTACTAATTTCTCCCTCTACATTTCCTCTCACTTATTAATAATTGATATTAAACAAGTAATATTAGATAACGAAAACGTAAATGATGTAATAGATAAAATCAATGGGTAAAATTGTTATATTAAAAAAATATAGAATCTGAAAATAACTAAAAAATAAAATTATTTATTAAGTAGCTAAATAATGAAGAGACTCCTAAAAAATGGTTATTTACTTAATTAATGGATACTCTACGTTTCTTCTAATTCATGGTCATCCCAAATTATATTTTACTTATTTTAAGATTTTCTTAATTTTCAAAATATAGAAAGATCTAGATTACATTTTATGCCCAAACAACGCCTATAAATTTGAGGGGTAGTTTGAGTTTGGACCACTTCATATAAAAAAACAGTGGTTTTGTAGCATTTATGAATAATGAAAAAAAAGGACCATCTTTGAAGGCAGGGACGGATCTACAGTAGGACCAGGGGGGGCACGTGCCCCCCCTCGATTTGTAGATAAATTAAAAAATGTATATAAATTTAAATAATAAAAAATTGTGCTGCTTATTTGTGAACAAATATAATAATAACTTATTATTTACCTAAAGTGTGTCTTGGCTCATTGGCTGGAGTTACTTTCTCCCTTCAGGCGTACCCTTCCCAAGATTGACTCCCAGCGTGTGCCTTCTTGAAATATGTCAAGTTTTAAGTTTTTTTTTTTTTTAAATGTTTAAAGTTATGGCATTTTTTTATCTATTTATTATATATATTTTTTTATCTCTTTAAAATAATGTATTTTTATGTTTTAATTTCATATAAATAAAATAGTTCAATATATTTATCAAATCTATTTTCAAAATTTACAAAATCTAAATCAAAATATAAATTATATTTTAATTTTATTATATTTTAATTTTATTATATTATAAATATCATTTCCAATAAAAAATTTCACATTTTATCTATCTATCTATCTTTTCTATATATAATTATTAATATGAAGTAATTTTTTAACGTAAAAAACTAAATATTTTAAAATTTACTTGACTTAATTTTCACCAAATTAAATACCAATAATGAATATATATAGATTTTATTTTTTTTCATTATTAATGTTATATATTTGCATGTATTGCGTGTTAGTGGGCGTTTTAAGTTCGGTTTATGACTAGTTTTAAAAAAAATCGGACCTTTGAACCGATAAAAAGAAAAAAAATTTAAGGTATTGATTTCTATAAGTTTTAGTTAGCTTGATTCAGTTTTTACGGATTTGACCATTTTTATAAGTTGCGGCTCTCTTGTGTGCCCCTCTAAACTTAAATCCTGGATCCGTCATTGTTTGAAGGTGATTGATAGGGGAAACGTCCCAGGGAGGAGACCTCCTCTAAAGTTTTCACTTATTATTATTAGGATTAAATGCACCAATGACCTGACTTTCAAGGTTTTTTTAATTTACACCTCACTCTCAATTTGGTACACTTTGTCGTGGTCAATTTCTGTTAAAAAAACATCTAAATTAACACCTTATTATTTTATTATTATTTCTAACCCTAGGTTAAATGAAGGCAGATGAAAAGACAGTTTAATCTTAATAACCATAATCTTCAATTTCTTTTGGGTTAAAGTTTTTCTCTTTCACGCTTTCTTATTTGAAAAGGAAAGAGCAGCTGCGAACGTTTTCCATTGGTGAGCGAAAGAACTTTCCATTGCAGACAAAAAAAAGTTCTCCCGCTGAAAAACTAGAAATCTTATTTATTTATTTTTTTAATAAAAATAATGGTCAAAACTAAATCTTCTGATCAAATCCATAAAAGATTTTCAAATTGAAGAATGAGTATAAGGCATCTTCAAACCCCAACAAAAAGCTACAAAGAATTATTGTCATTTTGAAGTTTAACCACCATTTAAGATCTGCTTGGATTTATAAAAATCTTTATCAGCAGCCATGGATGCAAAGGAGGAAGGTTGAGATGGATGAGAAATTAAAGAAAAAAGAGGGTTGAGATGGATGAGAAATATAAATTGAGAGATGGGGTTTTGGAAAAAATTTAAAAAAAGAATGATTCAAAGAAAGATAGGATTTGGATGGAGAATTTTTGTTCGGAGCTGCTCAGATGGCAAAACGTGAAATAGAATTGTTTTTTTAACCCAATGGAATTGACAGTCAATTTGACATAGACGGTGACTTAATAAGGATTAAATTGTCTTTTCATATACCTTCGTTTAACTTACGGTTAGAAATAATAATAAAAAAAATAGGGTCTGTTAGTTTGGATTTTTTTTAACAGAAATTGGTCTAGATAAAGTGTAGGGGTGAAAAAAGATAAATTGAGATTGTAGGAGTTGTAAATTCAAAAAGCTTGAAACTGCATTGGTCATTGGTGCATTTAACCCTTATTATTATTATTATTATTATATATACAATTTTCACACGATTCAATAATATTTGGTATCGTAAAACTTGTATGATAATAATTTTAATAGATAAAAACACATGGTTTGAACCCTATGGGCTAAAAATTTTATGAAAAATACTTTGACCACTAGATCAATCTATTACACTATAAGAATTTTAGGAATATGTGACATCCTTTTGGCGTCACCTATTCGAATAGGTGACGGTTTTTTGACCGTCACCTATGGCAGCGTCACCTATTTAAATAGGTGACGTCCAAAAAAAACCGTCACCTATTCGAATAGGTGACGGGTAAAACAGGTCACCTATTGGAATAGGTGACATCCTTTTGGCGTCACCTATTCCAATGGGTGACATCCTTTTGGCGTCACCTATTCAAATGGGTGACATCCTTTTGGCGTCACCTATTCCAATGGGTGACATCCTTTTGGCGTCACCTATTCCATTGGGTGACCCGTTTTACCCGTCACCTATTCGCAAAGGTGACCTGTTTTACCCGTCACCTTTTGTAAAAAAATATTTTTTTTAAAAAAAAAAAACGCTTTCTGTTAAAAAGGTGACGGTTTTTCCCCGTCATCAAAAGTAACAAATTAGAGAAAAAAAAATTATAATTTAATAATACCACCGTTTAGTGACTTTTTGATACCCATTAACCTTATATTGATCAATCTAACATAATAAAAGGTAAATACATGGTCATTACAAGAAATAGAGCCACAAACTTTATATACAATAACAAGAATACGTCACAAATTTAAAGTACAATATTTACAAATGATGCTTCTCAAAAACTAGAATATTATACACACAAAAAAATTACTTCTAAACCTCCACAAAAAACCATTTTAACAACATTAACCCAGGCTTGTTGAGACAAAGATCACAAATTTCATGCCAAAATAAGCTCACTGCCATACAAAAGCTACAGAAATTTTTGAAGAAAAAAAAAACCTTTCTTTCATCTTAAGCAAAAAGGAGAAAATGGCTGAGCTTGAAAGTGGGCTTTGGCGTGAAATGGAAAAGGGATGACCAACAAAACCATTGCTCCACTGCTTCCAAAGTCGCAAGGTAAGGACAAATATTCACATTAACACATGTATGAATGATTCTCTTGGTGGCCATGGCCTGAGAAATACCACATGATATCGATATGAACAATAATTTCCAATAATCAAATTTACTAGTGAAACTTTAGATAATAATTTCCACTAATCAAATTTACTAGTGAAACTTTAGATAAAATAAACACAAGTAGCATGACACACAAACACAATAAGGAGGGAGAGAGCATGATGGTCAGTCAATTGAAAAGAAAGAGTTGGTTCCTTAATCTAAACAAAACATACCAAATTAAAGGCATTAAACCAAAAGGGTGAGGTTGTCATGAAGAAGAAACTAATCTCTTCCATATCCATGAATAATACTAGATCTCGATTCGATTTTAGTACTGCTATATCGAGGTCTAGAGGGTGAGGTTGTCATGAAGAAGTTGCATGATCAAAGTACTATCCTTGTATGATTCCTCGCCAAGGGTATCTAACTCAATGATGGCTTCATCAAAAGCCTGGTTTTCGCATAAAAATAACGAGATGAATAAAATAATAAAATAACAAAATAACATCAACTTATCACAAATAAACCATTACATAACCTGCCAACCTCATTGTCAAGGCAAATCAATCTAGCTATTGGATTCACAATCAATACAAAAAACTAGTCCGTTTAAAAATGTCAACATAAAAAATAACGATCAAGCAACTATACGATGATTCCAATATTATTCCCAAACAGACTAATAGAAAATGAAAAATTATACATCAAATTCGATTTAATAATTTCAACAATCGTTAAACACAATGTACTACGATAATTCCACAACTTAGCTAACTTTGTTTGGTGAGATTGCAAGCACGGTCAGGAGAGTTCAAAAATTCATAATAAAATACGAGAGAAGTTAAGAGCCAGGCCAAGTCGGATCGGATGTGTAGGAGGTAATTCGGCATTAGCAATATCCCTGTAAATCAAATACTATTCGATTAATCATACGCAACATCTAAACAACTTGATTTGAATAAATACACAAAAATTAACATATGAAGGAAACTTTGTACGATTTATCAATTACATAAATGTTAGTATAAAACAAGCATAAATCAATATAGATTTTTCTTATAGTTCATAAGAAGTGTGTGAGTAGAGAAAAAATAAGCCTGGGAAGATCCACTAATAATAATACTAAAACCTGGATCATGATTTTACCTATAAGCATAAATCAATATAGATAACCAAATCTAACAACAACAAAATGGATTTAAAATAACAAACCAACAATAAAGTCTAAACAACAGACCAACAATTTTTCCAATTTATTCTAAACATCAGACCAACAATTTTGCCAATTTATTCTAAGCAACAGACCAACAACTTCCAAAACAAAGGAAGAAATGAAGGATTAGAAACGAGACCTTATGTCATAAGTACCAACTTCCAAAATAAAAGTCATTGAACTTAATTTTATATGTTCACCCCTATAAAACATGCTCTCAGGCGGTCTCTTCTCTATTTACCTATAAAAAAATTGCAATAATTGTCCAGTTTAGTACAAAATCTTTTAATTTCCATATAAAACAATGGGACTGAGGAACAAAACTTATCTAATTTTATTTTAAATCTATAAACCCACACAAGTATAAGTTGAATACAAAATCCACTACCTTTAAACATTTGTCTGTTTTATTTTAAATCTATAAACCCACATCAAGTGCCTGTCAATATTTTTTTAACATCATACTTAATCCATTAAGTTTCTTACCAGTGTATCAGTGAGTTTGAGAAGACAATCAAGCTAGATTCCTATATAAGAACCTACAAAAAACAAGAATCCATAAGAGGAAGACAAAGTAAAACCAATAATTCTATTATTTTCAATACAATAAACAATCAGTAAAAGCATAAATAATCAATAAAGTTAAATCAAAAAGCAATTCCAAGGCCAATAAAGTTATTTTAAAAAGCGAAAAGGGTGAACGATGTATTATGGTCACAATATTTAGATTCTAAATATCTCTAATGCGGTTGGTTCGGTTATATACAATCTTATAAATGAAAATACTTGAGTTAATATACATGCAGGAAACAAAATCAGATTTATATGATGATATACCGGCCCAGGTAGCATTCCACACATGAATTATATGATGAGGGATGTGGTGATGAAAAGGAAATAATAATTGAACATGATGAAAAAACATACGCAAGTGCACCAAAAGTTCCAGTAAAAACAATAGCAGAAGAGTTCCTAAGTTCATTAAAAGACTAAAAAAACCTACCATAACTACATGATAGTCAAAATACTTAATTTAAAATAATTGTGACTTCTAAATTTCGGAAAACCAAAAACACAACGTAATTTGCATACCAATCCCTTTCCCTTATAATAATTATCTAGTGCCCACTGAAACTTGGATTCATTCAACGTTCCGAATGGTCATCCAAACGAGAATGAGCTGCAAAATTATACAAGAGTTATGGGCAATGCAATCAACATCCCAAAAATAACTCTGCAAATTCAAACACAAAAACAAAGATAATTATGTTATAAAAATAGTATTTTTTTTGTGTAATTTTAAAAAAAAAATTAGTTAATATTATTTACACAGTAAATATACTTAAACAACTTACCCTGTGCTGAGGATATCAGGGTGTACATTGTACTCTTTAGCAAAGACAAAGAGGACAATTCCTTGTGGGAGAGCTGCCTGTTTTTGTTTAGATTTTGTGTTTGGAAAATCCAAACAAAAAACAAACACAATGGGGCAACAAAAACACATGTTAACAGAGCCATACAAATGTTTGTTTCCCAAACCATATCAAACAAACAAGTCCTTAGCTGCTTAATAACTAACTAACTAATCACGGATTATCACAAACAAATTTAATTCTTGTTATTTTTCATCAGTTTACTCGCACCTCAACTAATCTTACAGGACAATCTCAACGACATGACGCTAATACATTTGACGTTGAAAAACTCATGGGATAATACACAAGTGTCTAAACCAAACCATTTTTTATGAAAAAAAAGAAAAGAAAAGAGTTGTATTATAATATTAGTATATATAGACCAACTTTTCAGGAGTATATGTAGGAAAGAGGGAGTGACCTGGACAATAGCAACACGTAAGAGAACTCCTCTAAGGCCAACATCAATGGAAGCAGCTGCCATTACAGCTGGTCCTGTAAGGAATCTCACAGCCATTGAAAAGGCAGCTATGGAATTTCCACATGCTATCATCCTTGGTTGCAAAGCCATGAACAAACCTGTCATTATAGCCCCAAAAAACCCCCAATTAGCATGCTCTCACTCATCACTACTCATTGTCAGACTCTCTCTCTCTCTCTCTCTCTCTCTCTCTCTCTCTCTCTCTCTCTCTCTCTCTCTTAAAATCAACTTTCATTATCACTACCACCAACCCCATTTGAATCAAATCCAACATAAATCATGCCAACCAAAAAAAAAAAAGAGAGAAATTTCACAAATACATGACTATTTGATAAAACAAACAGAAACCCAACTTAGATTATATAATTTATAACACTAGTTTTTTGTTTTCTTTCCTTTACTTTTCCTTTTGCTTAGTTTTTTTTTTCCGTCTTGCTTTTCTCTCAAAACTTAATGATGATTATAGCCATCGACGTGAAAGAAAGATGAGATTAAAAAACTGACCAAGACTGAACATGGCCATGCCCGAGACCGTGCAGGGTAATGTGTAGCAGCATTAGTGCCCGCTCCTGCTGCACCTGTTGCATTGTAAAGAATGAAGCTTACTTGTTTGCAATAAGTCCAATCATGCTAAACTATTTTTTTAATGTATGAAACTCCAAAGAGAAGTAAATTTAACAATCAGGCTAAACTATTTATGAATTATTAGTCCAATAGAATTTCAACTTCTAGATTTATAAGAACCTAAATCAGAAAGCATCGATTGCTGGCTAAATGGAAAAGAGATACCATCTTCTATATTCATTTCTTTTTAAATTGTATAGGTACAAATAACTATCTTTCAAGGGGAAATAGTTATCACCGATGTATATTCATAGAAATTAGAAGGGGAAATAATTATTACCGATGTATATTCTTAATTTATTTACCTACCAAAAACTTATTTATTTTACATTATAATAAGTTTTTGTCCATAAAACATTGTCAAAATGACATGAAACAACATCAAAACTATGTACATAATTAAAAACTAACTTCTTAATGTAAAATAAATCCCCAAAATCGCCACTTTATATGAAATGCTACAATATGACTATAAAAAAAGCAATGACAAAACATTCAATTTAAGCCTCAAACAGTAATAAAACATATATTTTAAACCCAAAATTTTTTAACACCACATTCTAACAATTTTAGCCCATACTACGAGTGTCAAAATGACATGAAACAACAGCAAAACTATATATATGACTAAAAATAGCTTCTTAATGTAAAAGAATGCCCCCAAATCGCTATTTTACATGGAAAAACTCAAAAGCAATGAGTAGAACATATATTTTAAGTCCAAAAAAATATTAACACGACATTATAATAAGTAAAGGATAAAAAAGAGTAAGTTTTCATATTGGGAAGGATCGGACCCTTAATGCATATCCATATTATCACTATCTCCAACGCAGGGAAAAATCAAAGTAAACATAGAAATACTATAAAAGAAAAGAGGGAAAAATCAAGAAGAAGAAAGATGAAGCAAAAGGTCAACCTGAACATCATCATTAAACATTCCAGTAGGTGTTTCGTATCATTGCAATAACTTAAATGCCCATTTGCTTTGAAAATCTTCAAACTGTTGAACAATTATCAAATATTTACCGTCGAGTTAAATGCTATATAAAGTACCAAAAAAGAAAAAAATTACATTCATTTGATCAAATGTCCAGGTGTAGTTACTTGAACATTAACATGTGCGGCGAGTAAACACTACTTCCATGAATTCATCTATAATAGCCAGATAATCCTCACCATCCAAACGATGTTCTTGCAATCTCAAATCTAAGAAAATAAAATTAGTTTATTTTGCTATACTAATTAAGATAAAGAGTTTAACTAAGCAAGCAAGTATAATCTCAATGTTGTATTAAAATGTATGGGACTTCAAGGATATTTATATAAATGTAAAATGATACTTTAAAATGATTTTGCAATTGTAATCAGCCAATATACATGAAGAAAACCTGATCAACATGCCAAATATAAACCATAGACATCATTTCTCCACGATCTTTTGCACCAAAATACATTCCCATTGGCCTTCTAAACAAACCACTATAATTTTGGCAAACAAGACCTACAGGTGGTGTATAAACTATGGGTTCATACTCGTCAATGTGGGCAATCAAAACATATTCAAAGACATATAGTATCAGATGACTTATGATATGGATATTGCTGACAACAGTGTAAAAAAGGAACACAATATAGTCCATGAGTATTATATGCCTGCAAATGTTTTTCAATGTCATTCATTTGAACAAGAGTAAAGACAACTTTCAAGTCTTCTATAAGCAATTAACAGTAATTTTAAAAAGCTCTTGAAGAAGGATAAAACGAAGGGTAATATTAATATGGAACTTAGAAAAGAAAAAAAAAACATTAAATAGTACATCCATGTTTATAATCCACTCTTAGCAATTGACACCGTAGATACTACATTTAACTCCCTGTAAATGGATATTAGTTAAAAATGTAACCCACGTGATTTATAGAAATGATGCTAGCATAAATGATACTGAATATCCAAGGAGAACAATAAACATAGGTCAACTACAAAAAAAAATGATCAATAAACATAGGTCAACTTCAAGTCCATGCAGGATTGATACAACCAAAGAATGACATCGATCAAAGAGGTCAGAAACAATAAAAAAAAAAAAAATTAATCTCAAGAAATTTACTTCCATCAAAGTTCGAATTAAATTGCTATCTCAAACGGGCCCTAAGTAATAGAAACCTATATATATCAAACTACATAAACATATTTTTTTTTCCATGAAGTAGAGTACGTAATGAGAGAACTATGCATAATATAATAAATAAATGACAAGTTATGGCTAAAGAAAAATTCTCAAAGAAAAATTCCGCTTAATTTGCATAATCATTACTATATACAAATGATTGATTTGATCAATAACAAAACTTAAGCAATCAATTAAGAATTAAAAAAAACTGTGAACCATCAATAAATAGATTGAACTTACACAGTTTTCTTGCCAAGTAATCCTCCATATTTGTCTTGAAGTGCCAATGTAAGATCATAATGGTATAGATTTGCATATGGTATGATTCCTACAAGTTTTCAGAAAATCAAATTTGTAAAAAGGGTCCCAATATGACAAAAGTGTGTCAAAACATTCCCAAATTACAAAAAAAGGCCAATATATTGTAAAAAACCAGTAACAATTAAGCAAAACACCATAAAAAGTAACCTGTTTGGATGGTGCAGATAGGCAAGCTTGATTGCTTCATTCCAGAAATCCTTTATTTGAACCACATGGATTATTAATCCTGGACTTAACATTAACAACAAAATTAAAGAAAAGGCAAACTCTACTAAAAATTACAAACCATGCGATCCCGCTTGAAGGCTTCCCAGGAAAACACCTATCATTAATTCGCTTGATAGCAACATCAGTCACCCTCCATTTTGTTAAAGCATGAGAAAGTAAGACGTAATCAACATGAAGTACAATTATTAAACCAATATTTGATTTTTGAAATCTTAAAGAAAACATGATAACTGAAAGTAATGAAGGGCATACTTACCAAGTCATTATGGACCAGTGAAGAACGTCCTGAAATGTGGATTTAAATTTCATCTCAGCCCTAATTTCCTATGAATCAACGTCCGAGGTCAAAAGCGATTTCTTCAGGAGAGGGATTTTGTCTTCGAGAGGTTCAAAGCGAGCGATTTTGAAAGGGATATCGCTTGAGAGTTTGATGACTAAGCGATTTTGTGAGTCTAAAAGCAAGTGCGAGCTATTTTTTAAAGTGAAATCTAGTTTAAGGCTGAGAATTTGAAAACGAGTGCGAGCAATTTCTGAGAGTTTGAGAGCGATATCGTCTGAGTGGATTTCTAAAAGCGATTTCTGAGTAGATTTCTTCGATTTCGTTTGAGGGATTTTGCCTAAGAGGATTTCGTCCTAGGGATCTCTTCGCCTGAGCGATTTCAAGGGGTTTCTGAAAGCAAGTGCGAGAGATTTCGTCCGAGAGATTTTGAGGGATTTTGGGATTTTGTCTCAGCAATTTCTTCATAAGCGAGGGATTTAAGATAGAGCTTTCGAGGGAGAGTTTTTCTCAAAGGGATTTCTGAAAGAGGATCCTGCGACGACGATTTTTCTCATAGATTAGGATAATCAGTCGTGGATTTTAAGGATTTGTGGTGGACGAATTGAGGATCGAAGGGAGATATTGAAGATGAGAGATGGAGGGCAGGAGAATAGGGCGAAAACGAGAAGGAGTTTAGAAAAAATTTAGACTGCCTATTTCCCCCCCTTTTTTTCTAAAATTAGGTGACGGCGTTTCTAAAATAGTCTCACTATTCTTCCGTGTTTTTACCCAACCGTCACCCATAAAAAATTCAACCGTCACCTAAAGCCAAATTTCTTATAGTGTTATTGAATAAAAAAAACTTTATAATTAATATACGACTTTTTGTTGGAAATTTTATATATAATGTGATATATATAAAATAATGTTAGA
Organism: Gynostemma pentaphyllum; assembly: GCA_028015215.1. Lineage (NCBI taxonomy): Eukaryota > Viridiplantae > Streptophyta > Magnoliopsida > Cucurbitales > Cucurbitaceae > Gynostemma > Gynostemma pentaphyllum. The sequence goes on along the minus strand of CM051346.1, from coordinate 32,571,858 downwards.
AAGTAAGTTGGTGTTAAGTCAAAAACTAAAATCACATTTAGTTTTGATTTTACATATATATATATATATATATATATATATAATAGACAAAAATACTATTATAATACTTTCAATTTGAAAGTCATTTGACAAAGTCAAATTGGGTTAATTCTAAAATAGAAATAAATTTATTTATCATATTTAATTTGAGACGTTATTATTCAATATTTATAGTCATTTATTGAAATTTAATAATGGAATTAAATTGTGAATTTAATTCAATTTCATGAGTTACAAATTTGGTTCCTATAAATAAGAACCCATTTTGTTCTATTGAGATGTACAAAAATCAATTGTAAAATATTGATTGTATCTCTTTTTTCTCGTGGTTCTTCCTTTCTCGAGTCTTTTCCGTTAATGCTTTGGAGAGCTATTCTTGAGGGGTTCTGCCAGGTTCGTGAGTATCTGATTGTTGTTCTCACGAAATGCTTCATCGAATCCTGTCGAGCCGAGTTGCCATTAAACTGCAAACAATCCGAGCAGGGCAATATCGACTTCAGGACAACGGCTAGACCAGGTGCTTTGAAGTTTTACGTTTTGTAATGTTATCATTCGGTATTTTATTTTAATTAATTTCTTGTTATTACTAATCTATTTTGATTATGTAAACAGTGACAATATCGATATACATTGACCATGTTCACCGCAATTGTTGTTATTTGAGTTCCGGTTCCAACAGTTCTTACTAAACATCAATTTTTGATGAGTTATTATTTTTGCACATAAACTTGGGTTCATTTTTCATACTTTGATGATTAAATAGCTTAAAAACTAGGTAATTATCATTGATTTGTGTTTATGTGCTAGGTTGGAGAAGAGATGATGAAAAAAGACTAAAAAATTGTATTTTGGAGCTTTCTTGACACTTCGGTGCCATGGTAACAACTTTTAGTGGCCGCAGCCACAAGGAAAAGTCTGATTCCAAGCCAAAATTCCAGAGAGTTCGACGCCCCAGCACTGATTTTCTAGCGCCATAGCACCGAAAGCGTGAAATTTCCAGATTTTAGTCTTTTTGCTCAGGCGCCCATCCAAAAATGTGCCGCGGCGCCAGTTAGGATTTTTTAGGATAGATTTTTTTTATCTTTTGTTTTAAACCCTAGTTTTCAAGGATATAAAAGGGAGACTTCTTTTCTAATAGGTCAAGAACGTTTTTCCTTAGTTTTTCTTGGAGAATGATGAACTCCATGTCTAGCTAAACTCCCAATTTCCAACCAAGGTTAATCAAAGTTTGATTTTTATATTTGTGAGATTTGTTCTTCATCTTTCTTTCTAATTCTTCTCTATTTCTATATTTTCTATTTTATGCATTCAATATCACATTGTTTGATTGTTCAAATAGGGCCGTTTGATCATTCTTCAATTTGATAGATCGTCAATTAGAGTGTTTAAATCCGTAATTGTTTATGCATTCTAATCCATGTGAAAATTAGTATGAATGATTAATAAGTCTTTTCATCTCATGCTATGAAAATATAGGATCTAGTCTAAATTGATCGAACATTTCGCATTTGTTGGCTTGAATTGGTCGTCCTTCTCATCTTATTGTTGTCATTGATTAAATTCTATTGTCGTACTCTAGGGTTGTCATTGATTAGGGAAGTAATTAATGATCGTATCTTAATTACCGACAAACTAAGAAAGGATAGATTGATAAGACGTTCTTAATAATCATAACCAATTTAGAGAATGAGTTAGGATTTCATTAGAAAATAAATGATCAAATAATATAAATCAAACGATGATTACACCTTTGGTTGGAACTTTCTCCCATTGAATCACTTCTTAACTTTTATTGTTTTCTTTCTCAATTTCTCAACAAACTCAAAAAACCCCAATTTTAATTCACCAATCTCAGTGGATTCGACCCTACTTTCCACTACTACAAATCCATAAACCTGAAAGTAGAGACTTTTATTTTTGGTGGATTCGACGTCCACCAAATTTTGGCACTGTTGCCGAGGATTGGTGTCATTTAATTTTGTTTTTATCAGTTTAATGTCCCGTTCTTCTCGTACAGGTAATTTAGAATACGATCCTGAGATAGAGAAGACAGCTAAGCAGTTGAGGAAAGCAACTAGAGAGCGAAAACAATGTCAATTTTCTTCCGCTTCCTCATCTTCATCGACAGAAGAGGAAATTCAAGTCAATTTGTTAGATCCTACTAACGAATTTGAAGAAGTAAGAGAACCGATGGAAGACGCTGAAAGAACTCTTAAGGAGTTGACTGTACTGAATACAACTCAAGAACCATTGTGCATTCAATATCCGAATATGAATGTGAATTTCGAGCTTAAATCAGGACTCATTCATCTCCTTCTAAGTTTCAATGGGCAAGACAGTACTGAAGATCCAAACAAACACCTTAAAGCATTTCATCTTGTTTGTTTGAGTATGAAGCCACATGGCGTAACAGAGGATCAAATAAAGTTGAGAGCTTTTCCTTTCTCACTCACAGAAAAAGCCAAGGATTGGTTGTTTGATTTGCCCCCAAATTCTGTATCGACATGGGAAGAGATGGCCACATTATTTTTGGAAGAGTATTTCTCCTCATCTCGTGCTTCGAAGTTACGAAGGGAAATATCTGGGGTTCAACAGAGGAATATGGAAACTCTCCATATGTATTGGAGGAGATTCAAGAAGTTATGTGCGGTTGCCCTCAACATGGATTTTCCGAGCAACTTTTGATTCATTATTTTTATGAGGGGTTGACTTCTATTGAGAGAAGATTAATGGATGCCACAAGTGGTGGTGCTATAGTGAACAAAACTCCTTCGAAGCTAGGAGACTAATTACCACAATGGCGTAACCTCACAACAAAGTGAAGCTCTTCAAGAATCCACTTCTTGAAATGTGAACGAGGTAAATGTTTCATCCCTTGAAAATCAAATAGCTAACTTAACTTCTCTTGTTGAACAGCTAGCTTTGAAGAATCTTCAACCAGTCAAAACATGTGGAATATGCACGACACCTCACCCAACCGATATGTGTCCCACTCTTCAAGATGAATCACAAGAGATCGCTAATATCGTGGGAGGATATCATGGAAGATATCAAGGTGGCCAGCAAGGGAACCGACATGATCCTTTTTCTAACACTTACAACCCAGGATGGAAGGATCATCCTAATTTGAGCTATGGGCAACGAGATCCCTTCCAACAACCTCCACCTAGACCCGCTAATTTCCAACAACCATCTTCATCAAAACCAGGTATGTCTCTTGAAGAAATTATTCAATCCCTTGCTATTAACACACAACAATTTCAACACGAAACGAGGTCAAGTATCATGGAAACGAAGTCAAGTATCAAAAACTTGGAGAACCAAATAAGTCAACTAGCACTTTCCTTGAGCAAGATGGAATCACAAGGTAAATTGCCATCTCAAACCATCGTCAATCCGAAGGAAAATGTTAGCGAACAAAACTCCTTCTGACGCTAGGAGACTAATTACCACAATGGCAGCAGCCTCACAACAAAGTGAAGCTCTTTAATAATCCACTTCTTGAAATGTGAACGAGGTAAATGTTTCATCCCTTGAAAATCAAATAGCTAACTTAACTTCTCTTGTTGAACAGCTAGCTTTGAAGAATCTTCAACCAGTCAAAACATGTGGAATATGCACGGCACCTCACCCAACCGATATGTGTCCCACTCTTCAAGATGAATCACAAGAGACTGCTAATATCGTGGGAGGATATCATGGAAGATATTAAGGTGGCCAGCAAGGGAACCGACATGATCTTTTTTCTAACACTTACAACCTAGGATGGAAGGATCATCCTAATTTGAGCTATGGGCAACGAGATCCCTTTCAACAACCTCCACCTAGACCCGCTAATTTCCAACAACCATCTTCATCAAAACCAGGTATGTCTCTTGAAGAAATTATTCAATCCATTGCTATTAACACACAACAATTTCAACACGAAATGAGGTCAAGTATCATGGAAACGAAGTCAAGTATCAAAAACTTGGAGAACCAAATAAGTCAACTAGCACTTTCCTTGAGCAAGATGGAATCACAAGGGAAATTGCCATCTCAAACCATCGTTAATCAGAAGGAAAATGTTAGCGCTATATCATTGAGGAGTGGAAAAGTTTTGGAAGAACCTAGGATGAAAGAGACTTTTGATATTCCAAGAGAAGAAACCGAAAAGGAAGCTATCTCATCTCCAAAAGTTCAATTGGAGGTTCCCGAATGAGCAAAAACCAAGGTATTGTTGACTCCTCCTCCTTTTCCATCTCATTTGGTTAACTCAAAGAAATCTGAAGAAGAAAAAGAGATGTTGAAAACCTTTCGAAAGGTTGAGGTAAATATTCCATTGATAGATGCAATAAAGCAAATACCTCGATATGCAAAATTCCTTAAGGATCTATGCACAAACAAGAGGAAATTGAAGGGTAATGAGAATATAAGTGTGGGGGAAACATCTCAGCAATTATTCAAAGGAAAATGCCTCCTAAAGGGGGAGATCCAGGTATGTTTTCAATTCCATGTAAGTTAGGAGACTTAAGAATTGATAAAGCCATGCTAGATTTAGGAGCTTCAATCAATGTCATGCCCCTTTCTGTGTTTAAATTTTTAAATGTTGGCCATTTAAGAGAAACAGTGTAATCCTCCAACTTGTTGATAGATCCAATGCTTATCCTGAAGGAATTTTAGAGGATGTGCTAGTACAAGTTAATGGTTTGGTATTTCCTACTGATTTCTATGTTCTAGATATGGGGGATGATGTTTTTACCTCATCTTTAGTTCTATTAGGAAGACCATTCTTATATACCTTTGATGTACATGCTGGTATAATTACTATGGAGTTCGATGGTGAAGTTATAAAATTCAATATACATGACTCCATGAAACATTTTGATGCTAATTCTTCAATTTTTGCCATGATTGATTTTGTCGATCCTTTGACTAATGATATTCTAGAATTGTTTGATAAAGATGACATGCAGGTTGCTTCAACAAAGAAACCCAAAATTGGAGAATTGCGAGCCATAATTCGAAAATATGTCAAGTCGATTTGGGATGTGCATTAATGAAAAAGCAACCCAGTCTAGCCAAAAACGTTAAATAAAAGGCGCTTTTTGGGAGGCAACCCAAATTTTTATGTTTTTTGTTTTTGTTTTCATTTTCATTTTCATTTTTTTTGTTTTATTTGATTTCTTTTCTTTGTTTGTCTTTTTTAAAATAACAGGGTTTAATAAAGGCTATGCAGGCTGAAGGATGATTTTTTTCGCGGAAATCCCACACTACCAAGTCGTAACAATTCAACTACCAATGAATGATTTTCCAGGGACGTTTTCTCACCCTCTTTTATTTTTGTTAATTGTTCATTGAGGACAATGCATGCTTTAAGTGTTGAGGGTAGAGAAAACGGAATAAAATTCAATTTGCTTGCTTGCTCTTGATAATTTTAATTTTCATTCTTGGATGATTGAGATTGTTTTGTTTTATTGAATTATTTTGAGGCAAAATAGGGATTAGCATGAGTAGTTAAATTCTTGTTGGCTTGTCTTGAGTAGTTGATTTGGATGACTTTTGAATAAAATGTGTTATGGGATTTGTGACAATCTAACCTTTGTGAGTTTTTGGGCCAAAAGAGCATATCTTCATAATATTTTTGTTCTATTCATTTCTTGTGTGATTGTCAAACATAGTTGATTAAACTAGAATTTGCTTTGTTATGCATGTTGAGGCCTGTGTGTTTTTTTGAATGCTTAGAGTTTAGAAAGGGCAAATTAGGTGATGCCATTTTTAGCTTTCTTAAAAGGCCAACCTTGACATATATCATTAGAAAGCCAAATTTGAGTCTAGACCTATTTCTTGGAAATTAACCACAATATGAATAGCCCAATATCCTTCTATTTGTTAATTTTCTTTTGAACCCAATTGTTGAAGAATTATTTGAACTTTGCTTCATTTTATGCATCTTCTCTTCAAGTTCAATGAAAGATTTGAAAAATAGGTCTTTGCTTGATTCTCTTCTTTCTTATTTTCTCATCTTCGAAAAAAAGGGAAAGAAAAGAAAACAACTAAAGTTGTTGGGGAAAAAAATATGTTGATGAGAATTATGAGTAGTTTTGAAATAAATTGAAAAAGAAAGAAAGGAGTTGTGAAAAAAAATGGGTGTTATGTAAAGAAGACATTGGTAGTAAAGGTGTGAATTCATTGTATGATAGGAAGTTAATTTGAAGCATAGGAACAATGTTCATCTAATTCTTCATTTGATTATAGCTCAAATTTCCTTCCATCCACCCCTTAACCTAAGCCCCATTACAACCCAAAAGATTCTTTAATTCTAGCATTCAATTCATGCATTGGTGGCCTTGATGTGATAATTTAGCAAGCCTATGGTAAGATCTTCTATGTTTTGACTTGAGAGCTTCATGAATGATCCCTTAAACACTTGAGTGAATTGAGTGAATCCAAGTGAGGTTTCGAATCTTGTAGCACTTTGATTTTAAAAGATCATTAGAATAATTACTCATGTGCATGTTTGATAGGAACTTATGCTATGACTACTTGTCTTTTATTTGTGCTTCAATTTAATTCTCTCAAACTTGATAATTCTGGTTGTTGATGATTGAAGGTTAAAGTTGAAAGGAATGGTGAGCAATTAAATTTTATCAAGTTGCTCTATTTTATGCTTGAGGACAAGCATGGATTAAGTGTGGGGGAATTTAATAAGTCGTTATTTTAGCACATAAACTTGAGATTTTTGTTCATACTTTGATGATTAAATAGCCTAAAAACTAGATAGTTATCTTTGATTTGTGTTTATGTGCTAGGTTGGAGAAGAGATGATGAAAAAGGACTAAAAAATTGCATTTTGGAGCTTTCTTGACACTTCGGCGCCATGTCAACAACTTTTAGTGGCCCTGACCACAAGAAAAGTCCGATTCCAAGCCAAAATTCCAGGAGAGTTCGGCGTCCAGGCGCTGATTTTCTAGCGCCATAGCACCGAAAGCGTGAAATTTCCAGATTTTAGTCTTTTTGCTCAGCGCCCCAGCGCCAAAAAATTAGTGCTGCGGAGCCAGTTCGAATTTTTAGGATAGATTTTTTATCTTTTGTTTTAAACCATAGTTTTCAAGGATATAAAAGGGAGACTTCTTTTCTAATAGTGAAGAACGTTTTTCCTTAGTTTTTCTTGGAGAATGATGAACTCCATGTCTAGCTAAACTCCTAATTTCCAACCAAGGTTAATCAAAGTTTGATTTTTATATTTGTGAGATTTGTTCTTCATCTTTCTTTCTAATTCTTCTCTATTTCTCTATTTTCTATTTTATGCATTCAATATCACATTGTTTGATTGTTCAAATAGGGCCCTTTGATCATTCTTCAATTTGATAGATCGTCAATTAGAGTGTTTAAATCCGTAATTGTTTATGTATTCTAATCCATGTGACAATTAGTATGAATGATTAATAAGTCTTTTCATCTCATGCTATGAAAATATAGGATCTAGTCTAAATAGATCGAACGTTTCGCATTTGTTGGCTATAATTGGTCGTCCTTCTCATCTTATTCTTGTCATTGATTAAATTCTATTATCATACTCTAGGGTTGTCATTGATTAGGGAAATAATTAATGATCGTATCTTAATTCCGGACAAACTAAGGAAGGATAGATTAATAAGACGTTCTTAATAATCATAACCAATTTAGAGAATGAGTTAGGATTTCATTAGAAAATCAATGATCAAATAATATAAATCAAACGATGATTACACCTTTGGTTGGAACTTTCTCTCATTGAATCTCTTTTAACTTTTATTGTTTTCTTTCTTAATTTCTCAACAAACTCAAAAACCCCCAAATTTTAATTCACTAATCTCTGTGGATTCGACCCTACATTCCACTACTACAAACCCATCAACCGGAAGTAAAGACTTTTATTTTTGGTGGATTCGACGCCCACCATGTATGCTTGCAAATGCTAGACTTCCTAAGAACTCTGGGGTAAATCTGTCAAGCTGCTTGCCTATGTGATAAACAGAAGTCCCTCTGCTACTTTGAATGGAAAGACACTTCAAGAGGTTTGGTCTGGGGCTCCTCCTAATTTATCTATTCTTAGGATATTTGGGAGTGCAGCATATGCTCATACTAAAGATGACAAGCTGGGACCAAGAACCAAGAGGTGTGTCTTCATTGGATACCCTCAAGGAGTAAAAGGCTACAAGTTGTGGTCTTTTGAACCAGGTGAAGACAGATGTTTTGTTAATAGGGATGTCACTTTTAATGAATCCATCATACCATGGCAATAGGCTAAGGGTGATAGTAAGGACAAGCCCCCTGGTAGAATGTCCTATGAAATAGTGCTAGAAGGTGTTGACGGTGGTGAGACCGATCAAGATCGGACATTTCAAACAGGAAGTCAAACAGAAATAAAAGGTAGTGGCAGTTCACAAGAAGGTCCCTCCTGGTGCTACAGATTTCGATCAACCAACGAGATCTTGTTGGTGAAATAGCTCAAGACTATCAATTGACAAGGGATAGAAAAAGAAGGGTTATTAAAGCTCCTAACAGGTTTGATGATGAGAATTTTGTTGCCTATGCTTTGAATTGTGCATAAACTAGTACAGGACCTGAGCTAAACAGTTTTATTAAAGTTGTTGCTTCAAAAGAGAAAGAGTTGTGGCTTGAATCTATACAGCAGGAATTAAACTCCCTATACTAGAACAATACATGGAGTTTTGTTCCTAGGCCACAAGGAAAGAGAGTTGTAGATTGCAAATGGATTTACAAAGTCAAGCCTAGTTTGAAAGGGACTATGCTCCAAGATACAACTCAAGGCTGGTAGCAAAGGGGTTTACATAAGTACAAGGAATTGATTACAATGAGGTGTTTTCACTGTTGTAAGGCATACTTCTATTCGAATTCTTTTGACAATTACGGTTCAGTTCAATTTGGAATTGGAACAAATGGATGTGACTATTGTATTCTTGCATGGAGAGCTTGATGAAGAGATCGTGATGAATCAACCTCCTGGCTTCATCAAAGACAGTGAGAAACATCTGTTATGTAAGCTTCATAAGTCCTTGTATGGTTTAAAGCAGTCGCCTAGGCAATGGAACAAAAGATTTAATGTGTTCATTACTAAGAATCTATTTGTTAAAAGTAGTCTGGATCATTGTGTTTATTTGAAGCATATAGCAGATGGAGTGTTTGTTCTACTCTTGCTATATGTGAATGATATGCTCTTAGCATAATGTGATATGAATGAGATTAACAAGGTTAAGATGCAGCTTAGCACTGAATTTGAAATGAAAGATCTAGGGGCTGCTAGTAAGATTCTTGGTATGGTTATCAAAAGGACAAATCTGCTGGTGTTTTGTTCCTGCATCAGAAGGGTTATTATGACAAGATCATTGATAGGTTTGAAATGGAGAATGCTAAAAGTGTAAATGTTCCTTTAGCAGCTCATTTTAAACTATCATCCAAGCAGTGTCCAGAATCAGAAGAGGAAGCTGCTGTTATGAAGGATGTTCTTTATTCTAGCTTAGTTGGAAGTTTGATGTATGCTATGGTGAGCACTAGGCCTGATCTAGCTCATGCTTTGAGTATAATATCCAAATTCATGAGTAACCCTAAGACGTTGCATTGGGAAGCTTCAAAATGGGCATCAAGTATCTAAAAGAAAGCAGAGATAAAGGGTTGTTATTCAACTGTCAATCCTAGTATTTTGAAGTAATTGAGGGGTATGTGGACTCAAATTATGCAGTTGATCAAGATAGGAGGAGGTCATTGACTGGATTTGTATTCAAGGTTTTTGGGAATACAATTAGTGGAAATCTACCTTGCAATCAGTGGTTGCTTTGTCTTCAACAGAATTTGAGTATATGGCTTTGTGTGAGTCAATGAAATAAGCAGTTTGGCTGAAAGGGATAGTTGTTGAAGTGCTTGGTAAGGTGTGTAAGGTAAGACTCTATTGTGATAGCCAAAGTGCATTAGCTTTGTCTAAATATCCTTCATTTCATAATAGAACTAAACACATTGACATAAGATTTCACTATGTGAGGGAAGTAGCTCAAAGTGGTGAAGTGGTGTTAGAGAAGGTAGCCTGCTGAGAATCCTGTGATTTATTAACCAAAGTGTTTCCTCAAGCTAAATTTGGTTACTTGTGTGATAAATTGAAGTTGGGGTATAGTTAAAATGTCTAAAAGCGATGGTCTCTGAGCCGTGAGTAAGAGTTTTAGAGTCAAGAGGGTGTTTTGATGGTTGTATGACTCACAAACTAGGTGATATCAAGTCTTCATTTAGTCTGTGGCCGTATTCATGAATTCGGTTAACTAAGTTGTTAGCTACTAACTCTCATTGCCTAACTGTCAATTCTGTTAGTTTATGCTTAGCAGATTTCATGAGTGGGTAGAGTTAGGGTTGGGCTCTGTTCGGTTCGGTCAGGTTTTGACCAAAACCTTAGACCGAATCGAGGTGCTTGGTTTTCACCATGAGAGAATCGAATGGTTCACATATTATCAAGAAACTATTCGGTTTGGTTTGTCTCGGTTTGTCGGTTCAGTTTTCGTTTTTAAGCCTTATCCCATCAACATAAGTTCTTGGGGTCCCAACAAAATTATTACAAAATAAAAGTTGTGTTTTATAACATATATTAGTTTTGTTTTGTTCATTCTTTTCTTGTCAAAAATATAAAAGCAATGAAATAACGAAGTTCCAAAAATGTGGGTTTTAAAAATTTTATAATCCAGGATATTGAGTTTTAAAACTCGGATCCGAGGTTATTAAACATAGATCTGAAGTATCCTGGCTTATAAAAACTCGGATATGACTTTTTCAAAACTCGGATCTAGAGTTTTTAAACCCATATTTAGAGTTTTTAAACCCAGATCTAGAGTTTTTAAACTCAGATCTGAGTTTTTAAACCATGAATCATTAATTTAAAGAAGAAAAGAAGAATAGATGTGAAGAAATAGTTGATAGAGAATGGAGATGAAGAAGGCGTTGATGGAGAAAAGAAGATCTTAGGCGGATAGCGGCCGTGTAACTAAAAAAAAGGTGAGATTTGAGAGAGAATATGTGAGGTTTCAGGGGAAATAGGTTTAGTTTTTTGAGAGAAAATGGGTGAAACGAGAGAACAGAGATGAAGATATGAGGTGAATGGGTTTTTAATATCATAAAAATAATAAAAATATGTTATAATTAAATTATGGTTCGGTTGGTTTTATACCGGTTATATAAATCATTAAACCGAAAAAACCGAAAAATTCGCTTATTCATAATAGTAAACCAAGAGAACCAGGAATAGAGAAGAAACCAGGATCGAACCGTCGGTTCGGCTCGATCTGTCCGGTCAGGTTTCTAGGTTTTTTGCTCATCCCTAGTTAGAGTGACTTGTATATATAAGCTTTTGTTCTTTGTTTTTAAAGTTAGTTCAATTCCTTTTTCTCTTTGTTCTTGTATTTGAAGGCTGCTAGCATTGCTGCAGCGTAGTTGTTGAATAAAAGGCTTTCTTGATTCCTCTCTTTATTGTCTCTTTCATTTGTTAATCCACAAGAAAAAACAACAGTGTTTTTAGATAAAACTCTTTATTAGTATTTCTTTTAAAATATTTAACTCAAAAATATTTTTAGGAGAAGTTAAACCAAACCGGACCTCAATCGTTCATTGCAGGAGTTTGTTGATTAAGCAAGAAAAGAACTAATGTTTAGCCTAAAAAATATCATTGGGAACGTTTTGCGTATGAATTATAAGTTTGCCCTTTGAGATGTTTAGAATTACAATATGAAAAAATTGTATATGAATTTTTAGAATTTATGAATAAAGAAAACTGGGACCATGCATGTTTGAAAGCAAAAAGTCCGGGCGTAGGGACCAACTCTCAATTTTTCACATGTTGAAATTGAGAGGGTAGAAGTTGATTTTTATTTGTATTCTATTTTAATATTTATATTTTAAAATATTATCAATGTTAAAAATAGACTGACTAATTTTCAGAAAATATTAACTAATTTAAATAATAAAACACTTGGTTGGATGTATATGTTTGGTTAGAACGATTAAAAATTAGAAATTATTTCTATTTCTGCATACTAATTACTAAAATATGAAAACTTTTAAAAATAACTCAAATAATAATTTAATTGTAGTCAATAATTTATTGTGCTGTTTTTTTTCTTTCATTATTATCTTTTTGAATAGTTATTTTTATATACAGTAAATATTTTTAAATTTTCAAAAATGACACTTTCTTAAAGGCATGTGTGTAAATATCAATTAAAAAAATATATTTAAATAAAAACTTTTGTTAAAAAAATGTCATAGTAAATAAATAAGAAATGGATGAAATATGAGATAAAATAAGTGGTTCCATCCAATCTTATTCAAAAATCTTGAAAAAAAAATCTTCAAAAGGATAGCGAAGCATAGTCACTCGTTTTTAAATGCTAAAAATCATAATTCCAATCACACATCTATTCCTATAAATACCCATCTTCCTTCCTTCCTTCCTTCCTTCCTTGTAGATATCTCTCAATATAAATTTGTTTTAAAAAAGATGAAGAAAATATCAGTTTCCCTTTCCCTAGTTGGTTCTCTCCTCCTCCTCCTCCTTCCTGTGTTAATGAAGGGTGAGGCAAGAAAAACTTTATCAGAATTAAAAGTGAAGGAAAATTTGGGAAATTCATTAAGTGGAAAAGAGGATGTAACAAAAGGCTACATAAAAGAAATGGGAGCATATGGTGTGGATGAGTACAACAGGAGGAAAGGGACTAATTTGAAGTTCACGAAAGTGTATAGTGCATATAGTACGTTTGATGGTTCTGAGTATATCCTTGTGTTAGGAACTACTAATGGAGGAGGTTCAACCATATCGTACTACCAGGCCGTTTTTTATATACACCCACGTTTTGGTGCCTACTTGGGCAGCTTTACACCCACCACTTGGCCAGCTTTAAACGTTTTGGTTGAATGATTATGTATTGAATGTTTGTTTGTTTGTGTTTGTGCTTCTTACTTACTCTTTCTCTAAGTTTGTATGTTTGTTTTGTTTGCTTATCCAACGAGCTAGCTCAAGCTCAGTCCAAATAAAGTTTGTATGGTGGTTTTTTTTTTAAATAAATATATTAATTTTAAAATAGAACTTTGTGTTATAAAATTTAACATGTACTTGTTTATGTTATTTATCATTCAATAAGAAGAAATCATTTAAAAAAAAGTTAACAGGGGAATTTTAGTCTCTTCACCAACATTCATGTTTAAATAATGTGATTTTCACTAAAAAAAAAAAAAAAAATGGGCGTATTAACAATTTATTTAAAGCTTATGAAATATATATCACATTTTATTGAAGGTTGTTTGAAAACCTTTCAAAATCTTTCAAAAGTGTTGATTAACATTGAATTATATGTTTCTATACTAAGTTTATCACTCATACACACATTAATCATTATTAATCACTGATTAACATAGTAAAAAGTACTATATTTACAAATCGTTTTTAGAGTTGCATATTTATAAATATTACATCAAAATCTTGCTACCCAATGAGATTTTCCTATATCTCAACACTCCCACTCACATTGTCCAAATCATGTAGAGTTTTAGTAAATGTCATCACTGGGGTTACTCTTGTATTAAATATGTTAAATAACCACTGGGCAGAAAAATTTTAAGCTAATGGATAATGATAAATTTAATCATATATCTCAACATTGTTGATATGAAATCTTTTAGATAGAAATAAAAGTAAAATTAAGTAAACTTAAACTCCATATCATGTTTTAATTAGAGATCGTGAAAGAACCCGTTGTTTCCAACAACTTCATCATTGCCGCACTTTATAATTATAACACATCCCACAATCACTATACTTATATTTATTATTAAGAAATTGACTCAAATGATATATTTTAGATACATGGTTTTATTTATGTCATTAGTTTTATTTATTTATGAAATATTATATTTTTTAAATTATTGACGTCAAGTGAAGAAATTATTACGATTTAGAAAAAAAAAATTCAAAATTAAATTATTGATTTAATTTATAATATACCATAAAGTTTTAATTCTCAAAAGGAAAGGTTGATTCATGCATTCGAGTACAAAGAAATTATAAGTTTGCCCTGAGAATTGTTTTAAATTGCAAATTGAAATATTATAAATTCACGTCGATTATTTTATGAATAAAGAGAATGGTCCCATATCTGGCAATCGTTTCTATACAACGTAAATTTGATAGGGTAGTATTGGGGCCACGTCTCTTATCATATAGTACAATCATGCATTGTACAGTCTATTTGAATGAGTGGCTTTTCTGTACGAGGACATTTTGAGGGGTCGACTCATTCTTTTCACGTGCCGGCAAAATTTTTTGGGGGTGTTTGATAGAAGGAGTAAGTTTGGGTGGGTTTTGGTAGCGTGGAGTCGTGAAACCTGAGTTTAGATAGTTTTTGTTTGGATATGTAGGGGTATGATTTTTATAAAACTATGTTTATTTAACCTGCGTTTGGTAGGTGTGTTTTAGTTTTAGTTTTGTGTTTTTTAATTATTTTATAAGGGGTTAGAAAGCTCACAAAGCTTACTTATTTGAAATGGATGGATTTAATATCTAAAACCAGGGGTTACAAATTCCACCTAACAAACACGGGATATACTTTTTGCCCGCCCCACCCCACCCTAACCTGTATAACAAACACCCCATTTAAGATTTTATTTTATTTTTATTTTTTATATTATAATTTATATTGATTTTTGTCACAGTTACTGATTTTTTTAAAACTAATTTTCAATTGTCTGAACTTCTTTGGTTATTATTTATTTTTTATTTTTACAAATGATTGCATCTAAAAGTTGTAATTTAAATCTCATCTTTATTTTCTTCTCAGTTGCTTCTGTTCTTTAAAAAAACAAACGTTTGAGCGGGGGGATTGGACGACGTGAATGACATTATATATAATTTAGGAGCTTTTCACTGTATAGAAAATAAATAATAATCACAGAAGAAATGGATGAAATATGAGATAAAATAAGTGGTTCAATCCATCTTATCCAAAAACCTTATCCAAAAATCTTGAAAAAAATTTCAAATGAATAGGAAGATAAATGTAACAACCCGTTATCAAGTAAGACTAAAAAAAATGAAATTAATATTATTTTCTCAAATGCTATTAATGAGGTTGGATTGATAACTTGGATGTGAAATACCTCGTTATCTCATTTTCTCGTAAGGATATTTTGGTAATTTCCCAAACCTCAAAATTAAAACCACAAGTTTAATTTAATATTTTTAGATGATGTTGATCGTCTCATTATTACGATTCTAACGCAATGAAGGCTCGTGGTTCGAGTCCGGATGAATGAGTTATGACCGTTTTTGCATAGTGGCATTTTAGTAAATAATGTAAATCAGGTTTGAACCCTAAAATAGCCTCTTCTTCCTTCCTTTAGCCGAAAATCAGCCACTCCAAAATAGGTTTTCTCCAATTTTTGCCCAAATCAAGTTCTACGGAGTATTTTCATAATAACTTCTTCATCCGAACTCCGATTTGTGCGAGTAAGTAGTCCATTCGATTGTTTTTCCATTAGCTTTCCATTGGCATTGGTTTTATAGTGATATAGTTACTGTTTAAAGATTCATAACCCAAAAACATTCGGTTTTGTTATAGTTTCTTCGACTTTTGATCGATTTTTTTTCGTCATCTCTTCATCGTGATAGGTGAGGTTGTGGTGGTGAAGTCATTGGTGAAGTTTTGGGAAGAATTGAAAGGGTTTCCATTCAAGATTGGATTCAAGGTTCTTAAAGTACTTGGGAAGAAAGTTGAAAAGTGTGGAAAAAGGCTAAGTTAAAAGGTGAGTAGAATTATGTTAAGAACTAAATTTTTTCATGTTTGTTTTTCTTTTTCTTTATTAGAATTAATCTCTGATTTTTAGCATGTAAATGGGTGTTTAGATGCATGCTAAAGAGATTTTGGGCTGAATGTATGGTTTATTGAATTGGGACTAAAAGCATGCAAAAATTTGGAATTAAAAGAATACATATTTTGCCTATCGATATCGGTTTACGGTAAAACTGATTTTATGTGTTTCGGGACTTTTTTTTGGAAGATTAAGCATGTTTTGTGTGTTATTAAAGTATGTTATCCTTTCTGATCATGAATGACATAGTTGAAAGATTAGTGCCCACTAAGTCGGTAAAATTAAGCTTAGGTGGTTAGTTATTCAATATTTGATCTCTGAATCGATTGTGGTGTATTTCTTATGTATATGAGATATTTTGGGAGTGAATTTATAGCCGTTATGCTGCTGGAAATTAGTTAGAAATTTATAAATTTTAGAATGTCCGAAAAAGGAGCGAAACTGCACTAGTTTAGACTAGTTTCGTTTCTAGACTTGAAAATTGTGGGGAGTTGTCGAAAGTGATTCCAAAGTGGTATTTTGGGTGATTTTGGGATATTGTAGAGTGGTGGTTTAAAGGTGAATTTTCCAGAATTTAACTTTAGGGAAATTGGCCTGAAATGAGCGTTTTTGTGAAAGTTGAGCTTAGACTTTGTTGAGCATCATGAAGTGATGTTTAGGATCGTATTACTTAAATACCTCGGGTAATATAGTAGTAGGTTCGTATTAGGCACGGCCATGCTTAATGAGGAATATTGTCGTTATGGGGGATTATTTACTTGTGCACAACTCTATAGCACTTAACGGGGCATGTTCATTCCATCCGTACAATGGAAAAGAATATTTCTCATAAGGATTTAAATTGTGAAAAAGAGTGTTTAAATTCCTTATTGAGCGTAGTCTCTCTTTGTTTGCGGACAAAAAGGATATTAGAGGTATTATTAGAAAATTCTAATCGAAAAGTTTTAAATTGAGAAAACAGTGTTTAAAACTGTTTCGAGTGTTTACTCTTTTAATTTGTGGATTAAGAGATATTTTGAGACACTTATGAACTTAAAGTCTTAGAAAAATCTCTCATGACGTTATTTTATTTTTAACATTTTTCTACTCATTGGGCGTAGCCTCATGATGCTACAATATTTTTTTTAGGTAAAGAAAGAAGAAGGTTGGCGGTTGATGACGTTCGAGGCGAGTGGATGGTTTGGCATGGATTTACACGCAGGTGACTTTTCATTCTTTTTGTCTTTAGTTATTTTGGGATGACATTTAATTAAACGATGTTGATGCTTTACCATATTTTATTTTACTTGGATTGGCTAGTTTGTTTGTTTTGAAACAAGAATTTGTGATGATTTTAGTTTTCGAAATAAGGTCGCAATCAATGTTTGAACAATTTTTATTGATTTTTGAATGAAAATGAACTGAAACTAATTTTGATTTATGCTTCCGCTGTTATTATATGATTTCCATGTTTTGGGAAATTTCGGGCTGTTACAGTTGGTATTAGAGCCCTTATGGTTCTGAAACCGTAAATCCAAACCAACCGCCACTCCACGAACTCATCGACGCCAGGTTTCATTTTCTTTATTTTATGCTATTAATGAGAGTTACTAAGTTGATTTAAGTTGTTAAAATAAGATGTAACTTCATGTAATGCTTGTTAAATCTTATGTACTTTTTGTATCGTTTTTAGTATGCCTCAAATTGTTATTCCTGGCAGGTAGAGGACGAGATTGAGACCAAGGTCCACGTAGGAGACGCGGTTGAGGCCATGGAATTTAACCCCGTTTATGAGAGAGATGCAAAGTCATCAAATAGGATCAAATCCTATGACACTATGACTAAGGAGATTAATGTAAAGTTTGAGAATTTGTAGGTACTGCCATATCTGGTAGCTACTCAAGTACCATTTGCTGCTCAGAGGGTATATACTCCTCAAACTAAGTACGACGATATGTAGAGAGCACTTGGTAAAAAAAACTAGAGGTTTTATTGAAGATACCCGATTTCTTAGAGAGTATAAGAAATACGCACCGGGTGAGTTTGATGGAAATTCTGTGGATTCAGATTAGGCTGAGAAGAGGATATCCCAAGTGTAGAGAGGATTTGGATTTGTGAGTTTCTTAGATAATTTGAAAGTGCATTGTAATACTTACTCTTTTAGTGGAGGATGTATTGTTGGTGGGAGTCCACAGTTAGATCCTTGAATGTGACAGTGACAGTGACTTGGTAATAGTTGAAGGAATTGTTTTACGAGAAGTACTAATCGAAGAGAATTTAGAGTGGGAAGGAATGTGAATTTCCAGCCCTGAGCCAAAATGATAGATCAGCGATTGAGTTCGATTGAATCTCAAGGTTTGCTGAGTATCAAGTGGCTACACCCGAGTTGAAGTTGTAGAGAATCTTGATGGCACTAGATAGAACACATGTTTGACTAGCTTAGAGAAGCTGCAGTTTCAGATGATTCCACCATTTGAGAACAAGAGAAAGAGATATACCCAAAACAAGTTTTAGGACTCGTTGTGCTCATTTCAAATTTGTGGTGATGTGGGTGATAAATGTACAAACAATGTTTATAGATTTGATGATACGAAAACCCTTTCGAAATGCTTTAAGAACCCTTAAACTTAACTAAGGACCCAAAAAGATCACAACCAAAGAACCCACATATGCCATTTGAAACAACCCAAGGAAAAAGGCTAGAAAATGATTATCCTTATGATCAATGATCTAAAGACAAGAATTGGATTTCTTGTTTTAGATTCGAATCAATCCACCAAATTAGAATGATCAATCCTAATGGCTTGATTCTACAGCCACCCTAAACACAAGGAATGACAAGATGAAAAGTTGAACAACTCACAACAATTCAAGAAAAAGCTCTCAATGAGACTTTGGATTTTTTAATTCATTCATAATCTTCCTCTGTTACAAACATGTGTCATGGCTTTATAGCCTTCCAAAAGAACGAAAATAAGTTGATAAAACTGAATGAAAAAGGCCAAAAAAAACAGCCGGCCATAATAAAGTCCGAAATAATGACAATTAACTAGCCTATTGAATTATTAAAGTGTAACCGATATTTGGGAGTTACAAATCTGATTTGTGAGTATTTGTAACTGAAACATCTTGATCATATGTATTGATGGGAGTCTTAAATGAAGCCTTAAGATGTCATGAATAAGTCTTGAGTAGCATTGATGTCTTGAGTTGCATTAAATGAGCTTCGGTTGCATTAATTGAACTTGACTTCCATTTAATGAACTAGGCTTGAAGTTGACTTGTATTTAATGAACTAGGCTTGAAGTTGACTTGCATTTCATGAGCTTGGCTTGAACTTGACTTGCATTTAATGAACTATGCTTGAAGTTTGAGCTTGACATCAACTTGGAGTGTAATGAATGCAACTCCGCCACTTGTAAGCTTCCTTGGTTCATATCATTTGATGCATACTGTGTTTTAGGAGTACCTAGATATGTTTATGATAGTGTTCATAAATGATATCTAAGTGTGTAAGAAGACTAAGAGTTGTGTTATGAGTATCTAAGAATTGTGTTAACTACATTGAGGAATTAGAAACTTTATGTCAAGTTTAGCAAGTGTGAGTTTTAGCTAAAGCAAGTTGCATTTTTGGGACACGTGGTGTCAAATGAAGGTATTTTAGTTGATCTCTCCAAGATAGAAGCAGTAAGTAGTTGGCCCCGACCAACTATTGTTGTAGAGATTCGAAATTTCTTGGGTTTGATAGGCTATTATCGTAGATTTGTGCAAGACCTTGCAAGAATAGCCTTGCCAATGACCAAGCTTCCTATAAAAGGAAAGAAGTATAATTGGGAAGCAGATTGTGAAAAGATTTTTGAGGAACTCAAGAAAAGGCTTGTATCATGCACAAGTTCTTGTTACACAAGATGATTCTAGGGGTTTGACTATGTAAAGTGATGTGTCAAAGAAAAGATTAGGTTGTGTTAATGCAACATGGAAATGTGTTCATCTATGCTTTGATACAATTAATGTAGCATGAAAAGAAATATCCAACGCATGATATAGAATTGGCAATGGTGGTTCACGCTTGAAAGATTTAAAAATACTACTTATGGAGAAAATATTTTAATTTTTACGGATCACAAGTCTCAAATATTTCTTCTTTTAGAATGAATTGAATAAGAGACATCATAGATGGTTTGAGCTTTTGAAAGTTTATGATCATGACATACTGTACCATCCGGATAAAACTAATATGGTGGCAGATGTTCATTCTTCTACTATTAGGGCTTAGTCGTGTAGACTACAATTGGAAATGGAACGAGGTGAGATGTCATCAATGAATTTTGAGATGACTACTAGTTTATCTTTATCAATGGTGGGACATACTTAAAGACAATAGATCATTGATGCACAGAGGGCAGATAATAGTCTAGTAGGTTATTTTTCAAATGCTAAGTGAGAGTTATCTTGCTATTACAACTTCTCCACAAATAATGTCTTAGTGTATCGTGGACGATTGTGTGTGCTTAAGAAAGTTACTTTGAGGAGAGAGTTGTTAGAAGAGGCATATAGTTCTATATTTTTTAGTGCATCCAGGTTGTAATAAAATGTATCGGGACTTGAAGATAGCATTATTGGTGGCTTGGCATGAAAAAGAAGGTTGTGTTTGAATTCGTGGACAATTGTTTGAATTGTCACAGAGTCAAAACTTTGAGTTCCTCCTGGATATTGGATGCCTTTGAATGTTCTTGCGTGGAAATGGAAAGAGATATTGATGGACTTTATTTTTTTTAATTACATAGGACTTTGAGGGGTAATAATGTGAATTAGGAGATTATGGATGGTTGACCCAACCATAGTGTTTCCTTCCAGGGAAGTCGAGTTATCCTATTGAGACTTGGGCTCAAATGTGTCTCATGGAGATAGTAAGGTTTCACGAAGTGCCAGTGACTATTGTGTCAGATCAGGCAATAGATTTATGTCAAAGTTCGGGAAGAGTTTACATAATGCCATGGGTACTAAGTTACTTTTCAAGCAACTCTTTTCATCCTCGGACAGATAGTCAAACCGAGAGGGTGAATAAGATTTTAGAAAACATGTTTCAAGCTTGTGTTTTAGAGTTTGGTGGAAACTGAGGTGTTAAGTTATATTTGGTATAATTCGGCTATAATAATAGTTATCAAGCAACTATTAAGATGACCTCATTTAAGGCATTCTATAAAACAAAAGGCGCATATCACCTATTTATTGGGATGAGGTTAGAGAAAGAAAGCTATTGGGACCTGAGTTGTTATAGATAACTAACCAGTCCATCAATGTGATTAGAGGTATAATGAAGAACAACCTAAAGAGATTTTGGCAAAAGAACATAGGAGTTTGAGAAACAAAACTCTTGATTTGGTTAAAGTGTTGTGGAGATTCCAAAAACACGAAGAAGCAACATAAGAACGTGAAGATGATATGAGAAGTCTTTATCATCACCTATTTTTCTAAGTCGTGAAACTTTTCGGGGACGAAAAGTCTTTTAAGGTGGTTAGTCTCTAACGACTCGCACCAAATAAGACTAAAAAAATGAAATTAATATTATTTTCTCAAATGATATTAATGAGGTTGGATTGATAACTTAGATGTGAAATATCTCGTTATCTTATTTTCTCGTAAGAACATTTTGATAATTTCCCGAACCTCAAAATTAAAACCACAATTTTAATTTAATATTTTTAGATGATGTTGATCGTCTCATTATTACGATTCTAACGCAACTGACGGCTCATCGTTCTGAGTCCCGATGAATGAGTAATGACCGTTTTTGCATAGCTGCATTTTAGTAAATAATGTAAATCGGGATTAAACCCTAAAATAGCCTCTTATTCCTTCCTTTAGCCGAAAATCAGCCTCTCCAAAATAGGTTTTCTCCAATTTTCGCCCAAATCAAGTTGTACGGAGTATTTTCATAATAACTTCTTCATCCGAACTCCGATTTGTGCAAGTAAGTAGTCCATTCTGATCATTTTTCCGTTAGCTTACCATTGGCATTGGTTTTATAGCGATATAGTTAATGTTTAATGAGTTTTAACCCAAAAACCATTCGGTTTTGTTATAGTTTCTTCGACTTTTGATCGATTTTTTTCCGTCCTCTCTTCATCGTGATAGGTGTGGTTGTGGTGGTGAAGTCATTGGTGAAGTTTTGGGAAGAATTGAAAGGGTTTCCATTCAAGATTGGATTCAAGGTTCTTAAAGTACTTGGGAAGAAAGTTGAAAAGTGTGGAAAAAGGCTAGTTAAAAGGTTAGTAGAATTATGTTAAGAACTAAATTCTTTCATGTTTGTTTTTCTTTTTCTTTATTAGAATTAATCTCTGTTTTTTAGCATGTAAATGGGTGTTTAGATGCAAGCTAAAGAGATTTTGGGCTGAATTTATGGTTTATTGAATTGGGACAAAAAGCATGCAAAAATTTGGAATTAAAAGAATACATATTTTGCCTATTGATATCGGTTTACGGTAAAACTTATTTTATGTGTTTGCGTGACTTTTTTTGGAAGATTAAGCATGTTTTGTGTTTTATTAAATTATCTTAACCTTGCCGATCATGAATGACATAGTTGAAAGATTATTGTCCACTAAGTCGGTAAAATTAAGCTTGGGTGGTTAGTTATTCAATATTTGATCTCTGAATCAATTGTGGTGTATTTCTTATGTATAGGAGCTATTTTGGGAGTGAATTTATAGCCGTTGTGCTGCTGGAAATTAGTTAGAAATTTATAAATTTTATGTAAGGACCCGAGAACTTTTGTAGGATAGTTGAGAATTTTCCTTAATTATTTTGACTTGTTTTATTTGATTAATATAAGTATTGTTGGTTAATTAGTATTTAACCATGGTTAGTTCAACTATGGGTGGAAGTTTATTTGAAGGGTAAAATAGCCATGGTTAATTTTTGAGTGAGGACTAGTTAGCAAAAGAAAGAAGAGGAGGGATATGAAATAAATTTAGGATGTGGAAGGGCTTGGTGCTAAATGCTTCCCTTTTCTTCTCCAAAGCCGTAGACCCCCCCCTAATCTCTCTCATTTTGTTTTTTTTTCCTTCAACCAATTTTACTCACTTGGATCTTGGATCTTGGATCTATTTGAAGGGTTCTTGTGTGATTCATGTAAGAATCATCATCTTAGAAAGATCCAAACAAGTTTTGGGAGAAGATTTGAGCAAAAACTCAAGGTATTGACTAACCTAGATTTTCATTTTTGGTTAGTTTTCTTTGAATTTGATTGAAGTTTCATCAAGGATGTTTAGTGAAGGTTCTTTTTGATTTGTTAAATTCTGGAATTGGTGATGTAATTGATGTTATGAACTTTAAGTTTCACCTCTTAAGCTTCTTTAAAAGGTAAAAGACAAGAGTGGGTTCAAGCTTTTACAAAACTCCATTAATGGAGGTTTTGAAGCTTTGGTGTTCTTTGATTTTTAGGAATTCTTGACTATCACTTTAAGTTTCTCAATTCTGGTATGTAGGAGTGTTCATATGATTATAAGATGTATGAAAAACAACTTGGAAAGGAAGGGAAACGAATTTTGATAGAATCTCAAAATTGGCCAAAAATGCTAGTTTTAATTTAGCTAGTTTTGGGTGTTTCTTTGTTGAATCTTAAAAGTTGTCAATTCTGGAAAGTTTGAATGTTTATATGTATATTTTATACATGAAAAACACTTTGGAAGATCAATTTAGTGAATTTTTGGTAAATTTTCATTTTTGATAAAAAAATTGCACTTTTGTTGGACTAGTTTCTTATTTTTTGGGCATTCCTTGACTTTTAGTGAAAGATTATCAATTATGGAGAATTTGGTGTTTAAATGGATATATTTAAACAAGGAAACCACCTTAGAGCATCACTCAAATGAAAATTTCATAAGTGCTCCTTGTTTGACCGAAAATTGCATCCCGAATCAACTAGTTTTGGCACTTGTGTCACTAACCGGGTTCGGGGTTATTTGTGATTGTTATGGCTGATTTGTAATGATTATATTAGCCTAAACATATATGGATTAACTTGTTGTAGGCTAAAGGCGATCGATTACAAACGGAGCTAACGTTGAAGGTGAGAACAAAAAGAATCAGAAGGGTGATTGGTGTGGCATCCCTTTCCTCTTGGAACTAATTCGGAAATAGAATATGTGGATATGAGTAAATATGAATTGTGTTGTGGGTGGAAAAGTGAAGTTACGGGAAGAAATATTTATTTCGGGCATTGGTTAAAACCTTAATGCTAGAATAGCCAAAGAATAAGATTATTGTTTTGACTAGTTGATCATTGAAGCATGCCTAAATTGCTTTGTTATTATGTTCATAGTCCATGAATGAGTCATATACTGGATTTGGGACTATGATCATGCATATTTGATACTTTTTGATTATGCTCGAAAACTAGTTGTGAATACGAACCATGTGGATATGGGAAACATGAACACTTTATGAGTAAAGATTGAGTTATATGCCTATTTTGGAAAAGTTAATCTAATTACAATTGTTGATTCAATATCTCGTTCTATAATCATGTTATGAAGAATCATGTTAAACCATTTCATGTCATACATTCCACTCATGCATATCATGTGATCGTTATGTGGCCATGGGGTTGTAACCCGTGTAACGGTGTATGGGTGTTGGACGTTACACGTGGTTACCGTGGCGGAAAAGTGATGAAGCTCCGGTGTGCTATGAAAAGAATGGCCCGGGTGCTAGTGAATTGTGATAGTTTGAAAATTGAGATGAGTTATGGCTCGAAGGTTGATTGGTTTTGTAATATGGGTGTAGTGAGACGTCAGGTTTGTATTGGTAATGTTTGTAGTATCAAAGAGTTATGACTAGTTGCCATCATCCAAACCCAAAGCATTTGTACTTCATTCGTAATTTTTAGCATGTTGTTATGTACTTTCGCATTATGTCATGGTCATTCCGCATCACTGTTCATATTCTTTTGTTTTCACTGAGTGTCATGCTCAAAGGTGCTCTACATCACCTTTCAGGTAACTCTCGGGGACGAGGCGTGGAGCGGCAAGTGGTGCTCGTTGATCATGCTGAATCGGAGCTTTTGGATTGGTCTCCGGTCACGCGAGCCTTATATTTTGGGACTATAGGAGTCTTGTTTGACTTATGTTTTCTTTTGATTTTGAGTCAAAGTTCTATGTATATTATGTTTATATAAGACTTTTAAACCGGTGCACCGAACTTTATTTTGATTATTGTTTTTATGAAACTCTGAACCGGCTGACGTGCCGATGATTCTGGAAATAAAACAGGTTTACTTTATTTTGTATGTGAGGCATGGACTTTACGAATACTACATGCCGAAATTTCCGTTTGTTTTTAATTAAAGTAATTGTTTTGAGTTTAAAATTCCTTGTTTCCGCTTGCGTAACTACGATCGGCTTTTTAAATATGTCGGGTCGTCACAGTTGGTATCAGAGCTAGTTGGCTCTAAGTCGTGTCTAGTATGAGTTAGTAGTTGAGCCAATCCAAAAGTCATCTCGCAAGTCAATGGTACCAGGTATGCCGGTAAAGCTCGTTAGTTAAGAATGTTTTGTTCTTTATTTATGTTATTTTGTTAAGCATAATTACATAAGCTTTATTTAATTGCATACATCTCCTTAGCTTACTCACCGGGTTGAGTGGTGGTTTTGATATTCAGGATGCCTCGAGATGTGGTACCTATAGTATATGAACCAAAAAAATTGAGAGTTGAATTGATAATTTAATAATAAAGTGAAATAAACAAACAAAATGCACATGCATCGCACGTGCCAAAAACCTAGTATATTAGATGAGGGGAGAATCTTTACATGCCGGTTTGACCCCTATAATTTTATAAAATGCTATTTTCTACCCTTTAGATGCTTTGCATCCGTTCTACAGTAGCTCCCTCAAACTCACTACTTTTCCAAGTGTGCATCAATGGCATTATAAAATACAACCCCCTTCTCTTGATTGGTAATAATTACTAATTATTTAAATAATTTATTATCTTATTGAATATATCCTCAATATTAATATTTGCATTGGACAAGATGAAGATTCAAAAATGATATTTTCTATCATTATCAAATTATTAAAGCTTAAAAGTAAATTTTCAAAAACTATTATTTTTAGTCCTTCAAATTTGGTAAAAGGTTTACAATCAAATTGAGTAAAAAAAATATAAAAATATTAATAAACTAGCTTAATTTTTTAAAAACATGAAACAAAAAATCAATATCGTAATAAAATAGAATGTAAATTTACATTGGCATCAATATTTAACTCGTAGAGTCAGAATGTTAATATTAGATCATATATGTGTGATGGAGAGGTATATTGTAGTATTGAAAAACAGTAACAAAGAGAAAAGAGAAATAGCCAAGAGACAGTCATGGCAATAGCCACTTTTGATGCCTGTGTTTTATTATATAGCCACCATTACCATATTTTCAAAAAATAGCCACTTTTGTAAATTCCATTCCAAATATACCCTTATGTATATTCACTATGTATGTTTTTAAAGAAATGGCCACCACTGTACAGTCTTGAGGCCATACATTTTATACCAAATATGAAATGATTGTCTTGTGTGACTGATGTCTGTTCAGTACCTTTCGTCAGGGATGTTTTTGATTACTAGCCATACATTTGTGCTTCTCTTTTTTCTAGGAGTGTATAGAAGCTTCTCATGGAAGTTTTATACTCCAAGCCAAGAAAAACATTTTCATTTGTACGTTTGCTTTTGTTTCATTTTCTTTCGCAAGAATGGCCACTCCGAATTTAGGGTTTCTATTTCACCCTCTTTAGTGTGTCTACCTTTTTCAATCGAAGAATGGGAGGAGGTTGGGTTTCTCTTTTCTGTTTCATGTCTTAAATTTTGGTGTTCAACCTATATCCAAGTATGTATATCATATTTTTTTAAAGTTTTACATTTGTTTCAGGGACCGAACCATGTGTTATTCCTATTAAATACGGAGGCTATTGGAACAAGGAGGAAGAGTATGTGAAATTCTCTTTTGCTCTTGTGTCGATGAACTATTTCTGTGATTATGACGGGTTTGTAGAGTATGTGGAATCGGAGAAGGACATTCTTCAAGATGTAGAGGTTTTCCGTATGTTTCTTGAGCTCGTATCGGATTGTAATGTAGTGAAGTAGGTGCCATTGGATGACAACGTAAATTTCAAATATATGCTATCTTGTCTTTGTTCCAAGCTTTTTTCATGTTCCGTGATCGTTGACTATTAGGGGAGTGAGATGGAAGTAGACAAAGGATCATGCGACGATTATCACGTTCCACGCATACCTCAGGTTCTACCTATACGAATATTACATACGATACTAGAGGTAACCGAGCCATTCGTTGAGGAACCAAAGTCTAGTGACACCAATGTGGATGTCACTAAGGATGATGTTGCAGCAATGAAGGTGTCTGATGGTCACTCCGCAGATATGACATGTGAGCCTGATGTTTTCAGTTTTGAAGTTGGCGTTGAAAAGTCAGATGTGATCCGGGGTAAGAGTGGCTATGCGAATAATAAGGATAGTACTCTCTGTCATTCAATACCGGTCGTACCAAGAGTACCTGCTTTAAATTCTGTGATAGAGGATCAGATTGGCCCTCAAGAAAATAATGTTAGTACTGTTTGTAATGCTATACAACTCGTACCAACCACACCCGCTGCAAGTTTAGCATTGTCACATCCAGTGGCTGAAGATATCCCAAATAGGGAGGATGACATAAGTAATTTGAAGGTGGATATCAATGATTGTGTAGCTGATGACGATACTGACTTTGACATACCAAACGAGGACGATGTGTCCAGTGGGGATGAAGGTGATGTAAATTATTTTGAAGATATAGAAGGGAGAACCCTGAGCTTGATCTTGCATTTGAGTACGAGTCATTGAGTGAGGAAGATGTTGAATTTAATGGTTATGAGAGAGATGAGTCAGATGAGTTAGATGTTGACAATATTATACTTGATAATGACATTGCATTTGTGCCTGATGAATATCATTTTATTGATAGTCTTGACTTACGTGACTACCGATCCAAGTTTGACGTTTGTGTCAAAGATGTATACGCATCTAAAAAACTCCTGAAAATGTCAGTGAAGGTGTTGGCTTTGAAAAGTAATTTCCAATGTAATGTAATCGGTCAAATGCGTCTCGAGTATATTTTTCTTGTTTGGGTGAAGCGTGTGGTTGGTCTTTACGTGCGTCCCGGTTAAAGAATTCCAATGCATTTATTATTCACACTATCCATGGGCCCCACTCTTGCCCAATGGATTTTGTTTGGAACAATCATAGGCAGGCGTCCACAGACATTGTTGCCGAATTCGTAAAACAGTTTTACCCCCCTGTTCGTGGCCAAGTGATGAAACCGCACAAGATTATGGATATGCTTCGAGTAAACCATGGTCTATCTGTTAGTTATGCCAAGGCCCAGACGGCTAGGGAGATGATTTTTAACTAGCTTCGTGGGAGTCTGGAATCAAGCTTTCTCTATTTGACTAGATAACATACACTATATACTAATATCATATACCTTTATAATTTCTTTTATTATATTTCAGGGACGTACATTGGGTACGAATACGATGACGAGTTTCGATTTAAGTACGTGTTCCTTGCTCTTGGTG
This sequence comes from Gynostemma pentaphyllum, assembly GCA_028015215.1. Classification (NCBI taxonomy): domain Eukaryota; kingdom Viridiplantae; phylum Streptophyta; class Magnoliopsida; order Cucurbitales; family Cucurbitaceae; genus Gynostemma; species Gynostemma pentaphyllum. The sequence goes on along the minus strand of CM051346.1, from coordinate 32,543,331 downwards.
TGTCTATTAGTAGTTTTCCCAACTGTCGGCCTGTCATATCGGTAGATGGTACATTCCTACGTAACAAGTATGGTGGGACCATGCTAGCTGCCGTTATTATGGATGCGAATTGCCAAATTTTTTCTTTAGCCATTTCTATCGTTGACTCCGAGAACGACTTATCATGGGAGTGGTTTTTTGGGCATTTGAAGAGTGCATTGGGGGATGACGTTCCAATTCCATCATATCTAATAGGCATGGGAGTATTCGGAAAGCCGTTGAAAAAATCTTCCCAAATTCTGATTATGGTATGCGTATGAATCACTTATCCAACAATATCAAGAGTAGATTTAGGAAGAAAGGATTATGTGAAGTTTTTAAACGTGTCGCAAGCGCTTATTCGGTTGAAGATTTCGAGCACCATAAAGATGAGATGTATCAGATGGATCCTACGTTGGAAACGTATCTGGAGGGTATTGGGGTGGCTAGATGGGACCGTGCTTTCTTTGGTGGTGTCCGATATAACATTATGACAACCAACATTTCAGAGAGCTTCAACAATGCCATGTCCCCATATCGAGACTTCCCGTTAATATCTTACTTGAATGAAGGTCTTTTGAAGTTGCAATCATGGTTTAACGAACGTAGGTCGGCTGCTAAGGAGGCTAAGCATGTTCTATCTGTATGGGCAGATCGGGGGCTCAAAAAACGTATTAACTTAGGGAGGCGGATGAAGGTACCAAATTTATACATTAGTATGTAATATACCATATGTATATGTAAACTAATTATACATATTATACCATCAATACTACAGGTGCGAGTTTCCGACTTTCCGAAGTATATGGTAAGTGACATGCACAAGGATTTTTTTGTTGATGTTGTGAGAAGCGAGTTCTCATGTCGTCGTGGGTAGCTGGAGCTAATCCCTTGTCATCATGCATGTGCTGCCCTATCTCAGAATCAGTGTTCACCGGTTTCATTTGTTGACTACTTTTACACAAAGGATGCTTGGTACTCGACGTATGCGGGGTCTGTATTTCCTACCGGTAGGAGGACTAGTTGGAGCACTATCAATGACATTGTTTTTATACAGCTTATACCCCTAACACGAAGTGTGGTTCTGGTAGGCCACAGAAGAGAAGGATTCGTTCTGTGGGGGAGCCGAAGAGGGTATCTAAGTGTGGAAGATGTAATGCTTTTGGCGACAACCGGAAGACATGTCAAAACCCACTATCTAGAGTCCCGTACTCATCTTCACGCAAGAGGAAGTAAGTAAGTTTGCAAAGTCACACTTTTGAAGTTCAACATAGAATGTGGTCTATTGGTTTTGTTCCGCATTGTCTATTGAACTTTACTAAGTCCTTGATGGTCAACGTGTTTGTACATTTTATGTAGAAGGCGTAAAATTTTGTTTAAATGTAGGGGTTTAAATTCATACTGATATGGATAGTTATTTTGTATTTTGATAATTTAGAACGTCATGTAGACGTGAAGAAGGTAAAATGTCAATCCTTCACGTTTAATTTTTGTATGCCTTACAATAATATATGTTATAAGAATTTGGAACGTTTATGATTGGTGTTTTAGATAGGGTTTCGTTTTTAGGGTTTTTGAATGATTATAAATCAAATCAAAGAACCCCCTAAACCCTAAAATTATGTCAATTCATCAGTTATACGCTAGTAATACATGTTATACAATACATATTACACATACCAGTCATACATATTATACATGTTATAATGAGATGTTTATTAACAATACATATTACACATACCTGGACATACGTTTTATACATGTTATAACGGGATATTTTTTAACAATCATCTTTCTTAGACACTATTTGCACAAGTATTATATATACTTAATGTATAAAATAGAATAGTTGACTACAACGTACCACAACAAATAAATGCGATCAGTGTAAGTTAAACTACAAGAATACACGTTATACAATACAAAATACTCATACCAGCTTATACGTTTTATACATGTTATAACGCGATCTGTGTATTTAAATCATTTCTCCTAACATTAAAATGCAAACAAGTCTTTGGGAATACAGAGTGTAATACATGTTATACAATACATATTACACATACCATTTATACGATCCACACATGATATAAACAAGAATTGGGAATATAGATTGTATTTGTTAAAATATTAGTTGTTGAAAGTACAATAACAGAAAACCGTTAAGTGATAAAATACTAAAGGTTGTCCAAATTAGTCTGTGGCACGCCAAATGTTAATGTTCAATCCTATTACATCATCTGTAAATATGAAGGGAATGTTACATCTTTCAGACTTTTCTCTTCTTCGGCCCCTTGGTGACTGCCCCCACACCAGTCCAATTTTTTGAATTCGTTTAATAGGTGTTATGTTAGACGTGTACGGATCCTGTTCATACACTCCTGGTAGACGGCTTCGAGTTGATCTCCCTCTTTGTGGTATCTGTCATATAAAATGTGAAGGTTAATCTTTCATTGAAGAGTTAGTTTTTAATTTTTCAATGAATAGTCGAAAGCGGAATACACACCAATGGTTTAATGGGCGCATCTTCAGCTTCATCATCTGCATTCGGTAGTGCCGGTGGGATGCCCGTTATCTGTTAATTAGACAATGACAACCAACAAATACATGTACTGTTTATACACAAGATACCAAATGTACGAACAACAATAAATAGTTTCCCTAAATAATAAAGGGTCATGCATACGGATATATTGGATCATGCCAAAATAGGAAAGCGATAAGCAATCGATTGTTTTCATGGCCATCTTGGTTTGTTAGTCTCACCACATCTTGATCCTGTTCATGGTTACTCGTCTCCACGACTGGATCTTCAGGTGTTTTGTGAATGTCACCGTCTTAGACGTCGTCATCTCTGCGTTCTCCTTGTGTGTCTGTGTCCTTATCTTGTTCAGTTGTTAGAGTGTCACCGTCAAAGACGTTGTCATCATTGTGCACCTCTTGTACATTCGTGTTGTGGCTCTGTGTCATATTAAGCATTAGTTTTGTACAAACAATACCATGTATTTACAATCAATTAAATAAAGGTTGACACTCACCCCACTGTGCGAATGTTCCACGGGTTGGTTTGTTCTCACATTATCCCCGTCATTAGGATGCATTGGGTTGTTTGACTTGTCTGGCATTGAAGGCGGCTGTCCAATACGTAAACGAAATGATTGTAAATCCATTTTGTTACAATCGTATGTCTAATGTTTGGAAATTTACGTACCATGGTTGTGTGATGCACATTTGGGGCCATCAAATGCTTGTCCAACCTCTCAAGGATATCATTCATCTTATTATGTATGGATGTGAACCCTCCAAGTGTAATCTCTCGGACGTCATAAAGTGTGAGTTTTTGCATTGGTTTTCCTAGCATGTGAAGACTTAACGTTTTGGTGCGAGGAGTGTGAGACCTCAGTATTGTCATCATGAGCATCACTTACATACATATGATCATCATCCTCTTCCTCAGGTTTTGAAGCTTCCCTTGAATCACCATCCATTCCATCACCCTCTAGCATTTTGGGTGCAAGTGCTTCATAAGCAAACTCATCCTCGGTTGGTTCTATGGGCACCACTACAATCTATTAAACATATTGCTATTGATTGTTAGTAGACATATACATGGTTATAGATTGTTTAGAAACGAAATATATTTAAACTTTACCTTGCTATTGAAGATATCCTGTTGCAGCCTATTCCCGTCTCTGATGTGATGAACATCCCAGTTCATAATTCTTGGAATACCATTACCAATTCGCCTTCCGTACCGCTCGTTTGTTGAAAACTTTGGTATTATTTCATATGCCCAATATACTAGAGCATAAGCAAACCTCGTAACTGTCATCGAAGAGGATCTTAAGCTAGGTACAGAGTTTTCTATCCCCTGAACGAGATGATTATACGCCACCCTCCCCCATGGATATGCCTCAAACTGTTCATTGTCTTCTAGCAACCGTATGTGTAGGGTGTCTATTTTATTTCCTAGCAGCCTAGCAACAACGATGCTCTCAAGTATGGCTAGTTTAGCCAGCTGAACTGAAAGAATGTCATCACTGAAGTTGTACTCTTCTATTGTCTTCTTGACGGTTGCATATCGGGGTGCTACAAAATTCTTAAAGAATTCAATCTCCAATTTGCCTTTAGGTAGTTTGGATACGTTAATGTACCTAACCTCCCCGCAATTCAAACCGTTTATCAAAGAAAAATCTTTTATTGAGAAGTCGACCATAGCACTTCTAGGTTGAAACTGAGCACGTCCTTGTTTCTGTTTGATACACGCCTACGTAGCAGGTTTTGTAGCAATTGGGTGGGGAAGTTTTTTGTTGGTAGGTTAAGGAAGTGGCTGACGCATGATTTATTCAACATCTTCTTTTGTTTTTCACTCATCTTTTGCCTCAATGTTTCTAGGATCTGTGTTTTACAATGAATGTTGACCTTCTGGCCTTGCAACCAATCTTCCTTGGCAAGGATTAAAGCTAGCCCCTAATGGCAAGTATAATTGGTACAACACATCTCAAGACATTATACCCAATCACAAGTATAAACCCTAAACCCAATGACTAGAATACAATGTTCGACTAAAATGACTAGAATATTAAAGCAGCATGTGGCAAGTATAATTAGTATAATACAACTTACAGTACATAATAATCAATGTATACCAAGTATAATAACTGCAACACAGTTCATAGTACGCGTTAGAATCATCATATTGGGCATAAACTAACCTCGATGTTTTGATATCGAACCCTTCTCGGTTCCCTTTTTTTGTGTTTGCTACCATCATCATTCTTTTTAGCCGTTTTAGGAGCCTATTACCAAAAAAAAAGCAGAGAACAAAACAAAATTCGTTACTATTCAGCAAATAACCATGGATCAAAGATGGTGATTCTCATAGAAGTACCTCGGATACGTTTTGTTCGTCGATTGTAGTATTCCCCCCTTCATCACCACTTATGGTCATTTTCTTAAGAAAACAAACGTTTGAAAATTGAAAAAAGCCATCAGAGATTCTGTGAAAATAGCCACATGCAAAAGTTGAAAATTGAAATTTAACTTACCTACGAAACGAAGTGCACGTTGATTAATCACTGATTAATCAAATTTTGCCACGAGAGACGATGAAGATGGTGGGAGAGAGGATGAACACGAGAAGAGAGAGAGAAGACGAAATCTCAATTTTGAAATTTTTAAAAAATGAGGCATATGATGGTAATGGCGGTTTCGAAATTGGCTGAAAATTGGAATTTCAAAAAAAAAACTGAAGATTAAGGCTGATTAGACATGATTTGATGTGTTAGTTTGCGATTAACGAGGCTAATTATGGTTCTCCGCCATGCGTGGTATGACATGCACAATTAGTTTTTTTTAGCCTCTTAGACGTGGCCATTTTGGAAAACTCATCACCTGGCTATCTTTAATAAAATGAAGATGGCTATTTATTCAAATTAATGTAAGGGTCAATTTGTAACTACACATCTGAATAAAGTGAAAAGCTGGCCATTTTTTAAAAATTAAAATGTAGTTGTCATATACTAATATTTCCCAACAAAAGTGGCTAGAAACATGGTTAACCCAATAACCAAACCCATGCATCTTGTTTTTTATTCACACATAGGCCTCATCATATGGATAAAGCCCGTGGGCCAGCCCAAGTCCAGCCCGGCCTATAAATCAATGGGCTAGATATGGATCATGCATTTGAGCCCAAGCCCGGCCCGCGGGCTTTATCCATAGGGCCCCCATCAGGCCAGGCCCGAGGCCCGGGCCTAAGCCCGGTTCACAGCCCGTTCAAAAATTATTTAAAATATATATAAATATATTTTATATTTGAGAAAAATGCACATGATTTATGCATATAAGTAGGTGTCAACCTAGTTGAGATGTATTTACATTGCAATGATGCAAATTATTTCTCGAAAAGACAATTATGTAAATCTTATTTCTTGGTGAAATCATTATACTTCATTATTATTATTTAGCCATTTTAGTTTGTCTCTTTTTAAGTTAAATTAAAAAAATATATATATAGTCAAATTAAGTTAAAGGAATTATAAATAAATTTAATTTTAAAAGTTTAATTCCATATAAAATAAAGTATAAATAAAAAAAATATATAATAACAAAATAATAAATTAACTTCATCACTTTATAGTTAAATTTAAGTTTAATTAACATATAGGAACAAATATAAATAGATAATTTAATAGTAAAAATTTAAATTAACTTTTTTTTCATCATTTTAGAGTTAAGTTTAAGTTTAAAAAGTTAAAAATATTTTTTAAAAAATACAACTAATAATTTAATATAAATTTAATTAAATGCATAAAAATTTGAACGGGCTGGGCCAAGCCCGCAAAAACGGGCCAAGCCCGTATTTTATCTCACGGGTCCAAGCCCGTGGGCTGGGCTTGGGCTTACCCTTTTAAGTCAGGCCCAGGCCAGGCCCGGTCCATTTATAGAGTAGGCCTGCTAGGCCCAGCTCGGGCCCATTCATTTAAGGGTCGGGCCGGGCCATTGATGAGGCTTATTCACACGACAAAACACAGAAATACATTAGATTATTCAAATTAAAGCAAAGGAATGAACAGTAAAATAATAATTGCTTTATTTGCATTAGAGAAGTACATGGGACCACGTTTGAAGGTGATTAGATTCGATATTATTGAAAAAGTCGAAGGGGGAGAGGACCCACTGTCAGTTTTTCACGTGTTGAAATTGAAGGGTATAGGTTTTATTTGGGGTAAAAAATAATATTCCATATCAACTAATAGCCACCTCTCCAATTTTTTCATTACATAGTCATTTTTTTTTTCTCCCCACAAAAGTACATAGCCACTTTTTGCTTTTCAAATTTATGGTATATTTTTATTATACCTTTTTGACATTATTGACATTATATATACTACGAGGGTTAATTTCAGTAATAGATAAATTAATATTGTTTATTTAAAAAGAAAACAAAATCTTTTATATATATAACAAAACTACACAAAACCACCACCAGAAAAATTAAATTACATTGTGAAAAGACGGAACACACACCTGATTTTAATTTTCCTTAATTTGTGCAAGATTTAAGGAAATTTATAAAATCTCTTAAAATTTTATAAAAGTAATGGAAAATTTAAATCTAAAAACAATTAAAACTATAACTAAAATAAATCTTAAAGCTTCTGAATAGTTCTTTCTTCTAGAAAAATTCGAATTTCTTTCTTATTCGATCATCCTCCAACCGCCATTAATACTTCTTCAAACTCTGAAATTTTAAAAGAGAATCACCGTTAGTTTAACAATGTTAAACCTTGTATAATTGATAAACCAAAAATAAACAAAAAGTAATAAGTATTCATTTTCCTAAAAAAAAAGTTTAACAAAACTAAACCAAATACAAGGTTAAATTAAAAATAAAACATAAAAAAATAGAAAAACCAAATCAAACTCGTTTATATTTTGATAAACAGTGTATAATTGAAAAACCAACCTATAGGAACGGCCATGAAAACTTATAGCAGTAGCTACAAATGGTTGTCTTTGCGAAAATTACAAAAAAAAAATAGCTTAACATGTTTATATTTAATAAACGGTATATTATTGATAAATCAATCTGCAGCAGCCATTAACATCTGTTGCTACAGCCGTATAAATAAAATGTTTATATTTAATGAACTGTGTATTATAGATCAACAAACCTGTAGCAACAACCATGAATAACACGAAGAATTCCATCAATGTACGTCGTCGTAAGAAGATTCTCTGGATTCAAAACGCTGACGTCATTACAAGACTTGCTGTGCAAATGACGGTTTGATCTACTCGCTTCAAATATCGTCATGTCTTCACCGAATTTCACGACGACTTCATTTCTCTCTTCCTTCTCAAAGCTTCCTTCTTTCTCCCGATCAACATCTTCTTTCTCCTCTCTGCCATTATCACCATCTCCTCCACCTTCCAATCCTTCAATGGAAAACATCCTTCCTTCAAATCAACCTTAATCTCCTTTCGCTCTCTCCTTCGTCTAAATGATTTTTTTTTACGTTAGGTTGAGTTTTTTTAAACAAAAATAAGGATCCTTAAATCAAGGGAGATTGATTTGAAATTCAAGATTAAAAAAAAATTATTAATTAAATGATATGTAATTAATGAGATATAGTTATTATGAGAGATAAAAGGGTAAGATGGTAAACTATTAAATCGGAAACTACCAGGATCACCACCATAATTGGTGGTTTTTTTTATTAAAATTGATATTAATAATAAACAACCATTAATTCCGAAATATGGTGTTTTAAAGTGGTTATTGGTGTAATTATTTCTATTGTGTATATTATGACATTTCTTATGTTTTTCTTTCCCAATGCATAAAAAATTTCTGTTTTATTATTCTCTCTCCCTTTTCTTTCTAAGATTGAAATTCATTTTCTATCTCATTTATTCTCTATCCTCCAATTTGATTTCTTTCTCTTTATATTATTAGTATATTATTTCCCAAGTGTTTTAACACACGTTCAATACATTTTCTTTATTTTTATGTTTTGATTTTATACTACATATTCTAAATAAATTCAATTTTGTACCTTCGGTACATTTTGTACATTTGGTACATCGCCATCTACTTTGAAATTGCATTTGACAAACGGGAAGATATACGTAATGTATATAAGTATACATGTCATTTAATCGTAATTAAAAACATAAAAGTGTTAAAAAAAACTTTGAAAAAATTAATAATTAGCATAATATACATAATACACAAAATAAATATTTATCAATTAACATGTGGTGGTTTTTTATCAGCTTGTAATTATTCTTGGACCCAGGTATTGTCCGAAAAAAATATATCTTAATAATGAGTGTGTTGTTTTAAAAAATGCTAGGAGGATATGCATTTTGAGTTTTGGATAAGAGAAGAAATATTTTTATATATTTCATTCCGAAAAACGACAAGATGCTCAACTTGTAGGAATCCAATGCATGCGAGCTGCAAATTTTTTTTCCGGGGGAATTTTATTGGGTAACATAATTTTCTACAATATTATAAATTTATATAATCTTTTTAAAAAGTAATCGTAAATATAACATTTTTTAAAGCCCTTATTCAAAATCACACTTTTTGAATAGGTATTTCTATATATAGTAAATATTTTTAAATTTATAAAAATGACACCTTTTTAAAGGCACGTGTGGATTGAGTCTATTGTATTTTGGGGGGAGAGGAAAAAAATGTTATTCTTAAAAAAATAAATATGAAAACTTTTGCATTTGTTGTAAATAATCAATTAAAAAAATATTTAAATGAAAACTTTTGTTAAAAAAATGTCATAGTAAATAAATGAGAAATGGATGAAATATGAGATAAAATAAGTGGTTTCATCCAATCTTATCCAAAAATCTTGGAAAAAATCTTGAAAAAGGATAGCGAAGCATAGTCCCTCGTGTTATATTTTATTTTTAAAAAAATGCTATAAATCATAATTCCAACCAAACATCTAATCCTATAAATACCCATCTTTTCCTTCCTTGTAAATCTAGTGTGATCATCAACAATAGACAAGAAGTATCGAGAACCATTATGCGTAGGTAAGTGATACGGTCCCCATATGTCACAATGAATTAGATCAAAAGACTTTGCAGACATATGATTATTGGAAACAAAAGAGAGACTTGTTTGCTTAGCCAACAGACAGATATAACAAGGTTTTTTTATTGAAAACAAAATCTGCAATAGACAATTTATTCTTCAGACAATTCAAAATATCAGGAGATAAGTGTCCTAATCTATCATACCATATTTGAAGGCTCACTTTATTAACTATAGAGGCACATGTGAGCTGACATGTAGAGTTCAATGCTGTAATTAAAACATATAAACCTGAACACCTTTCAATCTTGCCAATCCTCTCCGAAGTGGACTGATCCTGAAGGAAACAAGAATCACCAGAAAAAATAAGATTCAACTTGGAATCCTTGAGAAGAGAACTGACAGACAGCAGGTTAATCTTAGAATGTGGTATATATAGAACATGTTTTCAGAGTAAGGAAAGAACTCAATTCAACAGTCCCAATATAATAAACAGAAAATCTCTCAAGATTGGGCAAAGTGACAAACAGTTCTGGACAGCCTTCAAATGAGTAAATTTAGACGTTTTTGAGCATATATGATTGGAAGCTCTGGAGTCAATGATCCAAGCATGACTATAAGTTATAGTGCAAGAAAAAGAAATACTTGAAGCTGGAGATATAGCACAATTAGTAACACCAGAAGTAGAAGGCTTGGCACTCTCCAAATGGCTATGCAACATTCCAAGAAGTTGCTGAGGATTAAGAGACTGAACAAATTTATCAGAAACATGTTATTTCTCAAACATATAAGCAAAAAGTGGATTAACATGACTCAGGCACATAAGTATGACAGGCATTTTGAACTTGATTGGCATTTTGTGGAGCACTAATCGAGAGCCGAGCCATTGAATTTTTGCACGGAATTCTAGAAACTTCTTTGCTTTGGTATATAGCCCGGTGGATATCCGTGAAGCTTGTAGCAACGCTCAAGGGTATGTCCAATGAAGTTACAATATGTACAAATAGGGTTTGTCACGCCTCTTTCGATTTATATCGACCAATAGACTGAGCAGCGACGGCCATGGATTCAGTTTCAGGAACAGACTGAGCAATAGTATGAGTAATTGTTCGTTCGTTGTTCTTCTTGAAGGATAAGAGAAAATACCTTGCTGAAGAAGTATTTGAGCTCTAATTTGGACGAAAGAATTATTGAGTCCTATTAAGAGAGCCATGATATACTTTAACTGATAATAATTTGTTAATGCTTTAATACCTTCACAATCACAATTTCCACTGTTGGGAAAAAACAGCTTCCCACATTCACCGTTGAGATTAAAAGAAGTAATCGAGAAATTAAAGAAACAAACACAATAAAAAGGACACAAGAATTTATACTGGTTCACCCAAATTGGCTACGTCTAGTTGCTACCGTTGTGGATTTCACTATGATGATTCAGAGTTACAATAGAGAAATATTCAATGCACTAAACCGTGTATTAACCGCTCAAATGCCCTCAAGAAAGAAAACACTTTCTTTACAATATTTCTCTCAAACTCACATAAAACCCTCACTGCCGTCAAAAACTCATGCACGGCTAAAATACACAATTTTACTTCACTTATAAACTCACGGCTTTAGGAAGACCACCGCCTCATCCAAAACGTAGATAACCCTAGTGAAAAACCATGGCCCAATTGATTTTTCAATTACCGCCACTACTAATCAAAAGTCATATAAAATTGACGAGTTAAATTCTTTTAGCCAATCACAAAAGAGCACCCACGAATGAGGCATATTTCATTCAAATAGTCTATTGGGCTTCATGCACTTTGGGTTTTAAATCAATTTAATTTGATTTGTCTTCAATAATATAACAAATTCCACCTTGAAGACAACATCAAAACACCATGTCTTCACTGCAACGGTAGCAACTCCTCCAATTCCACCTTGGCAAGATAGAATAAAACATAGCTTCTGCTACAATCATTGTCTTCACCGACAATCATAGTTCTCAAATTAGAGAGCTATCCTACTCCACCATATAAGTAGACTACTTGAAATATCACCTTTCAAGATTTTCCTTTTTCCAGGCACATGTCGATATACCTTCTTGAAATTATGGTGCAACTTCCACCTACTTGGCTCTTCCGGAAGTTCTTCAACCATCGACATCATTCCACCACACGCCTTGTATAACTGCTAAGTCAATGCTCGTATGCATCCGCTAACAACACATCCTCTATCATGGTAGAGCGGTCATACCATGAGGATGAATTTCTCCCCCTTCAAATAAATTCGTCGTCTCTCTTGACAAGAGAGACAATGTTAGCTTCCAAGCCAGAGCCCTTTGCCGAACCTGCTCTGTTTGGACAATCTCTTTTCAGGTGATCAGATAATCCACATTCCCAGCAGCCTTTCTTTTGTACGAAATTATTCTTGCTCTCATTGCTAACTACCAACATAGAGTTGTTATATGAATCACGCCCTTCACTCTTCAACCTCCTCTCCTCTGATAAGAGTTTACTTGTAGTTTCTGCAAAATTCAAAAAATCCTTTCTATACATTAGAACTGTCTTCATGTGCTCATAAGAAGTTGAAAGAGACAAGATGAGCCTAAGTGCCTTATCCTCCTCATCTACTTTCACTTCGATTGCCTCCAGCTCTGAAACGATACCATTGAGAACACTCAAGTGATCTGAGATTTTTGTACCTTCATCCATTCGTTGTGTATGAAACCACTCATTCAGGTACAATCGATTTGAGGTACTCTTAGCTTGATGTAAGGCTTCAAGATTCTCCCAAAGCTCTTTAGCTGTCAAAATTCCGTACACATTTGCAAGAACATTTTTAGCCAAACAAAGTCTTATCGCGCTTGCCGCCCTCAAATCCATCTCCTCCCAATATTCATCATTCGAACTGGACTTCTTAGCACCTTCACTAGAACCACTGCCATCTAATTTCATTGAATCACCATTACCGCTTGACTGACTGAGAGCACCATCGCTCGGTCTTTCTTTTAAAGCATTGTGTAACCCAGATTGTATCAATAAATCCTTGACTTGCGCTTGCCACAAGACAAAATTGATCATCCCATCAAATTTCTCCACATCAAACTTCACCAGACTCATAAAGTTTGACATACTTGCTTTTTACTCCTAGCTTGAATCAGTGGACAGTTATAACATAAAGCTCTGATACAAGTTGTTGGGAAAAACAGCTTCCCACACTACAAGAAACTGCCATAATAGGCGATGGATCTCTAGCGACGAAAAGCGAATGCGTCCCAACGTAACGACGGAATGCATCGCTCTCGGGAAGAGTTGACTTTCAGCGAGGAATTCGTCGCCTAATTAATCGAATATATTTAACGGAAAAAAGAATTTGGCAGTAACGATGGTTGACGTCGCTAAAATTGGAGCCAAATATTCCTGCCTTAATAGGAAACGATGTTGTGCGTCATATACGATGGCGCGAAACATTCCCGCGCAAACGGACGACAATTGCGTCGCCCCACGTTATGGAGGGAATGTTTCTTGCCATTGGAACGACGAAATCGATCGTTATTTTACATAGTAACGACCGATTTCGTCGTTAGTTCACAGTATATATATGCCTCAGGAATGCAAAGAACTCATCATCAAAAATATTTTGTTATTTTTTTGTGTTTTTTTTTTTTACCCCAAAAAAAAATGCGTGAATGGATGTATGTTCGTCGCTTAGAAGGCTATTTGAACTATGAGTTCGTGAGCAGGGGTTGAAGAATTCGTTGAGTTCGGTGAAAGTACTGGAGGATTTTGATCGTAATGGAAAAATGATACGATGTCCGTGCGGAAAATGTAAAAATAAGAAGTTATATTCTTCATTTGATGTGAAGAAACACCGTATAGTCGTTGGTTTGTGGAGAATTATTTCAAGTGGGTTTATCAAGGGGAATCGACGATCAATATAATGCGGCGTTGGAGCGAGCCGTGTTGTACCAAGGAAGCGGCTCAAATGCTATACCGAATTTGGAAAAAGATCGTGATGAAAGACAAAGAAGTATGGACAAATACAAGATATGATATACGAAGGTACGTTTAATTATACTCAAGACGATAATCAAACTATTCTAGAGGAGGAGGAGGAAATGAATCCGAGTTGTGATGTCAGTCAACTGGCTGCAGCTACGGAGCTTCTAAATACAAAATCGGCATATCATATTCCAGAGAGAGGTTTTAATTCGATTGCACAATGGTTTCATCGTTGCGCTCCTGCGAACAACACGTTGCTCGAAAGTTTATACGACACTAAAAAATTAGTGGAGGGTCTCGGGTTACCTGTTGAGAAGATTGATTGTTGCCCGAACGGATGCATGATATTCTGGGGTGATGGAGATTCGAGTCTCCATAATTGCAAATTCTGTTTCCATCCGAGATATAAACAAAGTAAACGCACTCTCATTCCACATACTCGTATGTTTTATTTACCGATCACTCCTCGACTTCAACGATTGTATGCATAAGAAGTCACGGCATCTCATATGAGATGGCATTACGAGCATTTGCAAGAGGATGGTCATATGAAACATCCATCCGATTCTGATGTGTGGAAGCATTTGGATCGTTGTCATCCGAATTTGCAAGTGAGATTAGAAATGTGAGATTGGGGTTATGTGTATCGACGGTTTTAACCCGCACGACGCTTTTGGTGCACAATACTCTGTATGGCCTGTTATGTTGACACCTTATAATCACCCTGAATCGATGTGTATGAAAGATCCTGTGATATTCTTAACTGTTATCGTACCAGGTTCAAAGAGTCCAAAACAAAGGTTAGATATTTACGTCCAATATTTTATTATTGAGCTGACTAATTTGTGGAATAATGGAGCGTTGACTTACGATGTATCGAGAAAACAAAATTTCTGTATGAAAGCCGCAGTAATTGGACGATAAGTGACTTTCCGGCATATTCCATGTTATCCGGTAAGCACGATACCTTATTAATTATAAATTATTTTCATTGCATAATACTATGTATAATTAATTTAAACTTATCGTAGGTTGGAGCACATCCGGAAAGTTTGCTTGTCCTCATTGCATGGTTGACACTGGAGCTTTCTCTTTGAAACATGGAAGGAAAACGTGTTGGTTCGATTGTCATAGAAGATTTTTACCGAGCAACCATTTGTTTCGATCAAACAAGACAGATTGGTATAAGGGTCGTAATGCACGCAACCAAGGCCCGCCCCGAGTTTATAGCGGAATCGAAATATTACCAGGTTAGATTCTATTGGCATGAAAAAAATTATTGAAATAGGTGCTGAGGTTGCAAACAAGGTGCTGGTAAAAACCAGTGGATGGAAGAAACGAAGTATATTTTGGGATTTACCGTATTGGGGAGATTTACTAATCAGGCACAAGTTGGACCTAATGCACATCGAAAAGAACGTGTTCGACAATGTCTTCAATACGCTTTTAAATGTGCCAAATAAGACGAAAGACAACCTTGAAGGCATGGTATGACATCCAAGAAATATGTCGTCTCCCCGAGTTAGAGCCGGATGAAGATGAGCACTACGCCAAGGCCAAATACATGTTAAATACAGAAGAGAAGAAATTACTGTTTGAATGGATGCGATCGATTAAGTTTCCCGATGGTTACGTTTCTAATCTCTCGAGATGCATTGACGTGTAGAGTCATACTATTTTCGAAATGAAAAGTCACGATTGTCACGTTTTTATGCAACGATTGATGCCTGTTGGTTTCCGATCGTTCCTCGAACAGAAACATTGGGAACTGTTGGCCAAGTTAAGTGTGTTCTTCAGAGATTTGACATGCGCAGATTTAACACGAGAGACAATCGAATCATTAAACCGAGAGATTCCAGTTATAATATGCAAACTGGAGCAAATGTTTCCACCCGAATTTTTCGATTCGATAGAGCATCTTCCTGTTCATCTACCTTATGAGGCACTACTTGGGGGCTCTGTTCAATACAGATGGATGTACCCGTTTGAAAGGTAAAATATTATTATGTTAATTGACCTTTTTAGTATATTTAAATACATATGATGCTAAATTTTAGATTCATTTTACTACACGAATTCTAAATATTTGCATAGATTGAAGAAAACTGTTGGAAATAAAGCACGAGTGGAAGGATCGATCCGGAATGCGTGCCTCATTACACGAGACAAATACGTTCTATTCGTATTACTTCGACTAACATATCTCCGACCATTTTCACCCAGTGAACCGTAACGTGCTTGACAATCTTCTAGAAGGTGTAGACTTGAACGACCTGGATATGTTTATCATACCAGGCAAAGGTTTAGGCAAATCTATGCGGAGAAACTTAAGTGATGAGGAGTACCATGTCGTACAGAATTATTTATTATGCAATTGTGCGAAAGTAGAGCCATATATTGAGTAAGTTTTTCTCATTCATGGAGTTTTGTTTTATTTAACATGAAAAATTTTGTTTAAATTTTCATTAATTAATACATTTTATGTAGATTATATGTGAATTCATGTGTACGACCATCACATCCCGGTATTACTGAATCAGAAGAAGAGAACGTCATCGATAAACATTTTCGTTCCTGGTTTTGCAATTACGTTGACAATCCCACAATTCCGATCGCTGATCAACGTATAATATGGATCGCAAAAGTTTCATCCAGAATTGCAAGATCTTACATCGGTTATCTGGTGCAAGGTTACAGATTTCAAACAAAAGCTCATTTAGTGAACCGGACAACAAATAACAGTGGCGTATGTATAAAGGGTCAAGTGTTCGGGAACAATGCAGAAGATTTTTATGGAATCATTGATGAGATTATTGAGCTTCAATTTGTAGGTCCGAGTCTTAAACGTACAATCATTTTTAACTGCACATGGTTTGAAACAACGCGACGAGGTGGAGTTCGCAATAATATCAATCTTAAAATTGTTGAGGTGAACCGGAGAAAACACATGCACACCCAAGATCGTTTTGTTTTGGCACAACAAGCAATTCAGGTTTACTACTTAAACTATCCCGCTCACCATCGAGATTTATCTGATTGGTTAGTTGTCTATAAAGTAAGACCGATGATAATAGATGACAGCCTTCCCTGATAAAAATAGTGAGAACTACGTTGCATTCCAAGAGGATGAAGTGCGAAATAGTGAAATCGATGAAGATATTAATTCTGACACTACGCGTCCGTTGAATGATCCATCAGAGACACTTTTTGATGAAGGGAATGTCTATGTTCCACCTGAAAATGACAAAGATTCTTCTCCACATGAAACAAACGAAGAAGACACTGAAGAAGACAACATTGATTCAAAGAAGATGAATGATTCTGATTACGATGATTGAAGTATTTATGTGTAACAATGGAAATAATTAAAAAAAAAATACAAATCTTAACGACGGAAGGCATCGTTGAATGAAGATATACATTGAATATAACGGTCCCTGCGTCGTTAAACCTCACGTAAAAACAACGTTGGGATAATTTTTCCCTAACTATAGAATGATATTAACGACGGAATGCATCGTTGAATTCAGATATACATTGAATATAACGATGTCATGCGTCGTACAACCTCACAGAACACAATGATGGGATAATTTTTCCCTAAGTACAGAATGATATTACCAACGGAATGCATAGTTGAACTCAGATTTACATTGAATATAACGATGCCATGCGTCGTAACACGTCAGAGATGGGATAATTTTTCACTAAGTATAGAATGTGTTTGGTATTAACGACGGAATGCATCGTTCCCAAGTCAAACAGATACTTTATTGGAAACTGTTCAAATTCTTGGCCGACCGATTTCGTCGTTAAGTGTAATTAATAAGGCGCGAAGATAAAAAAATTTGTGAAAATTGAGGCGCGAATGGGCGATGCAATTCGTCACTCATGAATATGAATAGTCACTTTTACTTTATTTGAAAAGTGGCTTGAGAGACGAAATACGTCGTGTATATAAATATCAGCGATGAATTGCGTCGTGTTGTTCATCGCCATAAGAACGTAAACGACGAACTGCATAGCTAGAACGACGGATTCCGTCGTTAAGAAAACACGCACGATGACTTTTTAAGTGATTAACGACCGGAAGACGTCGTTAAATTTCTTATAAAATAGAACCGTTTCTTCCATTTTCACCCATTTTTTTCTTGTTTTTCTTCTTTTTCTCTCAACAATAATTCGTTCTTCTTCGATTCCCTCACCAATTCCTTCCCATTTCTCCGAAAATCCTTTCCCTTTCTCAAAAACCTCAATCCTTGGAATGAATCCGAGTAGGTTTATTCAAATTTAATATTTGTTTTTATGTAATTAGATTAAATTTCTAATTAGCATGTTATTAGTTAATTTAGTTTAAACTTAGTTGATTTTAATTTAATTTTGTGTAATTTAGATAATGTATGTAATATGTATTTAGTTTTATGTAATTAGTTATGTTTTAATTAATTATATGTTAATTAGTTAATTTAGTTTGAAATTAGTATGTATGTTTTCATTTAATTATATGTTAATTAGTTAATTTAGTTTGAAATGCGTATGTTTTCTTTTATCTATATGTAATTAATTTAGTTTTGATATTAATATAGTTTATAGGTTAGAATTTTAATTACTTAATTATTGTATTGTAGGTCATGCCTCCCCGTAGACGCCACCTGGGTGCCAGGTCAGGGAGTCAACCCCCAGGTGAGGAGGATGATGTCCATCTCGGGGATACCCCGACACGATCATTCAAAGACGAGGATAGCGACCCTGGCAGGAGCCCATGCAGATGTCTATTTCAGGGAGGGTTCGCCTGTCGTTCGAGGGCGGCCAGTAAGTTTTGTTTAGTTTATATTCTTATTTCATTAATTATTTATTATTTACAAATTCTAACTTTTCAATGTTTCCTTTTCATTTCAATAGGTTACATCCATCACGGGAGGTTTCAAGGAGATTTACGGAGGTATTGAAGATGCTTCCTGTACGAGGACACCCTCGTTGGCAGAGCGTCTCAACTGCGCACAAGCTGCGGATGTTTGATGCATGGAAGGTAAACATATTCAAAATATTATATTTAATATATATATATATATATATATATATAATATTTCGAAACTGACAGTT
Source organism: Gynostemma pentaphyllum (assembly GCA_028015215.1). NCBI lineage: Eukaryota > Viridiplantae > Streptophyta > Magnoliopsida > Cucurbitales > Cucurbitaceae > Gynostemma > Gynostemma pentaphyllum. The sequence continues at coordinate 32,524,650 of CM051346.1, read as the reverse complement.
AATTTTTTCCAGTAATATTTTGATATTCCAGAGGAGCTGACCGACGAGGTCATATACGCTCCCTGGCATCATCAGGGCGGCGTTCGGTACAGGGACACTGGCTACAATATTCGCCACGCCCCTGCTGATAAACGGCCGGCCCACATTTCTGCGGAGGACTTGGTGGATATCTTGGCGCGTACTCAGACGCCGGATGCCCAGCGCATTTCGACGATCAATAGCGCCAACCGGAATGCCAACCCGTCGAAGCACACTGGAGGGTCACGCTCCTCATACGAGCACAAGAAACGACTCGTAAGTTATTTTCTGTACTAATTAACTTTTACTTTATTTTCGTAAGTTATTCATTATTCGTTAATTATTTTTAACATTCGCAGGAGCAAAAATTAGGTTGTCCGGTTCATGTTGCTGAGCTCTTTATCCGTCTCCACACCAAAGGTAGAGATACTCAAACTTTTGTAGACGATAGGGCAAGAGAGAAAGCGGTAAGTGTTAATTATTATTTATTCTTTTTTAAATTTATTGATTATTAGTATATTAGTTAATGAAATGATTTGTTTTTTTTTCTAGGCTCGTTACGAAGCGATTCTCGCTAATCTCTTACTGAGCTCCGACACCCTGCCGACACAGGAGGATATCAAGTCGGCTTTTCTCGAGGCAGCAGGAGGGAGACGTCCAGATGGTACTGTTCCTGGACTCGGCAACCTCAGCCCTGTCATTTACGCCGATCAGCCTCGGTCTTCCCAGACGGCTCGTTCGAGCGAGGCTGCCGAGCTTCGTGCGAGCAATGATACTTTAAGGGCTGAGACTGTAGAGCTTCGAGAGAGCAACGCACGGCTCATGGAGGAGGTGACAGGGATAACGGCTCGTCTCGATGAGTTCGAGCGGTCCAGGCTCGAGTTCGAGAGGTCAATGAAGGCAACGATGGACATCTTCATGGGCGCAGATACGCGACAAGGGTTCTTCGACTTCCGATTTTGGTTTCCCTCATCTCGATCCTCTATCTGATCCTCATGTCGATAGGCTTTAGGAAAAAAACATTATTTTGTATTATTTTGGGATTTTTAATATTATTTATCTAATATTATTTTTTCTTAAAATTACTTAACTTTTTTTTTTGTAATTAAATTTAATTTTCAAATCACAATAATTTGTAATCAAAACCCTAAACCCTAATTAAATTTTAAAAAAATAAAAATAAAATGGACCACGCATTCCGTCGTTATAGTCAAATATAACATTGACTTATATAATGACGTATTCTATCGTTATAGTGAAACATGACTTTGACTTAGAGAACGACTAAATGCGTCGTTACGGTCAACATGTTTCTTTGACTACTAATGATGTATTATATCGTTATAGTGAAACATGACTTTGACTTATAGAATGACTCAATGCGTCGTTAAAGTCAACATGTGTCTTTGACTATCATAATGACGGAAACCATCGCTCAATTCTAGTCAACGAAACACAGCGATGGATTACTTTTCCCTCGTTATGGAACGAGGCATTTCGTCGTTAGCTTCGTCTAACGATGGCAAAAATAACGTCAGGCCGTTCCGTCGTTAATTGCGTCGTTAATTCCTTCTAACAACGAATTATTGCCTCAATTCGTCGCTAATTTTCCGTCGCTAATTCGCATTTTTCTTGTAGTGCCACATTCACCGTTAAGATTAAAAAAAGTAATCGAGAAATTAAAGAAACAAACACAATCAGAGAGAACACAAGAATTTATACTGGTTCACCCAAATTGGCTAAGTCCAGTTGCTACCGCTGTGCATTTCACTATAATGATTCAGAGTTACAATAGAGAAATATTCAATACACTAAACCGTGTATTAACCCTCAAAAACCCTCAAGAAAGAAAACACTTTCTTTACAATATTTCTCTCAAACTCACATCAACCCTCAGTGCCATCAAAAACTCGCGCACGACTAAAAGACACAATTTTACTTCACTTATAAACTCACGGCTTCAAGAAGATCACCGCCTCATCCAAAACGTAGATAACCCTAGTGAAAAACCATGGCCCAATTGATTTTTCAATTACCGTCACTACTAATCAAAAGTCATATATAATTGACCGGTTAAATTCTTTTAGCCAATCACAAAAGAGCACCCACAATGAGGCATATTTCATTCAAATAGTCTATTGGGCTTTCATGCACTTTGGGTTTTAAATCAATTTAATTTGATTTGTCTTCAATAATATAACATCCACAACTACAACCAGGACAAAAATCAGCTAATTCCTCCCATATTGTCTTCATTTTTGTGAAATAAGCACTAATTGAGAACTGTCCTTAAGATAAACTCACCAAATCACGTTGCAATTGGAAAATGTGAGGAGCATTTTGTTGTGAGTATCGTTCTTTCAAATATCTCCTGGCGATTAAGAGTAAATCACACTTCCAAAAATCTCCTTGATGCATGAATTAGCTATCCAAGAAAAATACAATGTCATAACCAAGGCTCAAATATAGGATTAGTAGAGGTAGGATGAAGAATTGATCCATTAATAAAACCTAATTTGTTCTTCACTAAAAGAGCCTTCAACATAGATCCGCTTAATTATCTCCATTAAGTAGCTAAGTAACAATCACAGCAGAAGGAGAAGATTCAACATGGTGAAGATGATGAGGATTTGAGGAATTCTCAATTTTCTTTTGAACAGCAGCAACAGATGGAGTAGCTTGAACATTAGAAGAAACAAAAGTCATTTCAATCGATTAAAAACAGAAAATCAAGATGAACATTATCAATTTTGTGAAGAAAATAGATGTAAAATTTCAAGAATTCTTTCGATAATTAGAGGCGATTTTATCAAAGAAATGAAAAAGGGAAATGGCGATTTTGTCGAAGTGAGAAAGATGAATCGCGATTTGATCGAATAGAGAAAAGGGGAAAATTAGCAAAAGAAGATAGTAGAAGCTCAAGCCTCAACACGAACATGATGACTCAAATTTCCATTGTTGCTATGATACCATATTATTCATAAAATTATAATAATAGAAACAGACAACTTTACTCACTTCTGAATAATGGCGTTATTTCTCTTCTAACTCTCTCCTAACCAACTCTCAACTAAGTACCACAACTACTATGAATAGTACAATTAATATGAAAATACAATAGTAAACATAATATTTCATTACAAAGATTTTTCACTAATATACATCCACACATATATATTTATGTAACTAACTTCATGTTACATACAATCTTTCTCCGTCTAATTTCTCTCTTCACAAACTCACTAACATCTCTAGCTATCTCTCACCAAATACTATGTATTCACTGAAACCTCAGTTTCTCGCTAGCTAGCTTCTCTTTACACAATACTCATTTCCTCTTACTAATTTCTCCCTCTACATTTCCTCTCACTTATTAATAATTGATATTAAACAAGTAATATTAGATAACGAAAACGTAAATGATGTAATAGATAAAATCAATGGGTAAAATTGTTATATTAAAAAAATATAGAATCTGAAAATAACTAAAAAATAAAATTATTTATTAAGTAGCTAAATAATGAAGAGACTCCTAAAAAATGGTTATTTACTTAATTAATGGATACTCTACGTTTCTTCTAATTCATGGTCATCCCAAATTATATTTTACTTATTTTAAGATTTTCTTAATTTTCAAAATATAGAAAGATCTAGATTACATTTTATGCCCAAACAACGCCTATAAATTTGAGGGGTAGTTTGAGTTTGGACCACTTCATATAAAAAAACAGTGGTTTTGTAGCATTTATGAATAATGAAAAAAAGGACCATCTTTGAAGGCAGGGACGGATCTACAGTAGGACCAGGGGGGGCACGTGCCCCCCCCTCGATTTGTAGATAAATTAAAAAATATATATAAATTTAAATAATAAAAAATTGTGCTGCTTATTTGTGAACAAATATAATAATAACTTATTATTTACCTAAAGTGTGTCTTGGCTCATTGGCTGGAGTTACTTTCTCCCTTCAGGCGTACCCTTCCCAAGACTGACTCCCAGCGTGTGCCTTCTTGAAATATGTCAAGTTTTAAGTTTTTTTTTTTTTAAATGTTTAAAGTTATGGCATTTTTTTATCTATTTATTATATATATTTTTTTATCTCTTTAAAATAATGTATTTTTATGTTTTAATTTCATATAAATAAAATAGTTCAATATATTTATCAAATCTATTTTCAAAATTTACAAAATCTAAATCAAAATATAAATTATATTTTAATTTTATTATATTTTAATTTTATTATATTATAAATATCATTTCCAATAAAAAATTTCACATTTTATCTATCTATCTATCTTTTCTATATATAATTATTAATATGAAGTAATTTTTTAACGTAAAAAACTAAATATTTTAAAATTTACTTGACTTAATTTTCACCAAATTAAATACCAATAATGAATATATATAGATTTTATTTTTTTTTCATTATTAATGTTATATATTTGCATGTATTGCGTGTTAGTGGGCGTTTTAAGTTCGGTTTATGACTAATTTTAAAAAAAATCGACACTGAACCGATAAAAAGAAAAAAAAATTTAAGGTATTGATTTCTATAAGTTTTAGTTAGCTTCGATTCAGTTTTTACGGATTTGACCATTTTTATAAGTTGCAGCTCTACTGTGTGCCCCCTCTAAACTTAAATCCTGGATCACGTCCTTTGTTTGAAGGTGATTGATAGGGAACGTCCCAGGGAGGAGACCTCCTCTAAAGTTTTCACTTATTATTATTAGGATTAAATGCACCAATGACCTCGCACTTTCAGGCCTTTTTTAATTTACACCTCACTCTCAATTTGGTACACTTTGTCGAGGTCAATTTCTGTTAAAAAAACATCTAAATTAACACCTTATTATTTTATTATTATTTCTAACCCTAGGTTAAATGAAGGCAGATGAAAAGACAGTTTAATCTTAATAACCATAATCTTCAATTTCTTTTGGGTTAAAGTTTTTCTCTTTCACGCTTTCTTATTTGAAAAGGAAAGAGCAGCTGCGAACGTTTTCCATTGGTGAGCGAAAGAACTTTCCATTGCAGACAAAAAAAAGTTCTCCCGCTGAAAAACTAGAAATCTTATTTATTTATTTTTTTAATAAAAATAATGGTCAAAACTAAATCTTCTGATCAAATCCATAAAAGATTTTCAAATTGAAGAATGAGTATAAGGCATCTTCAAACCCCAACAAAAAGCTACAAAGAATTATTGTCATTTTGAAGTTTAACCACCATTTAAGATCTGCTTGGATTTATAAAAATCTTTATCAGCAGCCATGGATGCAAAGGAGGAAGGTTGAGATGGATGAGAAATTAAAGAAAAAAGAGGGTTGAGATGGATGAGAAATATAAATTGAGAGATGGGGTTTTGGAAAAAAATAAAAAAAAAGAATGATTCAAAGAAAGATAGGATTTGGATGGAGAATTTTTGTTCGGAGCTGCTCAGATGGCAAAACGTGAAATAGAATTGTTTTTTTAACCCAATGGAATTGACAGTCAATTTGACATAGACGGTGACTTAATAAGGATTAAATTGTCTTTTCATATACCTTCGTTTAACTTACGGTTAGAAATAATAATAAAAAAAATAGGGTCTGTTAGTTTGGATTTTTTTTAACAGAAATTGGTCTAGATAAAGTGTAGGGGTGAAAAAAGATAAATTGAGATTGTAGGAGTTGTAAATTCAAAAAGCTTGAAACTGCATTGGTCATTGGTGCATTTAACCCTTATTATTATTATTATTATTATTATATATACAATTTTCACACGATTCAATAATATTTGGTATCGTAAAACTTGTATGATAATAATTTTAATAGATAAAAACACATGGTTTGAACCCTATGGGCTAAAAATTTTATGAAAAATACTTTGACCACTAGATCAATCTATTACACTATAAGAATTTCGGGAATATGTGACATCCTTTTGGCGTCACCTATTCGAATAGGTGACGGTTTTTTGACCGTCACCTATGGCAGCGTCACCTATTTAAATAGGTGACGTCCAAAAAAAACCGTCACCTATTCGAATAGGTGACGGGTAAAACAGGTCACCTATTGGAATAGGTGACATCCTTTTGGCGTCACCTATTCCAATGGGTGACATTCTTTTGGCGTCACCTATTCCAATGGGTGACATTCTTTTGGCGTCACCTATTCCAATGGGTGACATCCTTTTGGCGTCACCTATTCCAATGGGTGACCCGTTTTACCCGTCACCTATTCGCAAAGGTGACCTGTTTTACCCGTCACCTTTTGTAAAAAAATATTTTTTTAAAAAAAAAAAAAACGCTTTCCTGTTAAAAAGGTGACGGTTTTTCCCCGTCATCAAAAGTAACAAATTAGAGAAAAAAAATTATAATTTAATAATACCACCGTTTAGTGACTTTTTGATACCCATTAACCTTATATTGATCAATCTAACATAATAAAAGGTAAATACATGGTCATTACAAGAAATAGAGCCACAAACTTTATATACAATAACAAGAATACGTCACAAATTTAAAGTACAATATTTACAAATGATGCTTCTCAAAAACTAGAATATTATACACACAAAAAAATTACTTCTAAACCTCCACAAAAAACCATTTTAACAACATTAACCCAGGCTTGTTGAGACAAAGATCACAAATTTCATGCCAAAATAAGCTCACTGCCATACAAAAGCTACAGAAATTTTTGAAGAAAAAAAAACCTTTCTTTCATCTTAAGCAAAAAGGAGAAAATGGTCGAGCTTGAAAGTGGGCTTTGGCGTGAAATGGAAAAGGGATGACCAACAAAACCATTGCTCCACTGCTTCCAAAGCTGCAAGGTAAGGACAAATATTCACATTAACACATGTATGAATGATTCTCTTGGTGGCCATGGCCTGAGAAATACCACATGATATCGATATGAACAATAATTTCCAATAATCAAATTTACTAGTGAAACTTTAGATAATAATTTCCACTAATCAAATTTACTAGTGAAACTTTAGATAAAATAAACACAAGTAGCATGACACACAAACACAATAAGGAGGGAGAGAGCATGATGGTCAGTCAATTGAAAAGAAAGAGTTGGTTCCTTAATCTAAACAAAACATACCAAATTAAAGGCATTAAACCAAAAGGGTGAGGTTGTCATGAAGAAGAAACTAATCTCTTCCATATCCATGAATAATACTAGATCTCGATTCGATTTTAGTACCTGCATATCAGAGGTCTAGAGGGTGAGGTTGTCATGAAGAAGTTGCATGATCAAAGTACTATCCTTGTATGATTCCTCGCCAAGGGTATCTAACTCAGTGATGGCTTCATCAAAAGCCTGGTTTTCGCATAAAAATAACCGATGAATAAAATAATAAAATAACAAAATAACATCAACTTATCACAAACAAACCATTACATAACCTCGCCAACCTCATTGTCAAGGCAAATCAATCTAGCTATTGGATTCACAATCAATACAAAAAACTAGTCCGTTTAAAAATGTCAACATAAAAAATAACGATCAAGCAACTATACGATGATTCCAATATTATTCCCAAACAGGACTAATAGAAAATGAAAAATTATACATCAAATTCAGATTTAATAATTTCAACAATCGTTAAACACAATGTACTACGATAATTCCACAACTTAGCTAACCTGTTTGGTAAGATTGCAAGCACGGCCAGGAGAGTTCAAAATTTCATAATAAAATACGAGAGAAGTTAAGAGCCAGGCCAAGTCGGATCGGATGTGTAGGAGGTAATTCGGCATTAGCAATATCCCCGTAAATCAAATACTATTCGATTAATCATACGCAACATCTAAACAACTTGATTTGAATAAATACACAAAAATTAACATATGAAGGAAACTTTGTACGGATTTATCAATTACATAAATGTTAGTATAAAACAAAGATAAATCAATATAGATTTTTCTTATAGTTCATAAGAAGTGTGTGGAGTAGAAAAAATAAGCCCGGGAAGATCCACTAATAATAATACTAAAACCTGGATCATGATTTTACCTATAAGCATAAATCAATATAGATAACCAAATCTAACAACAACAAAATGGATTTAAAATAACAAACCAACAATAAAGTCTAAACAAAGGACCAACAATTTTTCCAATTTATTCTAAACATCGGACCAACAATTTTGCCAATTTATTCTAAGCAACGGACCAACAACTTCCAAAACAAAGGAAGAAATGAAGGATTAGAAACGCAGACCTTATGTCATAAGTACCAACTTCCAAAATAAAAGTCATTGAACTTAATTTTATATGTTCACCCCTATAAAACATGCTCCTGCGGTCTCTTCTCTATTTACCTATAAAAAAATTGCAATAATTGTCCAGTTTAGTACAAAATCTTTTAATTTCCATATAAAACAATGGGACCGAGGAACAAAACTTATCTAATTTTATTTTAAATCTATAAACCCACACAAGTATAAGTTGAATACAAAATCCACTACCTTTAAACATTTGACTTGTTTTATTTTAAATCTATAAACCCACATCAAGTGCCTGTCAATATTTTTTTAACATCATACTTAATCCATTAAGTTTCTTACCAGGGTATCGTGAGTTTGAGAAGACAATCAAGCTAGATTCCTATATAAGAACCTACAAAAAACAAGAATCCATAAGAGGAAGACAAAGTAAAACCAATAATTCTATTATTTTCAATACAATAAACAATCAAGTAAAAGCATAAATAATCAATAAAGTTAAATCAAAAAGCAATTCCAAGGCCAATAAAGTTATTTTAAAAAGCGAAAAGGGTGAACGATGTATTATGGTCACAATATTTAGATTCTAAATATCTCTAATGCGGTTGGTTCGGTTATATACAATCTTATAAATGAAAATACTTTAGTTAATATACATGCAGGAAACAAAATCAGATTTATATGATGATATACCGGCCCAGGTAGCATTCCACACATGAATTATATGATGAGGGATGTGGTGATGAAAAGGAAATAGTAACGAACATGATGAAAAAACATACGCAAGTGCACCAAAAGTTCCAGTAAAAACAATAGCAGAAGAGTTCCTAAGTTCATTAAAAGACTAAAAAAACCTACCATAACTACATGATAGTCAAAATACTTAATTTAAAATAATTGTGACTTCTAAATTTCGGAAAACCAAAAACACAACGTAATTTGCATACCAATCCCTTTCCCTTATAATAATTATCTAGTGCCCATTGAAACTTGGATTCATTCAACGTTCCGAATGGTCATCCAAACGAGAATGAGTGCAAAATTATACAAGAGTTATGGGCAATGCAATCAACATCCCAAAAATAACTCGCAAATTCAAACACAAAAACAAAGATAATTATGTTATAAAAATAGTATTTTTTTTGTGTAATTTTAAAAAAAAATTAGTTAATATTATTTACACAGTAAATATACTTAAACAACTTACCCTGTGCTGAGGATATCAGGGTGTACATTGTACTCTTTAGCAAAGACAAAGAGGACAATTCCTTGTGGGAGAGCTGCCTGTTTTTGTTTAGATTTTGTGTTTGGAAAATCCAAACAAAAAACAAACACAATGGGGCAACAAAAACACATGTTAACAGAGCCATACAAATGTTTGTTTCCCAAACCATATCAAACAAACAAGTCCTTAGCTGCTTAATAACTAACTAACTAATCACGGATTATCACAAACAAATTTAATTCTTGTTATTTTTCATCAGTTTACTCGCACCTCAACTAATCTTACAGGACAATCTCAACGACATGATGCTAATACATTTGACGTTGAAAAACTCATGGGATAATACACAAGTGTCTAAACCAAACCATTTTTTATGAAAAAAAAGAAAAGAAAAGAGTTGTATTATAATATTAGTATATAGAGACCAACTTTTCAGGAGTATATGTAGGAAAGAGGGAGTGACCTGGACAATAGCAACACGTAAGAGAACTCCTCTAAGGCCAACATCAATGGAAGCAGTTGCCATTACAGCTGGTCCTGTAAGGAATCTCACAGCCATTGAAAAGGCAGCTATGGAATTTCCACATGCTATCATCCTTGGTTGCAAAGCCATGAACAAACCTGTCATTATAGCCCCAAAACCCTCAATTAGCATGCTCTCACTCATCACTACTCATTGTCAGACTCTCTCTCTCTCTCTCTCTCTCTCTCTTAAAATCAACTTTCATTATCACTACCACCAACCCCATTTGAATCAAATCCAACATAAATCATGCCAACCAAAAAAAAAAAAAGAGAGAAATTTCACAAATACATGACTATTTGATAAAACAAACAGAAACCCAACCTAGATTATATAATTTATAACACTAGTTTTTTGTTTTCTTTCCTTTACTTTTCCTTTTGCTTAGTTTTTTTTTCCGTCTTGCTTTTCTCTCAAAACTTAATGATGATTATAGCCATCGACGTGAAAGAAAGATGAGATTAAAAAACTAACCAAGACTGAACATGGCCATGCCCGAGACCGTGCAGGGTAATGTGTAGCAGCATTAGTGCCCGCTCCTGCTGCACCTGTTGCATTGTAAAGAATGAAGCTTACTTGTTTGCAATAAGTTCAATCATGCTAAACTATTTTTTTAATGTATGAAACTCCAAAGAGAAGTAAATTTAACAATCATGCTAAACTATTTATGAATTATTAGTCCAATAGAATTTCAACTTCTAGATTTATAAGAACCTAAATCAGAAAGCATCGATTGCTGGCTAAATGGAAAAGAGATACCATCTTCTATATTCATTTCTTTTTAAATTGTATAGGTACAAATAACTATCTTTCAAGGGGAAATAGTTATCACTGATGTATATTCATAGAAATTAGAAGGGGAAATAATTATTATGATGTATATTCTTAATTTATTTACCTACCAAAAACTTATTTATTTTACATTATAATAAGTTTTTGTCCATAAAACATTGTCAAAATGACATGAAACAACATCAAAACTATGTACATAATTAAAAACTAACTTCTTAATGTAAAATAAATCCCCAAAGCGCCACTTTATATGAAATGCTACAATATGACTATAAAAAAGCACGACAAAACATTCAATTTAAGCCTCAAACAGTAATAAAACATATATTTTAAACCCAAAATTTTTTAACACCACATTCTAACAATTTTAGCCCATACTACAGTGTCAAAATGACATGAAACAACAGCAAAACTATATATATGACTAAAAATAGCTTCTTAATGTAAAAAAATGCCCCAAAACTGCTATTTTACATGGAAAAACTCAAAACAGCAGTAGAACATATATTTTAAGTCCAAAAAAATATTAACACGACATTATAATAAGTAAAGGATAAAAAAGAGTAAGTTTTCATATTGGGAAGGATCGGACCCTTAATGCATATCCATATTATCACCATCTCCAACGGCGGGAAAAATCAAAGTAAACATAGAAATACTATAAAAGAAAAGAGGGAAAAATCAAGAAGAAGAAAGATGAAGCAAAAGGTCAACCTGAACATCATCATTAAACATTCTGTAGGTGTTTCTGTATCATTGCAATAACTTAAATGCCCATTTGCTTTGAAAATCTTCAAACTGTTGAACAATTATCAAATATTTACCGTCGAGTTAAATGCTATATAAAGTACCAAAAAAGAAAAAAATTACATTCATTTGATCAAATGTCCGGTGTAGTTACTTGAACATTAACATGTGGCCAGCGAGTAAACACTACTTCCATGAATTCATCTATAATAGCCAGATAATCCTCACCATCCAAACGATGTTCTTGCAATCTCAAATCTAAGAAAATAAAATTAGTTTATTTTGCTATACTAATTAAGATAAAGAGTTTAACTAAGCAAGCAAGTATAATCTCAATGTTGTATTAAAATGTATGGGACTTCAAGGATATTTATATAAATGTAAAATGATACTTTAAAATGATTTTGCAATTGTAATCAGCCAATATACATGAAGAAAAACCTGATCAACATGCCAAATATAAACCATAGACATCATTTCTCCACGATCTTTTGCACCAAAATACATTCCCATTGGCCTTCTAAACAAACCACTATAATTTTGGCAAACAAGACCTACAGGTGGTGTATAAACTATGGGTTCATACTCGTCAATGTGGGCAATCAAAACATATTCAAAGACATATAGTATCAGATGACTTATGATATGGATATTGCTGACAACAGTGTAAAAAAGGAACACAATATAGTCCATGAGTATTATATGCCTGCAAATGTTTTTCAATGTCATTCATTTGAACAAGAGTAAAGACAACTTTCAAGTCTTCTATAAGCAATTAACAGTAATTTTAAAAAGCTCTTGAAGAAGGATAAACAGAAGGGTAATATTAATATGGAACTTAGAAAAGAAAAAAAAAACATTAAATAGTACATCCATGTTTATAATCCACTCTTAGCAATTGACACCGTAGATACTACATTTAACTCCCTGTAAATGGATATTAGTTAAAAATGTAACCCACGTGATTTATAGAAATGATGCTAGCATAAATGATACTGAATATCCAAGGAGAACAATAAACATAGGTCAACTACAAAAAAAAATGATCAATAAACATAGGTCAACTTCAAGTCCATGCAGGATTGATACAACCAAAGAATGACATCGATCAATGAGGTCAGAAAAAAAAAAAAAAAAAAAAAAAATTAATCTCAAGAAATTTACTTCCATCAAAGTTCGAATTAAATTGCTATCTCAAACGGGCCCTAAGTAATAGAAACCTATATATATCAAACTACATAAACATATTTTTTTTTCCATGAAGTAGAGTACGTAATGAGAGATCTATGCATAATATAATAAATAAATGACAAGTTATGGCTAAAGAAAAATTCTCAAAGAAAAATTCCGCTTAATTTGCATAATCATTACTATATACAAATGATTGATTTGATCAATAACAAAACTTAAGCAATCAATTAAGAATTAAAAAAAACTGTGAACCATCAATAAATAGATTGAACTTACACAGTTTTCTTGCCAAGTAATCCTCCATATTTGTCTTGAAGTGCCAATGTAAGATCATAATGGTATAGATTTGCATATGGTATGATTCCTACAAGTTTTCAGAAAATCAAATTTGTAAAAAGGGTCCCAATATGACAAAAGTGTGTCAAAACATTCCCAAATTACAAAAAAAGGCCAATATATTGTAAAAAACCAGTAACAATTAAGCAAAACACCATAAAAAGTAACCTGTTTGGATGGTGCAGATAGGCAAGCTTGATTGCTTCATTCCAGAAATCCTTTATTTGAACCACATGGATTATTAATACTGGACTTAACATTAACAACAAAATTAAAGAAAAGGCAAACTCTACTAAAAATTACAAACCATGCGATCCTGCTTAGAAGGCTTCCCAGTAAAACACCTATCATTAATTCGCTTGATAGCAACATCAGTCACCCTCCATTTTGTTAAAGCATGAGAAAGTAAGACGTAATCAACATGAAGTACAATTATTAAACCAATATTTGATTTTTGAAATCTTAAAGAAAACATGATAACTGAAAGTAATGAAGGGCATACTTACCAAGTCATTATGGACAGTGAAGAACGTCTGAAATGTGGATTTAAATTTCATCTCAGCCCTAATTTCCTATGAATCAACGTCTGAGATCAAAAGCGATTTCTTCAGAGAGGGATTTTGTGCTGAGAGGTTCAAAGCGAGCGATTTTGAAAGGGATATCGCCTGAGAGTTTGACAGCTAGCGATTTTGTGAGTCTAAAAGCAAGTGCGAGCTATTTTTTAAAGTGAAATCTAGTTTAAGGCTGAGAATTTGAAAACGAGTGCGAGCAATTTCTGAGAGTTTGAGAGCGATATCGTCTGAGTGGATTTCTAAAAGCGATTTCTGAGTAGATTTCTTCGATTTCGTTTGAGGGATTTCGCCTGAGAGGATTTCATCCTAGGGATCTCTTCGCCTGAGCGATTTCAAGGGGTTTCTGAAAGCAAGTGCGAGAGATTTCGTCCGAGAGATTTTGAGGGATTTTGGGATTTTGTCTCAGCAATTTCTTCATAAGCGAGGGATTTAAGATAGAGCTTTCGAGGGAGAGTTTTTCTCAAAGGGATTTCTGAAAGAGGATCCTGCGACGACGATTTTTCTCATAGATTAGGATAATCAGTCGTGGATTTTAAGGATTTGTGGTGGACGAATTGAGGATCGAAGGGAGATATTGAGGATGAGAGATGGAGGGCAGGAGAATAGGGCGAAAACGAGAGGGAGTTTAGAAAAAATTTAGACTGCCTATTTCCCCCCATTTTTTTCTAAAATTAGGTGACGGCGTTTCTAAAATAGTCTCACTATTCTTCCGTGTTTTTACCCAACCGTCACCCATAAAAAATTCAACCGTCACCTAAAGCCAAATTTCTTATAGTGTTATTGAATAAAAAAAACTTTATAATTAATATACGACTTTTTGTTGGAAATTTTATATATAATGTGATATATATAAAATAATGTTAGAAAGTAAGTTGGTGTTAAGTCAAAAACTAAAATCACATTTAGTTTTGATTTTATATATATATATATATATATATATATATATATATATATATATATATATATAAAATAGACAAAAATACTATTATAATACTTTCAATTTGAAAGTCATTTGACAAAGTCAAATTGGGTTAATTCTAAAATAGAAATAAATTTATTTATCATATTTAATTTGAGACGTTATTATTCAATATTTATAGTCATGTATTGAAATTTAATAATGGAATTAAATTGTGAATTTAATTCAATTTCATGAGTTACAAATTTGGTTCCTATAAATAAGAACCCATTTTGTTCTATTGAGATGTACAAAAATCAATTGTAAAATATTGATTGTATCTCTTTTTTCTCGTGGTTCTTCCTTTCTCGAGTCTTTTCCTGTTAATGCTTTGGAGAGCTATTCTTGAGGGGTTCTGCCAGGTTCGTGAGTATCTGATTGTTGTTCTCACGAAATGCTTCATCGAATCCTGTCGAGCCGAGTTGCCATTAAACTGCAAACAATCCGAGCGGGGCAATATCGACTTCAGGACAACGGCTAGACCGTGCTTTGAAGTTTTACGTTTTGTAATGTTATCATTCGGTATTTTGTTTTAATTAATTTCTTGTTATTACTAATCTATTTTGATTATGTAAACAGTGACAATATCGATATACATTGACCATGTTCACCGCAATTGTTGTTATTTGAGTTCCCGGTTCCAACAGTTCTTACTAAACATCAATTTTTGATGAGTTATTATTTTTGCACATAAACTTGGGTTCATTTTTCATACTTTGATGATTAAATAGCTTAAAAACTAGGTAATTATCATTGATTTGTGTTTATGTGCTAGGTTGGAGAAGAGATGATGAAAAAAGACTAAAAAATTGTATTTTGGAGCTTTCTTGACACTTCGGTGCCATGGCAACAACTTTTAGTGGCCGCAGCCACAAGGAAAAGTCTGATTCCAAGCCAAAATTCCAGAGAGTTCGGCGCCCCAGCACTGATTTTCTAGCGCCATAGCACCGAAAGCGTGAAATTTCCAGATTTTAGTCTTTTTGCTCAGCGCCCCAGCGCCAAAAAATCAGTGCCGCGGCGCCAGTTCGGATTTTTTAGGATAGATTTTTTTTATCTTTTGTTTTAAACCCTAGTTTTCAAGGATATAAAAGGGAGACTTCTTTTCTAATAGGTCAAGAACGTTTTTTCTTAGTTTTTCTTGGAGAATGATGAACTCCATGTCTAGCTAAACTCCCAATTTCCAACCAAGGTTAATCAAAGTTTGATTTTTATATTTGTGAGATTTGTTCTTCATCTTTCTTTCTAATTCTTCTCTATTTCTATATTTTCTATTTTATGCATTCAATATCACATTGTTTGATTGTTCAAATAGGGCCGTTTGATCATTCTTCAATTTGATAGATCGTCAATTAGAGTGTTTAAATCCGTAATTGTTTATGCATTCTAATCCATGTGAAAATTAGTATGAATGATTAATAAGTCTTTTCATCTCATGCTATGAAAATATAGGATCTAGTCTAAATTGATCGAACATTTCGCATTTGTTGGCTTGAATTGGTCGTCCTTCTCATCTTATTGTTGTCATTGATTAAATTCTATTGTCGTACTCTAGGGTTGTCATTGATTAGGGAAGTAATTAATGATCGTATCTTAATTACCGACAAACTAAGAAAGGATAGATTGATAAGACGTTCTTAATAATCATAACCAATTTAGAGAATGAGTTAGGATTTCATTAGAAAATAAATGATCAAATAATATAAATCAAACGATGATTACACCTTTGGTTGGAACTTTCTCCCATTGAATCACTTCTTAACTTTTATTGTTTTCTTTCTCAATTTCTCAACAAACTCAAAAAACCCCAATTTTAATTCACCAATCTCAGTGGATTCGACCCTACTTTCCACTACTACAAATCCATAAACCTGAAAGTAGAGACTTTTATTTTTGGTGGATTCGACGTCCACCAAATTTTGGCACTGTTGCCGAGGATTGGTGTCATTTAATTTTGTTTTTATCAGTTTAATGTCCCGTTCTTCTCGTACAGGTAATTTAGAATACGATCCTGAGATAGAGAAGACAGCTAAGCAGTTGAGGAAAGCAACTAGAGAGCGAAAACAATGTCAATTTTCTTCCGCTTCCTCATCTTCATCGACAGAAGAGGAAATTCAAGTCAATTTGTTAGATCCTACTAACGAATTTGAAGAAGTAAGAGAACCAATGGAAGACGCTGAAAGAACTCTTAAGGAGTTGACTGTACTGAATACAACTCAAGAACCATTGTGCATTCAATATCCGAATATGAATGTGAATTTCGAGCTTAAATCAGGACTCATTCATCTCCTTCTAAGTTTCAATGGGCAAGACAGTACTGAAGATCCAAACAAACACCTTAAAGCATTTCATCTTGTTTGTTTGAGTATGAAGCCACATGGCGTAACAGAGGATCAAATAAAGTTGAGAGCTTTTCCTTTCTCACTCACAGAAAAAGCCAAGGATTGGTTGTTTGATTTGCCCCCAAATTCTGTATCGACATGGGAAGAGATGGCCACATTATTTTTGGAAGAGTATTTCTCCTCATCTCGTGCTTCGAAGTTACGAAGGGAAATATCTGGGGTTCAACAGAGGAATATGGAAACTCTCCATATGTATTGGAGGAGATTCAAGAAGTTATGTGCCAGTTGCCCTCAACATGGATTTTCTGAGCAACTTTTGATTCATTATTTTTATGAGGGGTTGACTTCTATTGAGAGAAGATTAATGGATGCCACAAGTGGTGGTGCTATAGTGAACAAAACTCCTTCTGAAGCTAGGAGACTAATTACCACAATGGCGTGACCTCACAACAAAGTGAAGCTCTTCAAGAATCCACTTCTTGAAATGTGAACGAGGTAAATGTTTCATCCCTTGAAAATCAAATAGCTAACTTAACTTCTCTTGTTGAACCTAGCTTTGAAGAATCTTCAACCAGTCAAAACATGTGGAATATGCACGACACCTCACCCAACCGATATGTGTCCCACTCTTCAAGATGAATCACAAGAGACTGCTAATATCGTGGGAGGATATCATGGAAGATATCAAGGTGGCCAGCAAGGGAACCGACATGATCCTTTTTCTAACACTTACAACCCAGGATGGAAGGATCATCCTAATTTGAGCTATGGGCAACGAGATCCCTTCCAACAACCTCCACCTAGACCCGCTAATTTCCAACAACCATCTTCATCAAAACCAGGTATGTCTCTTGAAGAAATTATTCAATCCCTTGCTATTAACACACAACAATTTCAACACGAAACGAGGTCAAGTATCATGGAAACGAAGTCAAGTATCAAAAACTTGGAGAACCAAATAAGTCAACTAGCACTTTCCTTGAGCAAGATGGAATCACAAGGTAAATTGCCATCTCAAACCATCGTCAATCCGAAGGAAAATGTTAGCGCTATATCATTGAGGAGTGGAAAAGTTTTGGAAGAACCTAGGATGAAAGAGACTT
The DNA here is from genome assembly GCA_028015215.1 of Gynostemma pentaphyllum. Lineage (NCBI taxonomy): Eukaryota > Viridiplantae > Streptophyta > Magnoliopsida > Cucurbitales > Cucurbitaceae > Gynostemma > Gynostemma pentaphyllum. The sequence goes on along the minus strand of CM051346.1, from coordinate 32,506,630 downwards.
TTGATATTCCAAGAGAAGAAACCGAAAAGGAAGCTATCTCATCTCCAAAAGTTCAATTGGAGGTTCCCGAATGAGCAAAAACCAAGGTATTGTTGACTCCTCCTCCTTTTCCATCTCATTTGGTTAACTCAAAGAAATCTGAAGAAGAAAAAGAGATGTTGAAAACCTTTCGAAAGGTTGAGGTAAATATTCCATTGATAGATGCAATAAAGCAAATACCTCGATATGCAAAATTCCTTAAGGATCTATGCACAAACAAGAGGAAATTGAAGGGTAATGAGAATATAAGTGTGGGGGAAACATCTCAGCAATTATTCAAAGGAAAATGCCTCCTAAAGGGGGAGATCCAGGTATGTTTTCAATTCCATGTAAGTTAGGAGACTTAAGAATTGATAAAGCCATGCTAGATTTAGGAGCTTCAATCAATGTCATGCCCCTTTCTGTGTTTAAATTTTTAAATGTTGGCCATTTAAGAGAAACAGGTGTAATCCTCCAACTTGCTGATAGATCCAATGCTTATCCTGAAGGAATTTTAGAGGATGTGCTAGTACAAGTTAATGGTTTGGTATTTCCTGCAGATTTCTATGTTCTAGATATGGGGGATGATGTTTTTACCTCATCTTTAGTTCTATTAGGAAGACCATTCTTATATACCTTTGATGTACATGCTGGTATAATTACTATGGAGTTCGATGGTGAAGTTATAAAATTCAATATACATGACTCCATGAAACATTTTGATGCTAATTCTTCAATTTTTGCCATGATTGATTTTGTCGATCCTTTGACTAATGATATTCTAGAATTGTTTGATAAAGATGACATGCAGGTTGCTTCAACAAAGAAACCCAAAATTGGAGAATTGCGAGCCATAATTCGAAAATATGTCAAGTCGATTTGGGATGTGCATTAATGAAAAAGCAACCCGGTCTAGCCAAAAACGTTAAATAAAAGGCGCTTTTTGGGAGGCAACCCAAATTTTTATGTTTTTTGTTTTTGTTTTCATTTTCATTTTCATTTTTTTTGTTTTATTTGATTTCTTTTCTTTGTTTGTCTTTTTTTAAAATAACAGGGTTTAATAAAGGCTATGCAGGCTGAAGGATGATTTTTTTCGCGGAAATCTCACACTATCAAGTCGTAACAATTCAACTACCAATGAATGATTTTCCAGGGACGTTTTCTCACCCTCTTTTATTTTTGTTAATTGTTCATTGAGGACAATGCATGCTTTAAGTGTTGAGGGTAGAGAAAACGGAATAAAATTCAATTTGCTTGCTTGCTCTTGATAATTTTAATTTTCATTCTTGGATGATTGAGATTGTTTTGTTTTATTGAATTATTTTGAGGCAAAATAGGGATTAGCATGAGTAGTTAAATTCTTGTTGGCTTGTCTTGAGTAGTTGATTTGGATGACTTTTGAATAAAATGTGTTATGGGATTTGTGACAATCTAACCTTTGTGAGTTTTTGGGCCAAAAGAGCATATCTTCATAATATTTTTGTTCTATTCATTTCTTGTGTGATTGTCAAACATAGTTGATTAAACTAGAATTTGCTTTGTTATGCATGTTGAGGCCTGTGTGTTGTTTTGAATGCTTAGAGTTTAGAAAGGGCAAATTAGGTGATGCCATTTTTAGCTTTCTTAAAAGGCCAACCTTGACATATATCATTAGAAAGCCAAATTTGAGCCTAGACCTATTTCTTGGAAATTAACCACAATATGAATAGCCCAATATCCTTCTATTTGTTAATTTCCTTTTGAACCCAATTGTTGAAGAATTATTTGAACTTTGCTTCATTTTATGCATCTTCTCTTCAAGTTCAATGAAAGATTTGAAAAATAGGTCTTTGCTTGATTCTCTTCTTTCTTATTTTCTCATCTTCAAAAAAAAAGGAAAGAAAAGAAAACAACTAAAGTTGTTGGGGAAAAAAATATGTTGATGAGAATTATGAGTAGTTTTGAAATAAATTGAAAAAGAAAGAAAGGAGTTGTGAAAAAAATGGGTGTTATGTAAAGAAGACATTGGTAGTAAAGGTGTGAATTCATTGTATGATAGGAAGTTAATTTGAAGCATAGGAACAATGTTCATCTAATTCTTCATTTGATTATAGCTCAAATTTCCTTCCATCCACCCCTTAACCTAAGCCCCATTACAACCCAAAAGATTCTTTAATTCTAGCATTCAATTCATGCATTGGTGGCCTTGATGTGATAATTTAGCAAGCCTATGGTAAGATCTTCTATGTTTTGACTTGAGAGCTTCATGAATGATCCCTTAAACACTTGAGTGAATTGAGTGAATCCAAGTGAGGTTTCGAATCTTGTAGCACTTTGATTTTAAAAGATCATTAGAATAATTACTCATGTGCATGTTTGATAGGAACTTATGCTATGACTACTTGTCTTTTATTTGTGCTTCAATTTAATTCTCTCAAACTTGATAATTCTGGTTGTTGATGATTGAAGGTTAAAGTTGAAAGGAATGGTGAGCAATTAAATTTTATCAAGTTGCTCTATTTTATGCTTGAGGACAAGCATGGATTAAGTGTGGGGGAATTTAATAAGTCGTTATTTTAGCACATAAACTTGAGATTTTTGTTCATACTTTGATGATTAAATAGCCTAAAAACTAGATAGTTATCTTTGATTTGTGTTTATGTGCTAGGTTGGAGAAGAGATGATGAAAAAGGACTAAAAAATTGCATTTTGGAGCTTTCTTGACACTTCGGCGCCATGTCAACAACTTTTAGTGGCCACAACCACAAGAAAAGTCCGATTCCAAGCCAAAATTCCAGAGAGTTCGGCCCCAGGCTGATTTTCTAGCGCCATAGCACCGAAAGCGTGAAATTTCCAGATTTTAGTCTTTTTGCTCGGCCGCCAAAGACCAAAAATTAGTCCAGGCGGCTTGATTCAATTTTTTAGGATAGATTTTTTATCTTTTGTTTTAAACCATAGTTTTCAAGGATATAAAAGGGAGACTTCTTTTCTAATAGTGAAGAACGTTTTTCCTTAGTTTTTCTTGGAGAATGATGAACTCCATGTCTAGCTAAACTCCTAATTTCCAACCAAGGTTAATCAAAGTTTGATTTTTATATTTGTGAGATTTGTTCTTCATCTTTCTTTCTAATTCTTCTCTATTTCTCTATTTTCTATTTTATGCATTCAATATCATATTGTTTGATTGTTCAAATAGGGCCCTTTGATCATTCTTCAATTTGATAGATCGTCAATTAGAGTGTTTAAATCCGTAATTGTTTATGCATTCTAATCCATGTGACAATTAGTATGAATGATTAATAAGTCTTTTCATCTCATGCTATGAAAATATAGGATCTAGTCTAAATAGATCGAACGTTTCGCATTTGTTGGCTATAATTGGTCGTCCTTCTCATCTTATTGCTGTCATTGATTAAATTCTATTATCATACTCTAGGGTTGTCATTGATTAGGGAAGTAATTAATGATCGTATCTTAATTACAGACAAACTAAGGAAGGATAGATTAATAAGACGTTCTTAATAATCATAACCAATTTAGAGAATGAGTTAGGATTTCATTAGAAAATCAATGATCAAATAATATAAATCAAACGATGATTACACCTTTGGTTGGAACTTTCTCTCATTGAATCTCTTTTAACTTTTATTGTTTTCTTTCTTAATTTCTCAACAAACTCAAAAACCCCCAAATTTTAATTCACTAATCTCTGTGGATTCGACCCTACATTCCACTACTACAAACCCATCAACCGGAAGTAGAGACTTTTATTTTTGGTGGATTCGACGCCCACCATGTATGCTTGCAAATGCTAGACTTCCTAAGAACTCGGGGTAAATCTGTCAAGACTGCTGCCTATGTGATAAACAGAAGTCCCTCTGCTACTTTGAATGGAAAGACACTTCAAGAGGTTTGGTCTGGGGCTCCTCCTAATTTATCTATTCTTAGGATATTTGGGAGTGCAGTATATGCTCATACTAAAGATGACAAGCTGGGACCAAGAACCAAGAGGTGTGTCTTCATTGGATACCCTCAAGGAGTAAAAGGCTACAAGTTGTGGTCTTTTGAACCAGGTGAAGACAGATGTTTTGTTAATAGGGATGTCACTTTTAATGAATCCATCATACCATGGCAATAGGCTAAGGGTGATAGTAAGGACAAGCCTACTGGTAGAATGTCCTATGAAATAGTGCTAGAAGGTGTTGACAGTGATGAGACTGATCAAGATCAGACATTTCAAACAGGAAGTCAAACAGAAATAAAAGGTAGTGGCAGTTCACAAGAAGGTCCCTCTGGTGCTACAGATTCTGATCAACCAACAGATACTGTTGGTGAAATAGCTCAAGACTATCAATTGACAAGGGATAGAAAAAGAAGGGTTATTAAAGCTCCTAACAGGTTTGATGATGAGAATTTTGTTGCCTATGCTTTGAATTGTGCAGAAACTAGTACAGGACCTGAGCTAAACAGTTTTATTAAAGTTGTTGCTTCAAAAGAGAAAGAGTTGTGGCTTGAATCTATACAGCAGGAATTAAACTCCCTATACTAGAACAATACATGGAGTTTTGTTCCTAGGCCACAAGGAAAGAGAGTTGTAGATTGCAAATGGATTTACAAAGTCAAGCCTAGTTTGAAAGGGACTATGCTCCAAGATACAACTCAAGGCTGGTAGCAAAGGGGTTTACATAAGTACAAGGAATTGATTACAATGAGGTGTTTTCACCTGTTGTAAGGCATACTTCTATTCGAATTCTTTTGACAATTACGGTTCAGTTCAATTTGGAATTGGAACAAATGGATGTGACTATTGTATTCTTGCATGGAGAGATTGATGAAGAGATCGTGATGAATCAACCTCCTGGCTTCATCAAAGACAGTGAGAAACATCTGTTATGTAAGCTTCATAAGTCCTTGTATGGTTTAAAGCAGTCGCCTATGCAATGGAACAAAAGATTTAATGTGTTCATTACTAAGAATCTATTTGTTAAAAGTAGTCTGGATCATTGTGTTTATTTGAAGCATATAGCAGATGGAGTGTTTGTTCTACTCTTGCTATATGTGAATGATATGCTCTTAGCATAATGTGATATGAATGAGATTAACAAGGTTAAGATGCAGCTTAGCACTGAATTTGAAATGAAAGATCTAGGGGCTGCTAGTAAGATTCTTGGTATGGTTATCAAAAGGACAAATCCCTGGTGTTTTGTTCCTGCATCGAAGGGTTATTATGACAAGATCATTGATAGGTTTGAAATGGAGAATGCTAAAAGTGTAAATGTTCCTTTAGCGGCTCATTTTAAACTATCATCCAAGCAAGGTCCAGAATCGAAGAGGAGAAGTCATTGTTATGAAGGGTGTTCTTTATTCTAGCTTAGTTGGAAGTTTGATGTATGCTATGGTGAGCACTAGGCCTAATCTAGCTCATGCTTTGAGTATAATATCCAAATTCATGAGTAACCCTAAGACGTTGCATTGGGAAGCTTCAAAATGGGTACTGAAGTATCTAAAAGAAAGCAGAGATAAAGGGTTGTTATTCACTGTCAATCCTAGTATTTCAGAAGTAATTGAGGGGTATGTGGACTCAAATTATGCAGTTGATCAAGATAGGAGGAGGTCATTGACTGGATTTGTATTCAAGGTTTTTGGGAATACAATTAGCTGGAAATCTACCTTGCAATCAGTGGTTGCTTTGTCTTCAACAGAATTTGAGTATATGGCTTTGTGTGAGTCAATGAAATAAGCAGTTTGGCTGAAAGGGATAGTTGTTGAAGTGCTTGGTAAGGTGTGTAAGGTAAGACTCTATTGTGATAGCCAAAGTGCATTAGCTTTGTCTAAAAATCCTTCATTTCATAATAGAACTAAACACATTGACATAAGATTTCACTATGTGAGGGAAGTAGCTCAAAGTGGTGAAGTGGTGTTAGAGAAGGTAGCCTCACGAGAATCCTCAGATTTATTAACCAAAGTGTTTCCTCAAGCTAAATTTGGTTACTTGTGTGATAAATTGAAGTTGGGGTATAGTTAAAATGTCTAAAAGCTGATGGTGTCAGAGTGTGAGTAAGAGTTTTAGAGTCAAGAGGGTGTTTTGATGGTTGTATGACTCACAAACTAGGTGATATCAAGTCTTCATTTAGCTGCTGAAGCCGTATTCATGAATTCGGTTAACTAAGTTGTTAGCTACTAACTCTCATTGCCTAACTGTCAATTCTGTTAGTTTATGCTTAGCAGATTTCATGAGTGGGTAGAGTTAGGGTTGGGCTCTGTTCGGTTCGGTCAGGTTTTGACCAAAACCTTAGACCGAATCGAGGTGCTTGGTTTTCACCATGAGAGAATCGAATGGTTCACATATTATCAAGAAACTATTCGGTTTGGTTTGTCTCGGTTTGTCGGTTCGATTTTCGTTTTTAAGCCTTATCCCATCAACATAAGTTCTCTGGTTCCAACAAAATTATTACAAAATAAAAGTTGTGTTTTATAACATATATTAGTTTTGTTTTGTTCATTCTTTTCTTGTCAAAAATATAAAAGCAATGAAATAATGAAGTTCCAAAAATGTGGGTTTTAAAAATTTTATAATCCAGGATATTGAGTTTTAAAACTCGGATCCAGGTTATTAAACATAGATCTGAAGTATCGGCTTATAAAAAACTCGGATATGACTTTTTCAAAACTCAGATCTAGAGTTTTTAAACCCATATTTAGAGTTTTTAAACCCAGATCTAGAGTTTTTAAACTCAGATCTGAGTTTTTAAACCATGAATCATTAATTTAACGAAGAAAAGAAGAATAGATGTGAAGAAATAGTTGATAGAGAATGGAGATGAAGAAGGCGTTGATGGAGAAAAGAAGATCTTAGGCGGATAGCGGTCGTGTAACTAAAAAAAAGGTGAGATTTGAGAGAGAATATGTGAGGTTTCAGGGGAAATAGGTTTAGTTTTTTGAGAGAAAATGGGTTAAACGAGAGAACAGAGATGAAGATATGAGGTGAATGGGTTTTTAATATCATAAAAATAATAAAAATATGTTATAATTAAATTATGGTTCGGTTCAGTTTTATACGGTTATATAAATCATTAAACCGAAAAAACCGAAAAATTCGCTTATTCATAATAGTAAACCGAGAGAACCGGGAATAGAGAAGAAACCGGACTGAACCGATCGGTTCGGCTCAGTCTGGTCTGGTCCGGTTTACCGGTTTTTTTTGCTCATCCCTAGTTAGAGTGACTTGTATATATAAGCTTTTGTTCTTTGTTTTTAAAGTTAGTTCAATTCCTTTTTCTCTTTGTTCTTGTATTTGAAGGCTGCTAGCATTGCTGCAGCGTAGTTGTTGAATAAAAGGCTTTCTTGATTCCTCTCTTTATTGTCTCTTTCATTTGTTAATCCACAAGAAAAAACAACAGTGTTTTTAGATAAAACTCTTTATTAGTATTTCTTTTAAAATGTTTAACTCAAAAATATTTTTAGGAGAAGTTAAACCAAACGGACCCTCAATCGTTCATTGCAGCAGGAGTTTGTTGATTAAGCAAGAAAAGAACTAATGTTTAGCCTAAAAAATATCATTGGGAACGTTTTGCGTATGAATTATAAGTTTGCCCTTTGAGATGTTTAGAATTACAATATGAAAAAATTGTATATGAATTTTTAGAATTTATGAATAAAGAAAACTGGGACCATGCATGTTTGAAAGCAAAAAGTCCGGGCGTAGGGACCAACTCTCAATTTTTCACATGTTGAAATTGAGAGGGTAGAAGTTGATTTTTATTTGTATTCTATTTTAATATTTATATTTTAAAATATTATCAATGTTAAAAATAGACTGACTAATTTTCAGAAAATATTAACTAATTTAAATAATAAAACACTTGGTTGGATGTATATGTTTGGTTAGAACGATTAAAAATTAGAAATTATTTCTATTCTGCATACTAATTACTAAAATATGAAAACTTTTAAAAATAACTCAAATAATAATTTAATTGTAGTTCAATAATTTATTGTGCTGTTTTTTTTCTTTCATTATTATCTTTTTGAATAGTTATTTTTATATACAGTAAATATTTTTAAATTTTCAAAAATGACACTTTCTTAAAGGCATGTGTGTAAATATCAATTAAAAAAATATATTTAAATAAAAATTTTTGTTACAAAAATGTCATAGTAAATAAATAAGAAATGGATGAAATATGAGATAAAATAAGTGGTTCCATCCAATCTTATTCAAAAATCTTGAAAAAAAATCTTCAAAAGGATAGCGAAGCATAGTCACTCGTTTTTAAATGCTAAAAATCATAATTCCAATCACACATGTATTCCTATAAATACCCACCTTCCTTCCTTCCTTGTAGATATCTCAATATAAATTTGTTTTAAAAAAGATGAAGAAAATATCAGTTTCCCTTTCCCTAGTTGGCTCTCTCCTCCTCCTCCTCCTTCCTGTGTTAATGAAGGGTGAGGCAAGAAAAACTTTATCAGAATTAAAAGTGAAGGAAAATTTGGGAAATTCATTAAGTGGAAAAGAGGATGTAACAAAAGGCTACATAAAAGAAATGGGAGCATATGGTGTGGATGAGTACAACAGGAGGAAAGGGACTAATTTGAAGTTCACGAAAGTGTATAGTGCATATAGTACGTTTGATGGTTCTGAGTATATCCTTGTGTTAGGAACTACTAATGGAGGAGGTTCAACCATATCGTACTACCAGGCCGTTTTTTATATACACCCACGTTTTGGTGCCTACTTGGGCAGCTTTACACCCACCACTTGGCCAGCTTTAAACGTTTTGGTTGAATGATTATGTATTGAATGTTTGTTTGTTTGTGTTTGTGCTTCTTACTTACTCTTTCTCTAAGTTTGTATGTTTGTTTTGTTTGCTTATCCAACGAGCTAGCTCAAGCTCAGTCCAAATAAAGCTTGTATGGTTTTTTTTTTTTAAATAAATATATTAATTTTAAAATAGAACTTTGTGTTATAAAATTTAACATGTACTTGTTTATGTTATTTATCATTCAATAAGAAGAAATCATTTAAAAAAAAGTTAACAGGGGAATTTTAGTCTCTTCACCAACATTCATGTTTAAAGAATGTGATTTTCACTAAAAAAAAAAAAAAATGGGCGTATTAACAATTTATTTAAAGCTTATGAAATATATATCACATTTTATTGAAGGTTGTTTGAAAACCTTTAAAAATATCTCAAAAGTGTTGATTAACATTGAATTATATGTTTCTATACTAAGTTTATCACTCATACACACATTAATCATTATTAATCACTGATTAACATAAGTAAAAAGTACTATATTTACAAATCGTTTTTAGAGTTGCTATATTTATAAATATTACATCAAAATCTGCTACCCAATGAGATTTTCCTATATCTCAACACTCCCACTCACATTGTCCAAATCATGTAGAGTTTTAGTAAATGTCATCACTGGGGTTACTCTTGTATTAAATATGTTAAATAACCACTGGGCAGAAAAATTTTAAGCTAATGGATAATGATAAATTTAATCATATATCTCAACATTGTTGATATGAAATCTTTTAGATAGAAATAAAAGTAAAATTAAGTAAACTTAAACTCCATATCATGTTTTAATTAGAGATCGTGAAAGAACCCGTTGTTTCCAACAACTTCATCATTGCCACACTTTATAATTATAACACATCCCACAATCACTATACTTATATTTATTATTAAGAAATTGACTCAAATGATATATTTTAGATACATGGTTTTATTTATGTCATTAGTTTTATTTATTTATGAAATATTATATTTTTTAAATTATTGACGTCAAGTGAAGAAATTATTACGATTTAGAAAAAAAAAATTCAAAATTAAATTATTGATTTAATTTATAATATACCATAAAGTTTTAATTCTCAAAAGGAAAGGTTGATTCATGCATTCGAGTACAAAGAAATTATAAGTTTGCCCTGAGAATTGTTTTAAATTGCAAATTGAAATATTATAAATTCACGTCGATTATTTTATGAATAAAGAGAATGGTCCCATATCTGGCAATCGTTTCTATACAACGTAAATTTGATAGGGTAGTATTGGGGCCACGTCTCTTATCATATAGTACAATCATGCATTGTACAGTCTATTTGAATGAGTGGCTTTTCTGTACGAGGACATATTATTTGAGGGGTCGACTCATTCTTTTCACGTGCCGGCAAAATTTTTTTGGGGGTGTTTGATAGAAGGAGTAAGTTTGGGTGGGTTTTGGTAGCGTGGAGTCGTGAAACCTGAGTTTAGATAGTTTTTGTTTGGATATGTAGGGGTATGATTTTTATAAAACTATGTTTATTTAACCTGCGTTTGGTAGGTGTGTTTTAGTTTTAGTTTTGTGTTTTTTAATTATTTTATAAGGGGTTAGAAAACTCACAAATGCTACTATTTGAAATGGATGGATTTAATATCTAAAACCAGGGGTTACAAATTCCACCTAACAAACACGGGATAGACTTTTGAAGCCCGCCCCACCCCACCCTAACCTGTATACCAAACACCCCATTTAAGATTTTATTTTATTTTTATTTTTTATATTATAATTTATATTGATTTTTGTCACAGTTACTGATTTTTTTAAAACTAATTTTCAATTGTCTGAACTTCTTTGGTTATTATTTATTTTTTATTTTTACAAATGATTGCATCTAAAAGTTGTAATTTAAATCTCATCTTTATTTTCTTCTCAGTTGCTTCTGTTCTTTAAAAAAACAAACGTTTGAGCGGGGGATTGGACGACGTGAATGACATTATATATAATTTAGGAGCTTTTCACTGTATAGAAAATAAATAATAATCACAGAAGAAATGGATGAAATATGAGATAAAATAAGTGGTTCAATCCATCTTATCCAAAAATCTTGAAAAAAATTTCAAATGAATAGGAAGATAAATGTAACAACCCGTTATCAAGTAAGACTAAAAAAAATGAAATTAATATTATTTTCTCAAATGCTATTAATGAGGTTGGATTGATAACTTGGATGTGAAATACCTCGTTATCTCATTTTCTCGTAAGGATATTTTGGTAATTTCCCAAACCTCAAAATTAAAACCACAAGTTTAATTTAATATTTTTAGATGATGTTGATCGTCTCATTATTACGATTCTAACGCAACTGAAGGCTCGTCGTTCTGAGTCCCGATGAATGAGTTATGACCGTTTTTGCATAGTGGCATTTTAGTAAATAATGTAAATCAGGTTTGAACCCTAAAATAGCCTCTTCTTCCTTCCTTTAGCCGAAAATCAGCCACTCCAAAATAGGTTTTCTCCAATTTTTGCCCAAATCAAGTTCTACGGAGTATTTTCATAATAACTTCTTCATCCGAACTCCGATTTGTGCGAGTAAGTAGTCCATTCTGATTGTTTTTCCATTAGCTTTCCATTGGCATTGGTTTTATAGTGATATAGTTACTGTTTAAAGATTCATAACCCAAAAACATTCGGTTTTGTTATAGTTTCTTCGACTTTTGATCGATTTTTTTTCGTCATCTCTTCATCGTGATAGGTGAGGTTGTGGTGGTGAAGTCATTGGTGAAGGTTTGGGAAGAATTGAAAGGGTTTCCATTCAAGATTGGATTCAAGGTTCTTAAAGTACTTGGGAAGAAAGTTGAAAAGTGTGGAAAAAGGCTAAGTTAAAAGGTGAGTAGAATTATGTTAAGAACTAAATTTTTTCATGTTTGTTTTTCTTTTTCTTTATTAGAATTAATCTCTGATTTTTAGCATGTAAATGGGTGTTTAGATGCATGCTAAAGAGATTTTGGGCTGAATGTATGGTTTATTGAATTGGGACTAAAAGCATGCAAAAATTTGGAATTAAAAGAATACATATTTTGCCTATCGATATCGGTTTACGGTAAAACTGATTTTATGTGTTTCGGGACTTTTTTTTGGAAGATTAAGCATGTTTTGTGTGTTATTAAAGTATGTTATCCTTTCTGATCATGAATGACATAGTTGAAAGATTAGTGCCCACTAAGTCGGTAAAATTAAGCTTAGGTGGTTAGTTATTCAATATTTGATCTCTGAATCGATTGTGGTGTATTTCTTATGTATATGAGATATTTTGGGAGTGAATTTATAGCTGTTATGCTGCTGGAAATTAGTTAGAAATTTATAAATTTTAGAATGTCCGAAAAAGGAGCGAAACTGCACTAGTTTAGACTAGTTTCGTTTCTAGACTTGAAAATTGTGGGGAGTTGTCGAAAGTGATTCCAAAGTGGTATTTTGGGTGATTTTGGGATATTGTAGAGTGGTGGTTTAAAGGTGAATTTTCCAGAATTTAACTTTAGGGAAATTGGCCTGAAATGAGCGTTTTTGTGAAAGTTGAGCTTAGACTTTGTTGAGCATCATGAAGTGATGTTTAGGATCGTATTACTTAAATACCTCGGGTAATATAGTAGTAGGTTCGTATTAGGCACGGCCATGCTTAATGAGGAATATTGTCGTTAAGGGGGATTATTTACTTGTGCACAACTCTATAGCACTTAACGGGGCATGTTCATTCCATCCGTACAATGGAAAAGAATATTTCTCATAAGGATTTAAATTGTGAAAAAGAGTGTTTAAATTCCTTATTGAGCGTAGTCTCTCTTTGTTTGCGGACAAAAAGGAGATTAGAGGTATTATTGGAAAATTCTAATCGAAAAGTTTTAAATTGAGAAAACAGTGTTTAAAACTGTTTCGAGTGTTTACTCTTTTAATTTGTGGATTAAGAGATATTTTGAGACACTTATGAACTTAAAGTCTTAGAAAAATCTCTCATGACGTTATTTTATTTTTAACATTTTTCTACTCATTGGGCGTAGCCTCATGATGCTACAATATTTTTTTTAGGTAAAGAAAGAAGAAGGTTGGCGGTTGATGACGTTCGAGGCGAGTGGATGGTTTGGCATGGATTTACACGCAGGTGACTTTTCATTCTTTTCGTCTTTAGTTATTTTGGGATGAGATTTAATTAAACGATGTTGATGCTTTACCATCTTTTATTTTACTTGGATTGGCTAGTTTGTTTGTTTTGAAACAAGAATTTGTGATGATTTTAGTTTTCGAAATAAGGTCGCAATCAATGTTTGAACAATTTTTATTGATTTTTGAATGAAAATGAACTAAAACTACTTTTGATTTATGCTTCCGCTGTTATTATATGATTTCCATGTTTTGGGAAATTTCGGGCTGTTACAGTTGGTATCAGAGCCCTTATGGTTCCGAAAACCGTAAATCCAAACCAACCGCCACTCCACGAACTCATCGACGCCAGGTTTCATTTTCTTTATTTTATGCTATTAATGAGAGTTACTAAGTTGATTTAAGTTGTTAAAATAAGATGTAACTTCATGTAATGCTTGTTAAATCTTATGTACTTTTTGTATCGTTTTTAGTATGCCTCAAATTGTTATTCCTGGCAGGTACAGGACGAGATCGAGACCAAGGTCGACGTAGGAGACGCGGTTGAGGCCATGGAATTTAACCCCGTTTATGAGAGAGATGCAAAGTCATCAAATAGGATCAAATCCTATGACACTATGACTAAGGAGATTAATGTAAAGTTTGAGAATTTGTAGGTACTGCCATATCTGGTAGCTACTCAAGTACCATTTGCTGCTCAGAGGGTATATACTCCTCAAACTAAGTACGACGATATGTAGAGAGCACTTAGTAAAAAAAACTAGAGGTTTTATTGAAGATACCCGATTTCTTAGAGAGTATAAGAAATACGCACCGGGTGAGTTTGATGGAAATTCTGTGGATTCAGATTAGGCTGAGAAGAGGATATCCCAAGTGTAGAGAGGATTTGGATTTGTGAGTTTCTTAGATAATTTGAAAGTGCATTGTAATACTTACTCTTTTAGTGGAGGATGTATTGTTGGTGGGAGTCCACAGTTAGATCCTTGAATGTGACAGTGACAGTGACTTGGTAATAGTTGAAGGAATTGTTTTACGAGAAGTACTAATCGAAGAGAATTTAGAGTGGGAAGGAATGTGAATTTCCGGCCCTGAGCCAAAATGATAGATCAGCGATTGAGTTCGATTGAATCTCAAGGTTTGCTGAGTATCAAGTGGCTACACCCGAGTTGAAGTTGTAGAGAATCTTGATGGCACTAGATAGAACACATGTTTGACTAGCTTAGAGAAGCTGCAGTTTCAGATGATTCCACCATTTGAGAACAAGAGAAAGAGATATACCCAAAACAAGTTTTAGGACTCGTTGTGCTCATTTCAAATTTGTGGTGATGTGGGTGATAAATGTACAAACAATGTTTATAGATTTGATGCATACTGTGTTTTAGGAGTACCTAGATATGTTTATGATAGTGTTCATAAATGATATCTAAGTGTGTAAGAAGACTAAGAGTTGTGTTATGAGTATCTAAGAATTGTGTTAACTACATTGAGGAATTAGAAACTTTATGTCAAGTTTAGCAAGTGTGAGTTTTAGCTAAAGCAAGTTGCATTTTTGGGACACGTGGTGTCAAATGAAGGTATTTTAGTTGATCTCTCCAAGATAGAAGCAGTAAGTAGTTGGCCCCGACCAACTATTGTTGTAGAGATTCGAAATTTCTTGGGTTTGATAGGCTATTATCGTAGATTTGTGCAAGACCTTGCAAGAATAGCCTTGCCAATGACCAAGCTTCCTATAAAAGGAAAGAAGTATAATTGGGAAGCAGATTGTGAAAAGATTTTTGAGGAACTCAAGAAAAGGCTTGTATCATGCACAAGTTCTTGTTACACAAGATGATTCTAGGGGTTTGACTATGTAAAGTGATGTGTCAAAGAAAAGATTAGGTTGTGTTAATGCAACATGGAAATGTGTTCATCTATGCTTTGATACAATTAATGTAGCATGAAAAGAAATATCCAACGCATGATATAGAATTGGCAATGGTGGTTCACGCTTGAAAGATTTAAAAATACTACTTATGGAGAAAATATTTTAATTTTTACGGATCACAAGTCTCAAATATTTCTTCTTTTAGAATGAATTGAATAAGAGACATCATAGATGGTTTGAGCTTTTGAAAGTTTATGATCATGACATCTTGTACCATCCGGGATAAAACTAATATGGTGGCAGATGTTCATTCTTCTACTATTAGGGCTTAGTCGTGTAGACTACAATTGGAAATGGAACGAGGTGAGATGTCATCAATGAATTTTGAGATGACTACTAGTTTATCTTTATCAATGGTGGGACATACTTAAAGACAATAGATCATTGATGCACAGAGGGCAGATAATAGTCTAGTAGGTTATTTTTCAAATGCTAAGTGAGAGTTATCTTGCTATTACAACTTCTCCACAAATAATGTCTTAGTGTATCGTGGACGATTGTGTGTGCTTAAGAAAGTTACTTTGAGGAGAGAGTTGTTAGAAGAGGCATATAGTTCTATATTTTTTAGTGCATCCAGGTTGTAATAAAATGTATCGGGACTTGAAGATAGCATTATTGGTGGCTTGGCATGAAAAAGAAGGTTGTGTTTGAATTCGTGGACAATTGTTTGAATTGTCCAGAGTCAAAACTTTGAGTTCCTCCTGGATATTGGATGCCTTTGAATGTTCTTGCGTGGAAATGGAAAGAGATATTGATGGACTTTATTTTTTTTTAATTACATAGGACTTTGAGGGGTAATAATGTGAATTAGGAGATTATGGATGGTTGACCCAACCATAGTGTTTCCTTCCAGGGAAGTCGAGTTATCCTATTGAGACTTGGGCTCAAATGTGTCTCATGGAGATAGTAAGGTTTCACGAAGTGCCAGTGACTATTGTGTCAGATCAGGCAATAGATTTATGTCAAAGTTCGGGAAGAGTTTACATAATGCCATGGGTACTAAGTTACTTTTCAAACAACTCTTTTCATCCTCAGACAGATAGTCAAACTGAGAGGGTGAATAAGATTTTAGAAAACATGTTTCAAGCTTGTGTTTTAGAGTTTGGTGGAAACTGAGGTGTTAAGTTATATTTGGTATAATTCGGCTATAATAATAGTTATCAAGCAACTATTAAGATGACCTCATTTAAGGCATTCTATAAAACAAAAGGCGCATATCACCTATTTATTGGGATGAGGTTAGAGAAAGAAAGCTATTGGGACCTGAGTTGTTATAGATAACTAACCAGTCCATCAATGTGATTAGAGGTATAATGAAGAACAACCTAAAGAGATTTTGGCAAAAGAACATAGGAGTTTGAGAAACAAAACTCTTGATTTGGTTAAAGTGTTGTGGAGATTCCAAAAACACGAAGAAGCAACATAAGAACGTGAAGATGATATGAGAAGTCTTTATCATCACCTATTTTTCTAAGCCGTGAAACTTTTCGGGGACGAAAAGTCTTTTAAGGTGGTTAGTCTCTAACGACTCGTACCAAATAAGACTAAAAAAATGAAATTAATATTATTTTCTCAAATGATATTAATGAGGTTGGATTGATAACTTAGATGTGAAATATCTCGTTATCTTATTTTCTCGTAAGAACATTTTGATAATTTCCCGAACCTCAAAATTAAAACCACAATTTTAATTTAATATTTTTAGATGATGTTGATCGTCTCATTATTACGATTCTAACGCAACTGATGGCTCATCGTTCTGAGTCCCGATGAATGAGTAATGACCGTTTTTGCATAGCTGCATTTTAGTAAATAATGTAAATCGGGATTAAACCCTAAAATAGCCTCTTATTCCTTCCTTTAGCCGAAAATCAGCCTCTCCAAAATAGGTTTTCTCCAATTTTCGCCCAAATCAAGTTGTACGGAGTATTTTCATAATAACTTCTTCATCCGAACTCCGATTTGTGCAAGTAAGTAGTCCATTCGATCATTTTTCCGTTAGCTTACCATTGGCATTGGTTTTATAGCGATATAGTTAATGTTTAATGAGTTTTAACCCAAAAACCATTCGGTTTTGTTATAGTTTCTTCGACTTTTGATCGATTTTTTTCCGTCCTCTCTTCATCGTGATAGGTGTGGTTGTGGTGGTGAAGTCATTGGTGAAGTTTTGGGAAGAATTGAAAGGGTTTCCATTCAAGATTGGATTCAAGGTTCTTAAAGTACTTGGGAAGAAAGTTGAAAAGTGTGGAAAAAGGCTAGTTAAAAGGTTAGTAGAATTATGTTAAGAACTAAATTCTTTCATGTTTGTTTTTCTTTTTCTTTATTAGAATTAATCTCTGTTTTTTAGCATGTAAATGGGTGTTTAGATGCAAGCTAAAGAGATTTTGGGCTGAATTTATGGTTTATTGAATTGGGACAAAAAGCATGCAAAAATTTGGAATTAAAAGAATACATATTTTGCCTATTGATATCGGTTTACGGTAAAACTGATTTTATGTGTTTGCGTGACTTTTTTTGGAAGATTAAGCATGTTTTGTGTTTTATTAAATTATCTTAACCTTGCCGATCATGAATGACATAGTTGAAAGATTAGTGTCCACTAAGTCGGTAAAATTAAGCTTGGGTGGTTAGTTATTCAATATTTGATCTCTGAATCAATTGTGGTGTATTTCTTATGTATAGGAGCTATTTTGGGAGTGAATTTATAGCCGTTGTGCTGCTGGAAATTAGTTAGAAATTTATAAATTTTATGTAAGGACCCGAGAACTTTTGTAGGATAGTTGAGAATTTTCCTTAATTATTTTGACTTGTTTTATTTGATTAATATAAGTATTGTTGGTTAATTAGTATTTAACCATGGTTAGTTCAACTATGGGTGGAAGTTTATTTGAAGGGTAAAATAGCCATGGTTAATTTTTGAGTGAGGACTAGTTAGCAAAAGAAAGAAGAGGAGGGGTATGAAATAAATTTAGGATGTGGAAGGGCTTGGTGCTAAATGCTTCCCTTTTCTTCTCCAAAGCCGTAGACCCCCCCCCTAATCTCTCTCATTTTGTTTTTTTTTCCTTCAACCAATTTTACTCACTTGGATCTTGGATCTTGGATCAATTTGAAGGGTTCTTGTGTGATTCATGTAAGAATCATCATCTTAGAAAGATCCAAACAAGTTTTGGGAGAAGATTTGAGCAAAAACTCAAGGTATTGACTAACCTAGATTTTCATTTTTGGTTAGTTTTCTTTGAATTTGATTGAAGTTTCATCAAGGATGTTTAGTGAAGGTTCTTTTTGATTTGTTAAATTCTGGAATTGGTGATGTAATTGATGTTATGAACTTTAAGTTTCACCTCTTAAGCTTCTTTAAAAGGTAAAAGACAAGAGTGGGTTCAAGCTTTTACAAAACTCCATTAATGGAGGTTTTGAAGCTTTGGTGTTCTTTGATTTTTAGGAATTCTTGACTATCACTTTAAGTTTCTCAATTCTGGTATGTAAGAGTGTTCATATGATTATAAGATGTATGAAAAACAACTTGGAAAGGAAGGGAAACGAATTTTGATAGAATCTCAAAATTGGCCAAAAATGCTAGTTTTAATTTAGCTAGTTTTGGGTGTTTCTTTGTTGAATCTTAAAAGTTGTCAATTCTGGAAAGTTTGAATGTTTATATGTATATTTTATACATGAAAAACACTTTGGAAGATCAATTTAGTGAATTTTTGGTAAATTTTCATTTTTGATAAAAAAATTGCACTTTTGTTGGACTAGTTTCTTATTTTTTGGGCATTCCTTGACTTTTAGTGAAAGATTATCAATTATGGAGAATTTGGTGTTTAAATGGATATATTTAAACAAGGAAACCACCTTAGAGCATCACTCAAATGAAAATTTCATAAGTGCTCCTTGTTTGACCCGAAAATTGCATCCCGAATCAACTAGTTTTGGCACTTGTGTCACTAACCGGGTTCGGGGTTATTTGTGATTGTTATGGCTGATTTGTAATGATTATATTAGCCTAAACATATATGGATTAACTTGTTGTAGGCTAAAGGCGATCGATTACAAACGGAGCTAACGTTGAAGGTGAGAACAAAAAGAATCAGAAGGGTGATTGGTGTGGCATCCCTTTCCTCTTGGAACTAATTCGGAAATAGAATATGTGGATATGAGTAAATATGAATTGTGTTGTGGGTGGAAAAGTGAAGTTACGGGAAGAAATATTGATTTCGGGCATTGGTTAAAACCTTAATGCTAGAATAGCCAAAGAATAAGATTATTGTTTTGACTAGTTGATCATTGAAGCATGCCTAAATTGCTTTGTTATTATGTTCATAGTCCATGAATGAGTCATATACTGGATTTGGGACTATGATCATGCATATTTGATACTTTTTGATTATGCTCGAAAACTAGTTGTGAATACGAACCATGTGGATATGGGAAACATGAACACTTTATGAGTAAAGATTGAGTTATATGCCTATTTTGGAAAAGTTAATCTAATTACAATTGTTGATTCAATATCTCGTTCTATAATCATGTTATGAAGAATCATGTTAAACCATTTCATGTCATACATTCCACTCATGCATATCATGTGATCGTTATGTGGCCATGGGGTTGTAACCCGTGTAACGGTGTATGGGTGTTGGACGTTACACGTGGTTACCGTGGCGGAAAAGTGATGAAGCTCCGGTGTGCTATGAAAAGAATGGCCCGGGTGCTAGTGAATTGTGATAGTTTGAAAATTGAGATGAGTTATGGCTCGAAGGTTGATTGGTTTTGTAATATGGGTGTAGTGAGACGTAGGTTTGTATTGGTAATGTTTGTAGTATCAAAGAGTTATGACTAGTTGCCATCATCCAAACCCAAAGCATTTGTACTTCATTCGTAATTTTTAGCATGTTGTTATGTACTTTCGCATTATGTCATGGTCATTCCGCATCACTGTTCATATTCTTTTGTTTTCACTGAGTGTCATGCTCAAAGGTGCTCTACATCACCTTTCAGGTAACTCTCGGGGACGAGGGCGTGGAGCGGCAAGTGGTGCTCGTTGATCATGCTGAATCGGAGCTTTTGGATTGGTCTCCGGTCACGCGAGCCTTATATTTTGGGACTATAGGAGTCTTGTTTGACTTATGTTTTCTTTTGATTTTGAGTCAAAGTTCTATGTATATTATGTTTATATAAGACTTTTAAACCGGTGCACCGAACTTTATTTTGATTATTGTTTTTATGAAACTCTGAACCGGCTGACGTGCCGATGATTCTGGAAATAAAACAGGTTTACTTTATTTTGTATGTGAGGCATGGACTTTACGAATACTACATGCCGAAATTTCCGTTTGTTTTTAATTAAAGTAATTGTTTTGAGTTTAAAATTCCTTGTTTCCGCTTGCGTAACTCACGATCGGCTTTTTAAATATGTCGGGTCGTCACGCTTGGTATCGAGCTAGTTGGCTCTAAGTCGTGTCTAGTATGAGTTAGTAGTTGAGCCAATCCAAAAGTCATCTCGCAAGTCAATGGTACCAGGTATGCCGGTAAAGCTCGTTAGTTAAGAATGTTTTGTTCTTTATTTATGTTATTTTGTTAAGCATAATTACATAAGCTTTATTTAATTGCATACATCTCCTTAGCTTACTCACGGGTTGAGTGGTGGTTTTGATATTCAGGATGCCTCGAGATGTGGTACCTATAGTATATGAACCAAAAAAATTGAGAGTTGAATTGATAATTTAATAATAAAGTGAAATAAACAAACAAAATGCACATGCATCGCACGTGCCAAAAACCTAGTATATTAGATGAGGGGAGAATCTTTACATGCCGGTTTGACCCCTATAATTTTATAAAATGCTATTTTCTACCCTTTAGATGCTTTGCATCCGTTCTACAGTAGCTCCCTCAAACTCACTACTTTTCCAAGTGTGCATCAATGGCATTATAAAATACAACCCCCTTCTCTTGATTGGTAATAATTACTAATTATTTAAATAATTTATTATCTTATTGAATATATCCTCAATATTAATATTTGCATTGGACAAGATGAAGATTCAAAAATGATATTTTCTATCATTATCAAATTATTAAAGCTTAAAAGTAAATTTTCAAAAACTATTATTTTTAGTCCTTCAAATTTGGTAAAAGGTTTACAATCAAATTGAGTAAAAAAAATATAAAAATATTAATAAACTAGCTTAATTTTTTAAAAACATGAAACAAAAAATCAATATCGTAATAAAATAGAATGTAAATTTACATTGGCATCAATATTTAACTCGTAGAGTCAGAATGTTAATATTAGATCATATATGTGTGATGGAGAGGTATATTGTAGTATTGAAAAACAGTAACAAAGAGAAAAGAGAAATAGCCAAGAGACAGTCATGGCAATAGCCACTTTTGATGCCTGTGTTTTATTATATAGCCACCATTACCATATTTTCAAAAAATAGCCACTTTTGTAAATTCCATTCCAAATATACCCTTATGTATATTCACTATGTATGTTTTTAAAGAAATGGCCACCATCATGACGTCTTGAGGCCATACATTTTATACCAAATATGAAATGATTGTCTTGTGTGACTCGATGTCCGTGTCGAGACCTTTCGTCGGGGATGTTTTTGATTACTAGCCATACATTTGTGCTTCTCTTTTTTCTAGGAGTGTATAGAAGCTTCTCATGGAAGTTTTATACTCCAAGCCAAGAAAAACATTTTCATTTGTACGTTTGCTTTTGTTTCATTTTCTTTCGCAAGAATGGCCACTCCGAATTTAGGGTTTCTATTTCACCCTCTTTAGTGTGTCTACCTTTTTCAATCGAAGAATGGGAGGAGGTTGGGTTTCTCTTTTTCTGTTTCATGTCTTAAATTTTGGTGTTCAACCTATATCCAAGTATGTATATCATATTTTTTTAAAGTTTTACATTTGTTTCAGGGACCGAACCATGTGTTATTCCTATTAAATACGGAGGCTATTGGAACAAGGAGGAAGAGTATGTGAAATTCTCTTTTGCTCTTGTGTCGATGAACTATTTCTGTGATTATGACGGGTTTGTAGAGTATGTGGAATCGGAGAAGGACATTCTTCAAGATGTAGAGGTTTTCCTGGTATGTTTCTTGAGCTCGGATCGGATTGTAATGTAGTGAAGTAGGTGCCATTGGATGACAACGTAAATTTCAAATATATGCTATCTTGTCTTTGTTCCAAGATTTTTTCATGTTCCGTGATCGTTGACTATTAGGGGAGTGAGATGGAAGTAGACAAAGGATCATGCGACGATTATCACGTTCCACGCATACCTCAGGTTCTACCTATACGAATATTACATACGATACTAGAGGTAACCGAGCCATTCGTTGAGGAACCAAAGTCTAGTGACACCAATGTGGATGTCACTAAGGATGATGTTGCGCAAGAATGAAGGTGTCCGATGGTCACTCCGAGATATGACATGTGAGCCTTGATGTTTTCGTTTTGAAGTTGGCGTTGAAAAGTCGATGTGATCACCGGGGTAAGAGTGGCTATGCGAATAATAAGGATAGTACTCTCGTCATTCAATACCTGGTCGTACCAAGAGTACCGCTTTAAATTCGTGATGGAGGATCGATTGGCCCTCAAGAAAATAATGTTAGTACTGTTTGTAATGCTATACAACTCGTACCAACCACACCCACTGCAAGTTTAGCATTGTCACATCCAGTGGCTGAAGATATCCCAAATAGGGAGGATGACATAAGTAATTTGAAGGTGGATATCAATGATTGTGTAGCTGATGACGATACTGACTTTGACATACCAAACGAGGACGATGTGTCCAGTGGGGATGAAGGTGATGTAAATTATTTTGAAGATATAGAAGGGAGAACCCTGAGCTTGATCTTGCATTTGAGTACGAGTCATTGAGCGAGGAAGATGTTGAATTTAATGGTTATGAGAGAGATGAGTCAGATGAGTTAGATGTTGACAATATTATACTTGATAATGACATTGCATTTGTGCCTGATGAATATCATTTTATTGATAGTCTTGACTTACGTGACTACCGATCCAAGTTTGACGTTTGTGTCAAAGATGTATACGCATCTAAAAAACTCTTGAAAATGTCAGTGAAGGTGTTGGCTTTGAAAAGTAATTTCCAATGTAATGTAATCCGGTCAAATGCGTCTCGAGTATATTTTTCTTGTTTGGGTGAAGCGTGTGGTTGGTCTTTACGTGGCCCCAGGTTAAAGAATTCCAATGCATTTATTATTCACACTATCCATGGGCCCCACTCTTGCCCAATGGATTTTGTTTGGAACAATCATAGGCGGCGCCCACGGACATTGTTGCCGAATTCAGTAAAAGCAGCTTTTACCCCCTGTTCGTGGCCAAGTGATGAAACCGCACGAGATTATGGATATGCTTCGAGTAAACCATGGTCTATCTGTTAGTTATGCCAAGGCCCAGACGGCTAGGGAGATGATTTTTAACGAGCTTCGTGGGAGTCTGGAATCAAGCTTTCTCTATTTGACTAGATAACATACACTATATACTAATATCATATACCTTTATAATTTCTTTTATTATATTTCAGGGACGTACATTGGGTACGAATACGATGACGAGTTTCGATTTAAGTACGTGTTCCTTGCTCTTGGTGTGTCTATTAGTAGTTTTCCCAACTGTCGGCCTGTCATATCGGTAGATGGTACATTCCTACGTAACAAGTATGGTGGGACCATGCTAGCTGCCGTTATTATGGATGCGAATTGCCAAATTTTTTCTTTAGCCATTTCTATCGTTGACTCCGAGAACGACTTATCATGGGAGTGGTTTTTTGGGCATTTGAAGAGTGCATTGGGGGATGACGTTCCAATTCCATCATATCTAATAGGCATGGGAGTATTCGGAAAGTCGTTGAAAAAATCTTCCCAAATTCTGATTATGGTATGCGTATGAATCACTTATCCAACAATATCAAGAGTAGATTTAGGAAGAAAGGATTATGTGAAGTTTTTAAACGTGTCGCAAGCGCTTATTCGGTTGAAGATTTCGAGCACCATAAAGATGAGATGTATCGGATGGATCCTACGTTGGAAACGTATCCTGGAGGGTATTGGGGTGGCTAGATGGGACCGTGCTTTCTTTGGTGGTGTCCGATATAACATTATGACAACCAACATTTTGGAGAGCTTCAACAATGCCATGTCCCCATATCGAGACTTCCTGTTAATATCTTACTTGAATGAAGGTCTTTTGAAGTTGCAATCATGGTTTAACGAACGTAGGTCTACCGCTAAGGAGGCTAAGCATGTTCTATCCGTATGGGCAGATCGGGGGCTCAAAAAACGTATTAACTTAGGGAGGCGGATGAAGGTACCAAATTTATACATTAGTATGTAATATACCATATGTATATGTAAACTAATTATACATATTATACCATCAATACTACAGGTGCGAGTTTCCGACTTTCCGAAGTATATGGTAAGTGACATGCACAAGGATTTTTTTGTTGATGTTGTGAGAAGCGAGTTCTCATGTCGTCGTGGGTAGCTGGAGCTAATCCCTTGTCATCATGCATGTGCTGCCCTATCTCAGAATCAGTGTTCACCGGTTTCATTTGTTGACTACTTTTACACAAAGGATGCTTGGTACTCGACGTATGCGGGGTCTGTATTTCCTACCGGTAGGAGGACTAGTTGGAGCACTATCAATGACATTGTTTTTATACAGCTTATACCCCTAACACGAAGTGTGGTTCTGGTAGGCCACAGAAGAGAAGGATTCGTTCTGTGGGGGAGCCGAAGAGGGTATCTAAGTGTGGAAGATGTAATGCTTTTGGCGACAACCGGAAGACATGTCAAAACCCACTATCTAGAGTCCCGTACTCATCTTCACGCAAGAGGAAGTAAGTAAGTTTGCAAAGTCACACTTTTGAAGTTCAACATAGAATGTGGTCTATTGGTTTTGTTCCGCATTGTCTATTGAACTTTACTAAGTCCTTGATGGTCAACGTGTTTGTACATTTTATGTAGAAGGCGTAAAATTTTGTTTAAATGTAGGGGTTTAAATTCATACTGATATGGATAGTTATTTTGTATTTTGATAATTTAGAACGTCATGTAGACGTGAAGAAGGTAAAATGTCAATCCTTCACGTTTAATTTTTGTATGCCTTACAATAATATATGTTATAAGAATTTGGAACGTTTATGATTGGTGTTTTAGATAGGGTTTCGTTTTTAGGGTTTTTGAATGATTATAAATCAAATCAAAGAACCCCCTAAACCCTAAAATTATGTCAATTCATCAGTTATACGCTAGTAATACATGTTATACAATACATATTACACATACCAGCCATACATATTATACATGTTATAATGAGATGTTTATTAACAATACATATTACACATACCGGACATACATTTTATACATGTTATAACGGGATATTTTTTAACAATCATCTTTCTTAGACACTATTTGCACAAGTATTATATATACTTAATGTATAAAATAGAATAGTTGACTACAACGTACCACAACAAATAAATGCGACAAGTGTAAGTTAAACTACAAGTAATACACGTTATACAATACAAAATACTCATACCGGTTATACGTTTTATACATGTTATAACGCGATGCTGTATTTAAATCATTTCTCCTAACATTAAAATGCAAACAAGTCTTTGGGAATACAGAGTGTAATACATGTTATACAATACATATTACACATACCATTTATACGATCCACACATGATATAAACAAGAATTGGGAATATAGATTGTATTTGTTAAAATATTAGTTGTTGAAAGTACAATAACAGAAAACCGTTAAGTGATAAAATACTAAAGGTTGTCCAAATTAGTCTGTGGCACGCCAAATGTTAATGTTCAATCCTATTACATCATCTGTAAATATGAAGGGAATGTTACATCTTTCAGACTTTTCTCTTCTTCGACCCCTTGGTGACTGCCCCCACACCAGTCCAATTTTTTGAATTCGTTTAATAGGTGTTATGTTAGACGTGTACGGATCCCTGTTCATACACTCCTGGTAGACGGCTCGAGTTGATCTCCCTCTTTGTGGTATCCGTCATATAAAATGTGAAGGTTAATCTTTCATTGAAGAGTTAGTTTTTAATTTTTCAATGAATAGTCGAAAAGCGAGAATACACACCAATGGTTTAATGGGCGCATCTTGACTTCATCATCTCGCATTCGGTAGTGCCTGGTGGGATGCCGGTTATCGTTAATTAGACAATGACAACCAACAAATACATGTATCTGTTTATACACAAGATACCAAATGTACGAACAACAATAACAAGAGTTTCCCTAAATAATAAAGGGTCATGCATACGGATATATTGGATCATGCCAAAATAGGAAACCGATAAGCAATCGATTGTTTTCATGGCCATCTTGGTTTGTTAGTCTCACCACATCTTGATCCCTGTTCATGGTTACTCGTCTCCACGACCGGATCTTCAGGTGTTTTGTGAATGTCACCGTCTTAGACGTCGTCATCTCTGCGTTCTCCTTGTGTGTCCGTGTCCTTATCTTGTTCGGTTGTTAGAGTGTCACCGCCAAAGACGTTGTCATCATTGTGCACCTCTCGTACATTCGTGTTGTGGCTCGTGTCATATTAAGCATTAGTTTTGTACAAACAATACCATGTATTTACAATCAATTAAATAAAGGTTGACACTCACCCCATGCGCGCGAATGTTCCACGGGTTGGTTTGTTCTCACATTATCCCCGTCATTAGGATGCATTGGGTTGTTTGACTTGTCCTGGCATTGAAGGCGGCCGTCCAATACGTAAACGAAATGATTGTAAATCCATTTTGTTACAATCGTATGTCTAATGTTTGGAAATTTACGTACCATGGTTGTGTGATGCACATTTGGGGCCATCAAATGCTTGTCCAACCTCTCAAGGATATCATTCATCTTATTATGTATGGATGTGAACCCTCCAAGTGTAATCTCTCGGACGTCATAAAGTGTGAGTTTTTGCATTGGTTTTCCTAGCATGTGAAGACTTAACGTTTTGGTGCGAGGAGTGTGAGACCTCAGTCTTGTCATCATGAGCATCACTTACATACATATGATCATCATCCTCTTCCTCAGGTTTTGAAGCTTCCCTTGAATCACCATCCATTCCATCACCCTCTAGCATTTTGGGTGCAAGTGCTTCATAAGCAAACTCATCCTCGGTTGGTTCTATGGGCACCACTACAATCTATTAAACATATTGCTATTGATTGTTAGTAGACATATACATGGTTATAGATTGTTTAGAAACGAAATATATTTAAACTTTACCTTGCTATTGAAGATATCCTGTTGCGACCTATTCCCGCTCTCTCGATGTGATGAACATCCCGGTCATAATTCTTGGAATACCATTACCAATTCGCCTTCCGTACCGCTCGTTTGTTGAAAACTTTGGTATTATTTCATATGCCCAATATACTAGAGCATAAGCAAACCTCGTAACTGTCATCGAAGAGGATCTTAAGCTAGGTACAGAGTTTTCTATCCCCTGAACGAGATGATTATACGCCACCCTCCCCCATGGATATGCCTCGAACTGTTCATTGTCTTCTAGCAACCGTATGTGTAGGGTGTCTATTTTATTTCCTAGCAGCCTAGCAACAACGATGCTCTCAAGTATGGCTAGTTTAGCCAGCTGAACTGAAAGAATGTCATCACTGAAGTTGTACTCTTCTATTGTCTTCTTGACGGTTGCATATCGGGGTGCTACAAAATTCTTAAAGAATTCAATCTCCAATTTGCCTTTAGGTAGTTTGGATACGTTAATGTACCTAACCTCCCCGCAATTCAAACCGTTTATCAAAGAAAAATCTTTTATTGAGAAGTCGACCATAGCACTTCTAGGTTGAAACCGAGCACGCCCTTGTTTCTGTTTGATACACGCCTACGTAGCAGGTTTTGTAGCAATTGGGTGGGGAAGTTTTTTGTTGGTAGGTTAAGGAAGTGGCTGACGCATGATTTATTCAACATCTTCTTTTGTTTTTCACTCATCTTTTGCCTCAATGTTTCTAGGATCTGTGTTTTACAATGAATGTTGACCTTCTGGCCTTGCAACCAATCTTCCTTGGCAAGGATTAAAGCTAGCCCCTAATGGCAAGTATAATTGGTACAACACATCTCAAGACATTATACCCAATCACAGTATAAACCCTAAACCCAATGACTAGAATACAATGTTCTAACTAAAATGACTAGAATATTAAAGCAGCATGTGGCAAGTATAATTAGTATAATACAACTTACAGTACATAATAATCAATGTATACCAAGTATAATAACTGCAACACAGTTCATAGTACGCGTTAGAATCATCATATTGGGCATAAACTAACCTGATGTTTTGATACTGAACCCCTTCTGGTTCCTTTTTTTTTGTGTTTGCTACCATCATCATTCTTTTTAGCCGTTTTAGGAGCCTATTACCAACAAAAAAAAAGCAGAGAACAAAACAAAATTCGTTACTATTCAGCAAATAACCATGGATCAAAGATGGTGATTCTCATAGAAGTACCTCGGATACGTTTTGTTCGTCGATTGTAGTATTCCCCCCTTCATCACCACTTATGGTCATTTTCTTAAGAAAACAAACGTTTGAAAATTGAAAAAAGCCATCAGAGATTCTGTGAAAATAGCCACATGCAAAAGTTGAAAATTGAAATTTAACTTACCTACGAAACGAAGTGCACGTTGATTAATCACTGATTAATCAAATTTTGCCACGAGAGACGATGAAGATGGTGGGAGAGAGGATGAACACGAGAAGAGAGAGAGAAGACGAAATCTCAATTTTGAAATTTTTAAAAAATGAGGCATATGATGGTAATGGCGGTTTCCAAATTGGCCGAAAATTGGAATTTCAAAAAAAAAAAATCAAGATTAAGGCCGATTAGACATGATTTGATGTGTTAGTTTGCGGTTAACGAGGCTAATTATGGTTCTCTCGCCATGCGTGGTATGACATGCACAATTAGTTTTTTTTAGCCTCTTAGACGTGGCCATTTTGGAAAACTCATCACCTGGCTATCTTTAATAAAATGAAGATGGCTATTTATTCAAATTAATGTAAGGGTCAATTTGTAACTACACATCTGAATAAAGTGAAAAGCTGGCCATTTTTTAAAAATTAAAATGTAGTTGTCATATACTAATATTTCCCAACAAAAGTGGCTAGAAACATGGTTAACCCAATAACCAAACCCATGCATCTTGTTTTTTATTCACACATAGGCCTCATCATATGGATAAAGCCCGTGGGCCAGCCCAAGTCCGGCCCGGCCTATAAATCAATGGGCTAGATATGGATCATGCATTTGAGCCCAAGCCCGACCGCGGCTTTATCCATAGGGCCCCCATCAGGCCAGGCCGAGGCCGGCCTAAGCCCTGGTTCACGACCGTTCAAAAATTATTTAAAATATATATAAATATATTTTATATTTGAGAAAAATGCACATGATTTATGCATATAAGTAGGTGTCAACCTAGTTGAGATGTATTTACATTGCAATGATGCAAATTATTTCTAAAAGACAATTATGTAAATCTTATTTCTTGGTGAAATCATTATACTTCATTATTATTATTTAGCCATTTTAGTTTGTCTCTTTTTAAGTTAAATTAAAAAAATATATATATAGTCAAATTAAGTTAAAGGAATTATAAATAAATTTAATTTTAAAAGTTTAATTCCATATAAAATAAAGTATAAATAAAAAAATATATAATAACAAAATAATAAATTAACTTCATCACTTTATAGTTAAATTTAAGTTTAATTAACATATAGGAACAAATATAAATAGATAATTTAATAGTAAAAATTTAAATTAACTTTTTTTTCATCATTTTAGAGTTAAGTTTAAGTTTAAAAAGTTAAAAATATTTTTAAAAAATACAACTAATAATTTAATATAAATTTAATTAAATGCATAAAAATTTGAACGGCCGGGCCAAGCTCGCAAAACGGGCCAAGCCCGTATTTTATCTCACGGGTCCAAGCCCGTGGGCTGGGCTTGGGTTTACCCTTTTAAGTCAGGCCGGGCCAGGCCCGGCCCATTTATAGAGTAGGCCTGCCAGGCCCGGCCCAGGCCCATTCATTTAAGGGTCGGGCAGGGCCATTGATGAGGCTTATTCACACGGCAGAAACACGAAATACATTAGATTATTCAAATTAAAGCAAAGGAATGAAACAGTAAAATAATAATTGCTTTATTTGCATTAGAAAGTACATGGGACCACGTTTGAAGGTGATTAGATTCGATATTATTGAAAAAGTCGAAGGGGGAGAGGACCCACCGTCGTTTTTCACGTGTTGAAATTGAAGGGTATAGGTTTTATTTGGGGTAAAAAATAATATTCCATATCAACTAATAGCCACCTCTCCAATTTTTTCATTACATAGTCATTTTTTTTTTCTCCCCACAAAAGTACATAGCCACTTTTTGCTTTTCAAATTTATGGTATATTTTTATTATACCTTTTTGACATTATTGACATTATATATACTACGAGGGTTAATTTCAGTAATAGATAAATTAATATTGTTTATTTAAAAAGAAAACAAAATCTTTTATATATATAACAAAACTACACAAAACCACCACCAGAAAAATTAAATTACATTGTGAAAAGACGGAACACACACCGATTTTAATTTTCCTTAATTTGTGCAAGATTTAAGGAAATTTATAAAATCTCTTAAAATTTTATAAAAGTAATGGAAAATTTAAATCTAAAAACAATTAAAACTATAACTAAAATAAATCTTAAAGCTCCGAATAGTTCTTTCTTCTAGAAAAATTCGAATTTCTTTCTTATTCGATCATCCTCCAACCGCCATTAATACTTCTTCAAACTCGAAATTTTAAAAGAGAATCACCGTTAGTTTAACAATGTTAAACCCGTATAATTGATAAACCAAAAATAAACAAAAAGTAATAAGTATTCATTTTCCTAAAAAAAAGTTTAACAAAACTAAACCAAATACAAGGTTAAATTAAAAATAAAACATAAAAAAATAGAAAAACCAAATCAAACTCGTTTATATTTTGATAAACAGTGTATAATTGAAAAACCAACCTATAGGAACGGCCATGAAAACTTATAGCAGTAGCTACAAATGGTTGTCTTTGCGAAAATTACAAAAAAAAAATAGCTTAACATGTTTATATTTAATAAACGGTATATTATTGATAAATCAATCTGCAGCAGCCATTAACATCTGTTGCTACAGCCGTATAAATAAAATGTTTATATTTAATGAACTGTGTATTATAGATCAACAAACCTGTAGCAACAACCATGAATAACACGAAGAATTCCATCAATGTACGTCGTCGTAAGAAGATTCTCTGGATTCAAAAACGCCGACGTCATTACAAGACTTCGTCGTGCAAATGACCGGTTTGATCTACTCGCTTCAAATATCGCCATGTCTTCACCGAATTTCACGACGACTTCATTTCTCTCTTCCTTCTCAAAGCTTCCTTCTTTCTCCCGATCAACATCTTCTTTCTCCTCTCTGCCATTATCACCATCTCCTCCACCTTCCAATCCTTCAATGGAAAACATCCTTCCTTCAAATCAACCTTAATCTCCTTTCGCTCTCTCCTTCGTCTAAATGATTTTTTTTTACGTTAGGTTGAGTTTTTTTAAACAAAAATAAGGATCCTTAAATCAAGGGAGATTGATTTGAAATTCAAGATTAAAAAAAAATTATTAATTAAATGATATGTAATTAATGAGATATAGTTATTATGAGAGATAAAAGGGTAAGATGGTAAACTATTAAATCGGAAACTACCAGATCACCACCATAATTGGTGGTTTTTTTTATTAAAATTGATATTAATAATAAACAACCATTAATTCCGAAATATGGTGTTTTAAAGTGGTTATTGGTGTAATTATTTCTATTGTGTATATTATGACATTTCTTATGTTTTTCTTTCCCAATGCATAAAAAATTTCTGTTTTATTATTCTCTCTCCCTTTTCTTTCTAAGATTGAAATTCATTTTCTATCTCATTTATTCTCTATCCTCCAATTTGATTTCTTTCTCTTTATATTATTAGTATATTATTTCCAGTGTTTTAACACACGTTCAATACATTTTCTTTATTTTTATGTTTTGATTTTATACTACATATTCTAAATAAATTCAATTTTGTACCTTCGGTACATTTTGTACATTTGGTACATCGCCATCTACTTTGAAATTGCATTTGACAAACGGGAAGATATACGTAATGTATATAAGTATACATGTCATTTAATCTGTAATTAAAAACATAAAAGTGTTAAAAAAAACTTTGAAAAAATTAATAATTAGCATAATATACATAATACACAAAATAAATATTTATCAATTAACATGTGGTGGTTTTTTATCAGCTTGTAATTATTCTTGGACCCAGGTATTGTCTGAAAAAAATATATCTTAATAATGAGTGTGTTGTTTTAAAAAAATGCTAGGAGGATATGCATTTTGAGTTTTGGATAAGAGAAGAAATATTTTTATATATTTCATTCTGAAAAACGACAAGATGCTCAACTTGTAGGAATCCAATGCATCGAGTCGCAAATTTTTTTTTCTGGGGGAATTTTATTGGGTAACATAATTTTCTACAATATTATAAATTTATATAATCTTTTTAAAAAGTAATCGTAAATATAACATTTTTTAAAGCCCTTATTCAAAATCACACTTTTTGAATAGGTATTTCTATATATAGTAAATATTTTTAAATTTATAAAAATGACACCTTTTAAAGGCACGTGTGGATTGAGTCTATTGTATTTTGGGGGGAGAGGAAAAAAATGTTATTCTTAAAAAAATAAATATGAAAACTTTTGCATTTGTTGTAAATAATCAATTAAAAAAATATTTAAATGAAAACTTTTGTTAAAAAAATGTCATAGTAAATAAATGAGAAATGGATGAAATATGAGATAAAATAAGTGGTTTCATCCAATCTTATCCAAAAATCTTGGAAAAAATCTTGAAAAAGGATAGCGAAGCATAGTCCCTCGTGTTATATTTTATTTTTAAAAAAATGCTATAAATCATAATTCCAACCAAACATCTAATCCTATAAATACCCATCTTTTCCTTCCTTGTAAATCTAGTGTGATCATCAACAATAGACAAGAAGTATCGAGAACCATTATGCGTAGGTAAGTGATACGGTCCCCATATGTCACAATGAATTAGATCAAAAGACTTTGCGGACATATGATTATTGGAAACAAAAGAGAGACTTGTTTGCTTAGCCAATCGACAGATATAACAAGGTTTTTTTATTGAAAACAAAATCGCAATAGACAATTTATTCTTGGGACAATTCAAAATATCAGGAGATAAGTGTCCTAATCTATCATACCATATTTGAAGGCTCACTTTATTAACTATAGAGGCACATGTGAGTGACATGTAGAGTTCAATGTCGTAATTAAAACATATAAACCTCGAACACCTTTCAATCTTGCCAATCCTCTCCGAAGTGGACTGATCCTGAAGGAAACAAGAATCACCGAAAAAAAATAAGATTCAACTTGGAATCCTTGAGAAGAGAACTGACAGACAAGCAGTTAATCTTAGAATGTGGTATATATAGAACATGTTTTCAGAGTAAGGAAAGAACTCAATTCAACGGTCCCAATATAATAAAAAAAAATCTCTCAAGATTGGGCAAAGTGACAAACGCTTCGGATGACCTTCAAATGAGTAAATTTAGACGTTTTTGAGCATATATGATTGGAAGCTCTGGAGTCAATGATCCAAGCATGACTATAAGTTATAGTGCAAGAAAAAGAAATACTTGAAGCTGGAGATATAGCACAATTAGTAACACCGAAGTAGAAGGCTTGGCACTCTCCAAATGGCTATGCAACATTCCAAGAAGTTCTCGAGGATTAAGAGATCGAACAAATTTATCGAAACATGTTATTTCTCAAACATATAAGCAAAAAGTGGATTAACATGACTCAGGCACATAAGTATGACAGGCATTTTGAACTTGATTGGCATTTTGTGGAGCACTAATCGAGAGACCAGAGCCATTGAATTTTTGCACGAATTCTAGAAACTTCTTTGCTTTGGTATATAGCCCGGTGGATATCCGTGAAGCTTGTAGCAACGCTCAAGGGTATGTCCAATGAAGTTACAATATGTACAAATAGGGTTTGTCACGCCTCTGTTTCGATTTATATCGACCAATAATAGACGAGCAATGACGGCCATGGATTCCAGGCCCAGAACAGATCGAGCAATAGTATGAGTAATTGTTCGTTCGTTGTTCTTCTTGAAGGATAAGAGAAAATACCTTCGTGAAGAAGTATTTGAGCTCTAATTTGGACGAAAGAATTATTGAGTCCTATTAAGAGAGCCATGATATACTTTAATCGATAATAATTTGTTAATGCTTTAATACCTTCACAATCACAATTTCCTCTGTTGGGAAAAAACAGCTTCCCACATTCACCGTTGAGATTAAAAGAAGTAATCGAGAAATTAAAGAAACAAACACAATAAAAAGGACACAAGAATTTATACTGGTTCACCCAAATTGGCTACGTCTAGTTGCTACCGTTGTGGATTTCACTATGATGATTCGTAGTTACAATAGAGAAATATTCAATGCACTAAACCGTGTATTAACCGCTCAAATGCCCTCAAGAAAGAAAACACTTTCTTTACAATATTTCTCTCAAACTCACATAAAACCCTCACTGCCGTCAAAAACTCATGCACGGCTAAAATACACAATTTTACTTCACTTATAAACTCACGGCTTTAGGAAGACCACCGCCTCATCCAAAACGTAGATAACCCTAGTGAAAAACCATGGCCCAATTGATTTTTCAATTACCGCCACTACTAATCAAAAGTCATATAAAATTGACGAGTTAAATTCTTTTAGCCAATCACAAAAGAGCACCCACGAATGAGGCATATTTCATTCAAATAGTCTATTGGGCTTCATGCACTTTGGGTTTTAAATCAATTTAATTTGATTTGTCTTCAATAATATAACAAATTCCACCTTGAAGACAACATCAAAACACCATGTCTTCACTGCAACGGTAGCAACTCCTCCAATTCCACCTTGGCAAGATAGAATAAAACATAGCTTCTGCTACAATCATTGTCTTCACCGACAATCATAGTTCTCAAATTAGAGAGCTATCCTACTCCACCATATAAGTAGACTACTTGAAATATCACCTTTCAAGATTTTCCTTTTTCCGGCACATGTCGATATACCTTGCTGAAATTATGGTGCAACTTCCACCTACTTGGCTTCCCCGGAAGTTCTTCAACCATCGACATCATTCCACCACACGCCTTGTATAACTGCTAAGTCAATGCTCGTATGCATCCGCTAACAACACATCCTCTATCATGGTAGAGCGGTCATACCATGAGGATGAATTTCTCCCCCTTCAAATAAATTCGTCGTCTCTCTTGACAAGAGAGACAATGTTAGCTTCCAAACCAGAGCCCTTTGCCGAACCTGCTCTGTTTGGACAATCTCTTTTCAGGTGATCAGATAATCCACATTCCCAGCAGCCTTTCTTTTGTACGAAATTATTCTTGCTCCCATTGCTAACTACCAACATAGAGTTGTTATATGAATCACGCCCTTCACTCTTCAACCTCCTCTCCTCTGATAAGAGTTTACTTGTAGTTTCTGCAAAATTCAAAAAATCCTTTCTATACATTAGAACCGTCTTCATGTGCTCATAAGAAGTTGAAAGAGACAAGATGAGCCTAAGTGCCTTATCCTCCTCATCTACTTTCACTTCGATTGCCTCCAGCTCTGAAACGATACCATTGAGAACACTCAAGTGATCTGAGATTTTTGTACCTTCATCCATTCGTTGTGTATGAAACTACTCATTCAGGTACAATCGATTTGAGGTACTCTTAGCTTGATGTAAGGCTTCAAGATTCTCCCAAAGCTCTTTAGTCGTCAAAATTCCGTACACATTTGCAAGAACATTTTTAGCCAAACAAAGTCTTATCGCGCTTGCCGCCCTCAAATCCATCTCCTCCCAATATTCATCATTCGAACTGGACTTCTTAGCACCTTCACTAGAACCACTGCCATCTAATTTCATTGAATCACCATTACCGCTTGATCGATCGAGAGCACCATCGCTCGGTCTTTCTTTTAAAGCATTGTGTAACCCAGATTGTATCAATAAATCCTTGACTTGCGCTTGCCACAAGACAAAATTGATCATCCCATCAAATTTCTCCACATCAAACTTCACCGGACTCATAAAGTTTGACATACTTGCTTTTTACTCCTAGCTTGAATCGGTGGGACGGTTATAACATAAAGCTCGATACAAGTTGTTGGGAAAACAATGCTTCCCACACTACAAGAAATCGCCATAATAGGCGATGGATCTCTAGCGACTTAAAAGCGAATGCGTCCCAACGTAACGACGGAATGCATCGCTCTCGGGAAGAGTTGACTTTCAGCGAGGAATTCGTCGCCTAATTAATCGAATATATTTAACGGAAAAAAGAATTTGGCAAGAACGATGGTTGACGCCGCTAAAATTGGAGCCAAATATTCCTCGCCTTAATAGGAAACGATGTTGTGCGTCATATACGATGGCGCGAAACATTCCCCGCAGCAAAACGGACGACAATTGCGTCGCCCCATGCGTTATGGAGGGAATGTTTCTTGCCATTGGAACGACGAAATCGATCGTTATTTTACATAGTAACGACCGATTTCGTCGTTAGTTCACAGTATATATATGCCTCAGGAATGCAAAGAACTCATCATCAAAAATATTTTGTTATTTTTTTGTGTTTTTTTTTCTACTGCAAAAAAAAAATGCGTGAATGGATGTATGTTCGTCGCTTAGAAGGCTATTTGAACTATGAGTTCGTAGCAGGGGTTGAAGAATTCGTTGAGTTCTGTGAAAGTACGGAGGATTTTGATCGTAATGGAAAAATGATACGATGTCCGTGCAGAAAATGTAAAAATAAGAAGTTATATTCTTCATTTGATGTGAAGAAACACCTGTATAGTCGTTGGTTTGTGGAGAATTATTTCAAGTGGGTTTATCAAGGGGAATCTGACGATCAATATAATGCGGCGTTGGAGCGAGCCGTGTTGTACCAAGGAAGCAGCTCAAATGCTATACCGAATTTGGAAAAAGATCGTGATGAAAGACAGCAAGAGTATGGACAAATACAGCATATGATATACGAAGGTACGTTTAATTATACTCAAGACGATAATCAAACTATTCTAGAGGAGGAGGAGGAAATGAATCCGAGTTGTGATGTCGACCAACTGGCCGCGACTACGAGCTTCTAAATACAAAATCGGCATATCATATTCCAGGAGAGAGGTTTTAATTCGATTGCACAATGGTTTCATCGTTGCGCTCCTGCGAACAACACTTGCTCGAAAGTTTATACGACACTAAAAAATTAGTGGAGGGTCTCGGGTTACCTGTTGAGAAGATTGATTGTTGCCCGAACGGATGCATGATATTCTGGGGTGATGGAGATTCGAGTCTCCATAATTGCAAATTCTGTTTCCATCCGAGATATAAACAAAGTAAACGCACTCTCATTCCACATACTCGTATGTTTTATTTACCGATCACTCCTCGACTTCAACGATTGTATGCATAAGAAGTCACGGCATCTCATATGAGATGGCATTACGAGCATTTGCAAGAGGATGGTCATATGAAACATCCATCCGATTCTGATGTGTGGAAGCATTTGGATCGTTGTCATCCAGAATTTGCAAGTGAGATTAGAAATGTGAGATTGGGGTTATGTACTGACGGTTTTAACCCGTACGACGCTTTTGGTGCACAATACTCTGTATGGCCTGTTATGTTGACACCTTATAATCACCCTGAATCGATGTGTATGAAAGATCCTGTGATATTCTTAACTGTTATCGTACCAGGTTCAAAGAGTCCAAAACAAAGGTTAGATATTTACGTCCAATATTTTATTATTGAGCTGACTAATTTGTGGAATAATGGAGCGTTGACTTACGATGTATCGAGAAAACAAAATTTTCGTATGAAAGCCGCAGAATTGGACGATAAGTGACTTTCCTGGCATATTCAATGTTATCCCAGTAAGCACGATACCTTATTAATTATAAATTATTTTCATTGCATAATACTATGTATAATTAATTTAAACTTATCGTAGGTTGGAGCACATCGGAAAGTTTGCTTGTCCTCATTGCATGGTTGACCTGGAGCTTTCTCTTTGAAACATGGAAGGAAAACGTGTTGGTTCGATTGTCATAGAAGATTTTTACCGAGCAACCATTTGTTTCGATCAAACAAGACAGATTGGTATAAGGGTCGTAATGCACGCAACCAAGGCCCGCCTGAGTTTATAGCGGAATCGAAATATTACACAGGTTAGATTCTATTGGCATGAAAAAAATTATTGAAATAGGTCCGAGGTTGCAAACAAGGCCGGGCGTAAAAACAAAGGGATGGAAGAAACGAAGTATATTTTGGGATTTACCGTATTGGGGAGATTTACTAATCAGGCACAAGTTGGACCTAATGCACATCGAAAAGAACGTGTTCGACAATGTCTTCAATACAGTTTTAAATGTGCCAAATAAGACGAAAGACAACCTGAAGGCATGGTATGACATCCAAGAAATATGTCGTCTCCCCGAGTTAGAGCCGGATGAAGATGAGCACTACGCCAAGGCCAAATACATGTTAAATACAGAAGAGAAGAAATTACTGTTTGAATGGATGCGATCGATTAAGTTTCCCGATGGTTACGTTTCTAATCTCTCGAGATGCATTGACGTGTAGAGTCATACTATTTTCGAAATGAAAAGTCACGATTGTCACGTTTTTATGCAACGATTGATGCCTGTTGGTTTCGATCGTTCTCGAAGCGAAACATTGGGAACTGTTGGCCAAGTTAAGTGTGTTCTTCAGAGATTTGACATGCGCAGATTTAACACGAGAGACAATCGAATCATTAAACCGAGAGATTCCAGTTATAATATGCAAACTGGAGCAAATGTTTCCACCCGAATTTTTCGATTCGATAGAGCATCTTCCCTGTTCATCTACCTTATGAGGCACTACTTGGGGGCTCTGCTCAATCCGGATGGATGTACCCGTTTGAAAGGTAAAATATTATTATGTTAATTGACCTTTTTAGTATATTTAAATACATATGATGCTAAATTTTAGATTCATTTTACTACACGAATTCTAGATATTTGCATAGATTGAAGAAAAACTGTTGGAAATAAAGCACGAGTGGAAGGATCGATCTGTGAATGCGTACTCGCACACCAGACAAATACGTTCTATTCGTATTACTTCGACTAACATATCTCCGACCATTTTCACCCAGTGAACCGTAACGTGCTTGACAATCTTCTAGAAGGTGTAGACTTGAACGACCTGGATATGTTTATCATACCAGGCAAAGGTTTAGGCAAATCTATGCGGAGAAACTTAAGTGATGAGGAGTACCATGTCGTACAGAATTATTTATTATGCAATTGTGCGAAAGTAGAGCCATATATTGAGTAAGTTTTTCTCATTCATGGAGTTTTGTTTTATTTAACATGAATAATTTTGTTTAAATTTTCATTAATTAATACATTTTATGTAGATTATATGTGAATTCATGTGTACGACCATCACATCCCGGTATTACTGAATCAGAAGAAGAGAACGTCATCGATAAACATTTTCGTTCCTGGTTTTGCAATTACGTTGACAATCCCACAATTCCGATCGCTGATCAACGTATAATATGGATCGCAAAAGTTTCATCCAGAATTGCAAGATCTTACATCGGTTATCTGGTGCAAGGTTACAGATTTCAAACAAAAGCTCATTTAGTGAACCGGACAACAAACAACAGTGGCGTATGTATAAAGGGTCAAGTGTTCGGGAACAATGCAGAAGATTTTTATGGAATCATTGATGAGATTATTGAGCTTCAATTTGTAGGTCCGAGTCTTAAACGTACAATCATTTTTAACTGCACATGGTTTGAAACAACGCGACGAGGTGGAGTTCGCAATAATATCAATCTTAAAATTGTTGAGGTGAACCAGGAGAAAACACATGCACACCCAAGATCGTTTTGTTTTGGCACAACAAGCAATTCAGGTTTACTACTTAAACTATCCCGCTCACCATCGAGATTTATCTGATTGGTTAGTTGTCTATAAAGTAAGACCGATGATAATAGATGACAGCCTCCCTGATAAAAATAGTGAGAACTACGTTGCATTCCAAGAGGATGAAGTGCGAAATAGTGAAATCGATGAAGATATTAATTCTGACACTACGTGTCCGTTGAATGATCCATCAGAGACACTTTTTGATGAAGGGAATGTCTATGTTCCACCTGAAAATGACAAAGATTCTTCTCCACATGAAACAAACGAAGAAGACACTGAAGAAGACAACATTGATTCAAAGAAGATGAATGATTCTGATTACGATGATTGAAGTATTTATGTGTAACAATGGAAATAATTAAAAAAAAAATACAAATCTTAACGACGGAAGGCATCGTTGAATGAAGATATACATTGAATATAACGATGCCCCTGCGTCGTTAAACCTCGCGAAAAACAACGTTGGGATAATTTTTCCCTAACTATAGAATGATATTAACGACGGAATGCATCGTTGAATTCAGATATACATTGAATATAACGATGTCATGCGTCGTACAACCTCACAGAACACAGTGATGGGATAATTTTTTCCCTAAGTATAGAATGGTATTAACGACGGAATGCATCGTTGAATTCAGATATACATTGAATATAACGATGCCATGCGTCGTAACACCTCAAAGATGGGATAATTTTTCACTAAGTATAGAATGGGGTTGGTATTAACGACGGAATGCATCGTTCCCAAGTCAAACGGATACTTTATTGGAAACTGTTCAAATTCCGGGCCGACCGATTTCATCGTTAAGTGTAATTAATAAGGCGCGAAGATAAAAAATTTCACGAAAATTGTGGCGCGAATGGGCGATGCAATTCGTCACTCATGAATATGAATAGTCACTTTTACTTTATTTGAAAAGTGGCTTGAGAGACGAAATACGTCGTGTATATAAATATCAGCGATGAATTGCGTCGTGTTGTTCATCGCCATAAGAACGTAGACGACGAACTGCATAGCTAGAACGACGGATTCCGTCGTTAAGAAAACACGCACGATGACTTTTTAAGTGATTAACGACGGAAGACGTCGTTAAATTTCTTATAAAATAGAACCGTTTCTTCCATTTTCACCATTTTTCTTCCGTTTTTCTTCTTTTTCTCTCAACAATAATTCGTTCTTCTTCGATTCCCTCAGCCAATTCCTTCCCATTTCTCTGAAAATCCTTTCCCTTTCTCAAAAACCTCAATCCTTGGAATGAATCCGAGTAGGTTTATTCAAATTTAATATTTGTTTTTATGTAATTAGATTAAATTTCTAATTAGCATGTTATTAGTTAATTTAGTTTAAACTTAGTTGATTTTAATTTAATTTTGTGTAATTTAGATAATGTATGTAATATGTATTTAGTTTTATGTAATTAGTTATGTTTTAATTAATTATATGTTAATTAGTTAATTTAGTTTGAAATTAGTATGTATGTTTTCATTTAATTATATGTTAATTAGTTAATTTAGTTTGAAATGCGTATGTTTTCTTTTATCTATATGTAATTAATTTAGTTTTGATATTAATATAGTTTATAGGTTAGAATTTTAATTACTTAATTATTGTATTGTAGGTCATGCCTCCCCGTAGACGCCACCTGGTGCCAGGCGAGTCAGGGAGTCAACCCCAGGTGAGGAGGATGATGTCCATCTCGGGGATACCCACGACACGATCATTCAAAGACGAGGATAGCGACCCCCGACAGAGAGCCCATGCAGATGTCTATTTACAGGGAGGGTTCCCTGTCGCTCGGGCGGCGGCGTAAGTTTTGTTTAGTTTATATTCTTATTTCATTAATTATTTATTATTTACAAATTCTAACTTTTCAATGTTTCCTTTTCATTTCAATAGGTTACATCCATCACGGGAGGTTTCAAGGAGATTTACGGAGGTATTGAAGATGCTTCCTGTACGAGGACACCCTCGTTGGCAGAGCGTCTCAACTGCGCACAAGCTGCGGATGTTTGATGCATGGAAGGTAAACATATTCAAAATATTATATTTAATTATATATATATATATATATATATATATATATATATATATATATATATATATATAATATTTCGAAACTGACAGTTAATTTTTTCCAGTAATATTTTGATATTCCAGAGGAGCTGACCGACGAGGTCATATACGCTCCCTGGCATCATCGGCGGCGTTGCACAGGGGACACCTGGCTACAATATTCGCCACGCCCCTGCTGATAAACGGCCGGCCCACATTTCTGCGGAGGACTTGGTGGATATCTTGGCGCGTACTCAGACGCCGGATGCCCAGCGCATTTCGACGATCAATAGCGCCAACCGGAATGCCAACCCGTCGAAGCACACTGGAGGGTCACGCTCCTCATACGAGCACAAGAAACGACTCGTAAGTTATTTTCTGTACTAATTAACTTTTACTTTATTTTCGTAAGTTATTCATTATTCGTTAATTATTTTTAACATTCGCAGGAGCAAAAATTAGGTTGTCCAGGCTCATGTTCGTCGAGCTCTTTATCCGTCTCCACACCAAAGGTAGAGATACTCAAACTTTTGTAGACGATAGGGCAAGAGAGAAAGCGGTAAGTGTTAATTATTATTTATTCTTTTTTAAATTTATTGATTATTAGTATATTAGTTAATGAAATGATTTGTTTTTTTTTCTAGGCTCGTTACGAAGCGATTCTCGCTGATCTCCGACACCCTGCCGACACAGGAGGATATCGAGTCGGCTTTTCTCGAGGCAGCAGGAGGGAGACGTCCAGATGGTACTGTTCCTGGACTCGGCAACCTCAGCCCTGTCATTTACGCCGATCAGCCTCGGTCTTCCCAGACGGCTCGTTCGAGCGAGGCTGCCGAGCTTCGTGCGAGCAATGATATTTTAAGGGCTGAGACTGTAGAGCTTCGAGAGAGCAACGCACGGCTCATGGAGGAGGTGACAGGGATAACGGCTCGTCTCGATGAGTTCGAGCGGTCCAGGCTCGAGTTCGAGAGGTCAATGAAGGCAACGATGGACATCTTCATGGCGCAGATACGCGACAAGGGTTCTTCGACTTCCGATTTTGGTTTCCCTCATCTCGATCCTCTATCTGATCCTCATGTCGATAGGCTTTAGGAAAAAAACATTATTTTGTATTATTTTGGGATTTTTAATATTATTTATCTAATATTATTTTTTCTTAAAATTACTTAACTTTTTTTTTTGTAATTAAATTTAATTTTCAAATCACAATAATTTGTAATCAAAACCCTAAACCCTAATTAAATTTTAAAAAAATAAAAATAAAATGGACCACGCATTCCGTCGTTATAGTCAAATATAACATTGACTTATATAATGACGTATTCTATCGTTATAGTGAAACATGACTTTGACTTAGAGAACGACTAAATGCGTCGTTACGGTCAACATGTTTCTTTGACTACTAATGATGTATTATATCGTTATAGTGAAACATGACTTTGACTTATAGAATGACTCAATGCGTCGTTAAAGTCAACATGTGTCTTTGACTATCATAATGACGGAAACCATCGCTCAATTTTAGTCAACGAAACACAGCGATGGATTACTTTTCCCTCGTTATGGAACGAGGCATTTCGTCGTTAGCTTCGTCTAACGATGGCAAAAATAACGTCAGGCCGTTCCGTCGTTAATTGCGTCGTTAATTCCTTCTAACAACGAATTATTGCCTCAATTCGTCGCTAATTTTCCGTCGCTAATTCGCATTTTTCTTGTAGTGCCACATTCACCGTTAAGATTAAAAAAAGTAATCGAGAAATTAAAGAAACAAACACAATCAGAGAGAACACAAGAATTTATACTGGTTCACCCAAATTGGCTAAGTCCAGTTGCTACCGCTGTGCATTTCACTATAATGATTCAGAGTTACAATAGAGAAATATTCAATACACTAAACCGTGTATTAACCGCTCAAAAACCCTCAAGAAAGAAAACACTTTCTTTACAATATTTCTCTCAAACTCACATCAACCCTCAGTGCCATCAAAAACTCGCGCACGACTAAAAGACACAATTTTACTTCACTTATAAACTCACGGCTTCAAGAAGATCACCGCCTCATCCAAAACGTAGATAACCCTAGTGAAAAACCATGGCCCAATTGATTTTTCAATTACCGTGACTACTAATCAAAAGTCATATATAATTGACCGGTTAAATTCTTTTAGCCAATCACAAAAGAGCACCCACAATGAGGCATATTTCATTCAAATAGTCTATTGGGCTTTCATGCACTTTGGGTTTTAAATCAATTTAATTTGATTTGTCTTCAATAATATAACATCCACAACTACAACCAGGACAAAAATCAGCTAATTCCTCCCATATTGTCTTCATTTTTGTGAAATAAGCACTAATTGAGAACTGTCCTTAAGATAAACTCACCAAATCACGTTGCAATTGGAAAATGTGAGGAGCATTTTGTTGTGA
Organism: Gynostemma pentaphyllum; assembly: GCA_028015215.1. Taxonomy (NCBI): domain Eukaryota; kingdom Viridiplantae; phylum Streptophyta; class Magnoliopsida; order Cucurbitales; family Cucurbitaceae; genus Gynostemma; species Gynostemma pentaphyllum. Next base: position 32,462,074 of record CM051346.1, on the reverse strand, counting down.
GTATCGTTCTTTCAAATATCTCGGCGATTAAGAGTAAATCACACTTCCAAAAATCTCCTTGATGCATGAATTAGCTATCCAAGAAAAATACAATGTCATAACCAAGGCTCAAATATAGGATTAGTAGAGGTAGGATGAAGAATTGATCCATTAATAAAACCTAATTTGTTCTTCACTAAAAGAGCCTTCAACATAGATCCGCTTAATTATCTCCATTAAGTAGCTAAGTAACAATCACAGCAGAAGGAGAAGATTCAACATGGTGAAGATGATGAGGATTTGAGGAATTCTCAATTTTCTTTTGAACAAGCAGCAACAGATGGAGTAGCTTGAACATTAGAAGAAACAAAAGTCATTTCAATCGATTAAAAACAGAAAATCAAGATGAACATTATCAATTTTGTGAAGAAAATAGATGTAAAATTTCAAGAATTCTTTCGATAATTAGAGGCGATTTTATCAAAGAAATGAAAAAGGGAAATGGCGATTTTGTCGAAGTGAGAAAGATGAATCGCGATTTGATCGAATAGAGAAAAGGGGAAAATTAGCAAAAGAAGATAGTAGAAGCTCAAGCCTCAACACGAACATGATGACTCAAATTTCCATTGTTGCTATGATACCATATTATTCATAAAATTATAATAATAGAAACAGACAACTTTACTCACTTCTGAATAATGGCGTTATTTCTCTTCTAACTCTCTCCTAACCAACTCTCAACTAAGTACCACAACTACTATGAATAGTACAATTAATATGAAAATACAATAGTAAACATAATATTTCATTACAAAGATTTTTCACTAATATACATCCACACATATATATTTATGTAACTAACTTCATGTTACATACAATCTTTCTCCGTCTAATTTCTCTCTTCACAAACTCACTAACATCTCTAGCTATCTCTCACCAAATACTATGTATTCACTGAAACCTCAGTTTCTCGCTAGCTAGCTTCTCTTTACACAATACTCATTTCCTCTTACTAATTTCTCCCTCTACATTTCCTCTCACTTATTAATAATTGATATTAAACAAGTAATATTAGATAACGAAAACGTAAATGATGTAATAGATAAAATCAATGGGTAAAATTGTTATATTAAAAAAATATAGAATCGAAAATAACTAAAAAATAAAATTATTTATTAAGTAGCTAAATAATGAAGAGACTCCTAAAAAATGGTTATTTACTTAATTAATGGATACTCTACGTTTCTTCTAATTCATGGTCATCCCAAATTATATTTTACTTATTTTAAGATTTTCTTAATTTTCAAAATATAGAAAGATCTAGATTACATTTTATGCCCAAACAACGCCTATAAATTTGAGGGGTAGTTTGAGTTTGGACCACTTCATATAAAAAAACAGTGGTTTTGTAGCATTTATGAATAATGAAAAAAAGGACCATCTTTGAAGGCAGGGACGGATCTACAGTAGGACCAGGGGGGGCACGTGCCCCCCCCTCGATTTGTAGATAAATTAAAAAATATATATAAATTTAAATAATAAAAAATTGTGCTGCTTATTTGTGAACAAATATAATAATAACTTATTATTTACCTAAAGTGTGTCTTGGCTCATTGGCTGGAGTTACTTTCTCCCTTCAGCGTACCCTTCCCAAGACTGACTCCCAGCGTGTGCCTTCTTGAAATATGTCAAGTTTTAAGTTTTTTTTTTTTAAATGTTTAAAGTTATGGCATTTTTTTATCTATTTATTATATATATTTTTTTATCTCTTTAAAATAATGTATTTTTATGTTTTAATTTCATATAAATAAAATAGTTCAATATATTTATCAAATCTATTTTCAAAATTTACAAAATCTAAATCAAAATATAAATTATATTTTAATTTTATTATATTTTAATTTTATTATATTATAAATATCATTTCCAATAAAAAATTTCACATTTTATCTATCTATCTATCTTTTCTATATATAATTATTAATATGAAGTAATTTTTTAACGTAAAAAACTAAATATTTTAAAATTTACTTGACTTAATTTTCACCAAATTAAATACCAATAATGAATATATATAGATTTTATTTTTTTTCATTATTAATGTTATATATTTGCATGTATTGCGTGTTAGTGGGCGTTTTAAGTTCGGTTTATGACTAGTTTTAAAAAAAATCGACATCGAACCGATAAAAAGAAAAAAAAATTTAAGGTATTGATTTCTATAAGTTTTAGTTAGCTTCGATTCAGTTTTTACGGATTTGACCATTTTTATAAGTTGCAGCTCTACTGTGTGCCCCCTCTAAACTTAAATCCTGGATCCGTCATTGTTTGAAGGTGATTGATAGGGAAACGTCCCGGGGAGGAGACCTCCTCTAAAGTTTTCACTTATTATTATTAGGATTAAATGCACCAATGACCCCCGCACTTTCAAGGTTTTTTTAATTTACACCTCACTCTCAATTTGGTACACTTTGTCGAGGTCAATTTCTGTTAAAAAAACATCTAAATTAACACCTTATTATTTTATTATTATTTCTAACCCTAGGTTAAATGAAGGCAGATGAAAAGACAGTTTAATCTTAATAACCATAATCTTCAATTTCTTTTGGGTTAAAGTTTTTCTCTTTCACGCTTTCTTATTTGAAAAGGAAAGAGCAGCTGCGAACGTTTTCCATTGGTGAGCGAAAGAACTTTCCATTGCAGACAAAAAAAAGTTCTCCCGCTGAAAATCTAGAAATCTTATTTATTTATTTTTTTAATAAAAATAATGGTCAAAACTAAATCTTCTGATCAAATCCATAAAAGATTTTCAAATTGAAGAATGAGTATAAGGCATCTTCAAACCCCAACAAAAAGCTACAAAGAATTATTGTCATTTTGAAGTTTAACCACCATTTAAGATCTGCTTGGATTTATAAAAATCTTTATCAGCAGCCATGGATGCAAAGGAGGAAGGTTGAGATGGATGAGAAATTAAAGAAAAAAGAGGGTTGAGATGGATGAGAAATATAAATTGAGAGATGGGGTTTTGGAAAAAAAAAAAAAAAGAATGATTCAAAGAAAGATAGGATTTGGATGGAGAATTTTTGTTCGGAGCTGCTCAGATGGCAAAACGTGAAATAGAATTGTTTTTTTAACCCAATGGAATTGACAGTCAATTTGACATAGACGGTGACTTAATAAGGATTAAATTGTCTTTTCATATACCTTCGTTTAACTTACGGTTAGAAATAATAATAAAAAAAATAGGGTCTGTTAGTTTGGATTTTTTTTAACAGAAATTGGTCTAGATAAAGTGTAGGGGTGAAAAAAGATAAATTGAGATTGTAGGAGTTGTAAATTCAAAAAGCTTGAAACTGCATTGGTCATTGGTGCATTTAACCCTTATTATTATTATTATTATTATTATTATATATACAATTTTCACACGATTCAATAATATTTGGTATCGTAAAACTTGTATGATAATAATTTTAATAGATAAAAACACATGGTTTGAACCCTATGGGCTAAAAATTTTATGAAAAATACTTTGACCACTAGATCAATCTATTACACTATAAGAATTTCGGGAATATGTGACATCCTTTTGGCGTCACCTATTCGAATAGGTGACGGTTTTTTGACCGTCACCTATGGCAGCGTCACCTATTTAAATAGGTGACGTCCAAAAAAAACCGTCACCTATTCGAATAGGTGACGGGTAAAACAGGTCACCTATTGGAATAGGTGACATCCTTTTGGCGTCACCTATTCCAATGGGTGACATCCTTTTGGCGTCACCTATTCCAATGGGTGACATCCTTTTGGCGTCACCTATTCCAATGGGTGACATCCTTTTGGCGTCACCTATTCCAATGGGTGACCCGTTTTACCCGTCACCTATTCGCAAAGGTGACCTGTTTTACCCGTCACCTTTTGTAAAAAAATATTTTTTTAAAAAAAAAAAAAACGCTTTCCTGTTAAAAAGGTGACGGTTTTTCCCCGTCATCAAAAGTAACAAATTAGAGAAAAAAAAATTATAATTTAATAATACCACCGTTTAGTGACTTTTTGATACCCATTAACCTTATATTGATCAATCTAACATAATAAAAGGTAAATACATGGTCATTACAAGAAATAGAGCCACAAACTTTATATACAATAACAAGAATACGTCACAAATTTAAAGTACAATATTTACAAATGATGCTTCTCAAAAACTAGAATATTATACACACAAAAAAATTACTTCTAAACCTCCACAAAAAACCATTTTAACAACATTAACCCAGGCTTGTTGAGACAAAGATCACAAATTTCATGCCAAAATAAGCTCACTGCCATACAAAAGCTACAGAAATTTTTGAAGAAAAAAAAAAACCTTTCTTTCATCTTAAGCAAAAAGGAGAAAATGGCTGAGCTTGAAAGTGGGCTTTGGCGTGAAATGGAAAAGGGATGACCAACAAAACCATTGCTCCACTGCTTCCAAAGTCGCAAGGTAAGGACAAATATTCACATTAACACATGTATGAATGATTCTCTTGGTGGCCATGGCCTGAGAAATACCACATGATATCGATATGAACAATAATTTCCAATAATCAAATTTACTAGTGAAACTTTAGATAATAATTTCCACTAATCAAATTTACTAGTGAAACTTTAGATAAAATAAACACAAGTAGCATGACACACAAACACAATAAGGAGGGAGAGAGCATGATGGTCAGTCAATTGAAAAGAAAGAGTTGGTTCCTTAATCTAAACAAAACATACCAAATTAAAGGCATTAAACCAAAAGGGTGAGGTTGTCATGAAGAAGAAACTAATCTCTTCCATATCCATGAATAATACTAGATCTCAGATTCGATTTTAGTACCTGCATATCAGAGGTCTAGAGGGTGAGGTTGTCATGAAGAAGTTGCATGATCAAAGTACTATCCTTGTATGATTCCTCGCCAAGGGTATCTAACTCAGTGATGGCTTCATCAAAAGCCTGGTTTCTGCATAAAAATAACAGATGAATAAAATAATAAAATAACAAAATAACATCAACTTATCACAAACAAACCATTACATAACCTGCCAACCTCATTGTCAAGGCAAATCAATCTAGCTATTGGATTCACAATCAATACAAAAAACTAGTCCGTTTAAAAATGTCAACATAAAAAATAACGATCAAGCAACTATACGATGATTCCAATATTATTCCCAAACAGACTAATAGAAAATGAAAAATTATACATCAAATTCAGATTTAATAATTTCAACAATCGTTAAACACAATGTACTACGATAATTCCACAACTTAGCTAACCTGTTTGGTAAGATTGCAAGCACGGTCAGGAGAGTTCAAAATTTCATAATAAAATACGAGAGAAGTTAAGAGCCAGGCCAAGTCGGATCGGATGTGTAGGAGGTAATTCGGCATTAGCAATATCCTGTAAATCAAATACTATTCGATTAATCATACGCAACATCTAAACAACTTGATTTGAATAAATACACAAAAATTAACATATGAAGGAAACTTTGTACAGATTTATCAATTACATAAATGTTAGTATAAAACAAAGATAAATCAATATAGATTTTTCTTATAGTTCATAAGAAGTGTGTGAGTAGAGAAAAAATAAGCCCGGGAAGATCCACTAATAATAATACTAAAACCTGGATCATGATTTTACCTATAAGCATAAATCAATATAGATAACCAAATCTAACAACAACAAAATGGATTTAAAATAACAAACCAACAATAAAGTCTAAACAACAGACCAACAATTTTTCCAATTTATTCTAAACATCAGACCAACAATTTTGCCAATTTATTCTAAGCAACAGACCAACAACTTCCAAAACAAAGGAAGAAATGAAGGATTAGAAACTGAGACCTTATGTCATAAGTACCAACTTCCAAAATAAAAGTCATTGAACTTAATTTTATATGTTCACCCCTATAAAACATGCTCCTGGCGAGTCTCTTCTCTATTTACCTATAAAAAAATTGCAATAATTGTCCAGTTTAGTACAAAATCTTTTAATTTCCATATAAAACAATGGGACCGAGGAACAAAACTTATCTAATTTTATTTTAAATCTATAAACCCACACAAGTATAAGTTGAATACAAAATCCACTACCTTTAAACATTTGACTGTTTTATTTTAAATCTATAAACCCACATCAAGTGCCTGTCAATATTTTTTTAACATCATACTTAATCCATTAAGTTTCTTACCAGGGTATCGGTGAGTTTGAGAAGACAATCAAGCTAGATTCCTATATAAGAACCTACAAAAAACAAGAATCCATAAGAGGAAGACAAAGTAAAACCAATAATTCTATTATTTTCAATACAATAAACAATCAAGTAAAAGCATAAATAATCAATAAAGTTAAATCAAAAAGCAATTCCAAGGCCAATAAAGTTATTTTAAAAAGCGAAAAGGGTGAACGATGTATTATGGTCACAATATTTAGATTCTAAATATCTCTAATGCGGTTGGTTCGGTTATATACAATCTTATAAATGAAAATACTTTAGTTAATATACATGCAGGAAACAAAATCGATTTATATGATGATATACCTAGCCCAGGTAGCATTCCACACATGAATTATATGATGAGGGATGTGGTGATGAAAAGGAAATAATAACGAACATGATGAAAAAACATACGCAAGTGCACCAAAAGTTCCAAGTAAAAACAATAGCGGAAGAGTTCCTAAGTTCATTAAAAGACTAAAAAAACCTACCATAACTACATGATAGTCAAAATACTTAATTTAAAATAATTGTGACTTCTAAATTTGGAAAACCAAAAACACAACGTAATTTGCATACCAATCCCTTTCCCTTATAATAATTATCTAGTGCCCACTGAAACTTGGATTCATTCAACGTTCGAATGGTCATCCAAACGAGAATGAGCCGCAAAATTATACAAGAGTTATGGGCAATGCAATCAACATCCCAAAAATAACTCTGCAAATTCAAACACAAAAACAAAGATAATTATGTTATAAAAATAGTATTTTTTTTGTGTAATTTTAAAAAAAAAAATAGTTAATATTATTTACACAGTAAATATACTTAAACAACTTACCCCTGGCTTGAGGATATCAGGGTGTACATTGTACTCTTTAGCAAAGACAAAGAGGACAATTCCTTGTGGGAGAGCTGACTGTTTTTGTTTAGATTTTGTGTTTGGAAAATCCAAACAAAAAACAAACACAATGGGGCAACAAAAACACATGTTAACAGAGCCATACAAATGTTTGTTTCCCAAACCATATCAAACAAACAAGTCCTTAGCTGCTTAATAACTAACTAACTAATCACGGATTATCACAAACAAATTTAATTCTTGTTATTTTTCATCAGTTTACTCGCACCTCAACTAATCTTACAGGACAATCTCAACGACATGACGCTAATACATTTGACGTTGAAAAACTCATGGGATAATACACAAGTGTCTAAACCAAACCATTTTTTATGAAAAAAAAGAAAAGAAAAGAGTTGTATTATAATATTTGTATATAGAGACCAACTTTTCAGGAGTATATGTAGGAAAGAGGGAGTGACCTGGACAATAGCAACACGTAAGAGAACTCCTCTAAGGCCAACATCAATGGAAGCAGCTGCCATTACAGCTGGTCCTGTAAGGAATCTCACAGCCATTGAAAAGGCAGCTATGGAATTTCCACATGCTATCATCCTTGGTTGCAAAGCCATGAACAAACCTGTCATTATAGCCCCAAAACCCCCAATTAGCATGCTCTCACTCATCACTACTCATTGTCAGACTCTCTCTCTCTCTCTCTCTTAAAATCAACTTTCATTATCACTACCACCAACCCCATTTGAATCAAATCCAACATAAATCATGCCAACCAAAAAAAAAAAAAGAGAGAAATTTCACAAATACATGACTATTTGATAAAACAAACAGAAACCCAACCTAGATTATATAATTTATAACACTAGTTTTTTGTTTTCTTTCCTTTACTTTTCCTTTTGCTTAGTTTTTTTTTCCGTCTTGCTTTTCTCTCAAAACTTAATGATGATTATAGCCATCGACGTGAAAGAAAGATGAGATTAAAAAACTAACCAAGACTGAACATGGCCATGCCCGAGACCGTGCAGGGTAATGTGTAGCAGCATTAGTGCCCGCTCCTGATGCACCTGTTGCATTGTAAAGAATGAAGCTTACTTGTTTGCAATAAGTCCAATCATGCTAAACTATTTTTTTAATGTATGAAACTCCAAAGAGAAGTAAATTTAACAATCATGCTAAACTATTTATGAATTATTAGTCCAATAGAATTTCAACTTCTAGATTTATAAGAACCTAAATCAGAAAGCATCGATTGCTGGCTAAATGGAAAAGAGATACCATCTTCTATATTCATTTCTTTTTAAATTGTATAGGTACAAATAACTATCTTTCAAGGGGAAATAGTTATCACTGATGTATATTCATAGAAATTAGAAGGGGAAATAATTATTACCGATGTATATTCTTAATTTATTTACCTACCAAAAACTTATTTATTTTACATTATAATAAGTTTTTGTCCATAAAACATTGTCAAAATGACATGAAACAACATCAAAACTATGTACATAATTAAAAACTAACTTCTTAATGTAAAATAAATCCCCAAAACGCCACTTTATATGAAATGCTACAATATGACTATAAAAAACAATGACAAAACATTCAATTTAAGCCTCAAACAGTAATAAAACATATATTTTAAACCCAAAATTTTTTAACACCACATTCTAACAATTTTAGCCCATACTACGAGTGTCAAAATGACATGAAACAACAACAAAACTATATATATGACTAAAAATAGCTTCTTAATGTAAAAAAATGCCCCAAAATCGCTATTTTACATGGAAAAACTCAAAACAAAGAGTAGAACATATATTTTAAGTCCAAAAAAATATTAACACGACATTATAATAAGTAAAGGATAAAAAAGAGTAAGTTTTCATATTGGGAAGGATCGGACCCTTAATGCATATCCATATTATCACCATCTCCAACGGCAGGAAAAATCAAAGTAAACATAGAAATACTATAAAAGAAAAGAGGGAAAAATCAAGAAGAAGAAAGATGAAGCAAAAGGTCAACCTGAACATCATCATTAAACATTCTGTAGGTGTTTCTGTATCATTGCAATAACTTAAATGCCCATTTGCTTTGAAAATCTTCAACACTACAAAAAAACTGCCAATTTGCGACCAGAAAATTGCGACCAAATGGTCGTTTTTCACCTAAAATGCGACCAAAATGCGACCAACAGAGTGGTTGCTAAAAAGCTGGTCGGATTTCAATTATGCGACTGCATGGTCACAAAAATGCGACCATATGGTCGTAAAAAATTTTGGTAGCAAAAAAGTCAAACTTTTTAAAATGCGACCAAATGGTCGTATTAAAAGGGACCATATGGTCGCATTTTATCTTCAATACAAGTGACCATTTGGTCACAAAAAAGTGACCAAATGGTCGTAAATTTTGTGACCAAATGGTCACTTATTGGCTCGATGAAAATACGACCGGATGGTCGCTAAAAAGCGACCATCCGGGTCGTAATTTATGTGAAAGATAAGTGACCACTTGGTCACATAAAAAGTGACCAAATGGTCGCATTTTATGCGACCAAATGGTCACTTTTAGTCTCAGTTAAAATGCGACCAGATGGTCGCTTAAAAGTGACCATCTGGTCGCATTTAAGAATTTTTTTTTAAATTTAAATTTTAATAATTAGTTAATTAATTATTAATTAATTATTAATTTTTAATTATTTATTAATTATTAATTAATTATTAATTATTAATTACTAATTATTTATTTAATTAATATTAAAATTTCATAAAAAAAAAATTGGAATTCAAATAAAAAATATATATCAAATATTAAAAAAATGTTTTATACAATCGAAAGAATCCTAGAACTATCGCGAGGGGCGGGGGGGGAGGAGGCGTCGATGTAGAAGGGCCGCCGCTAGAGATCCAAGCACGCGGCCAAAGCGGATGCGACCAGGGCGTCGACTCGTGCTTGTATGTCGGCCTCGACTCGTGCCTGTATGTCGGCCTCAATAGTAGCGACTCGAGCAACGAAGTCCTCACGCATAGCCTCCATGTGTCCGGCATGCTTTGCTCACCCAGGAGAAAGGGCGAGCTAGTGCTCGCTCCGCTCCGCCGAGGCCGGGGCACATCTGCATAAAGGCGTCGCCCGTCTGAGCCGAGCCCAGGAACCGACCCATCAGGCCGAACCCCCAGTGACCTCCAAGAACGCCTATACGGTCCTCCTGAGTCGGTTGCGAGTCCAGGTGTGGGCAACCGCCGAGTCAAGGACTCCGTGAAACGTTCCTAAACATTTAAAATTCAGAAAATAAAATGGTTAATATATAATGTATGAAAAATTTTAAAGAAAGAATAATAATTGAAAAAAATATTAAATACCGAACTTCTTTTCGCCTTATCGTCGACGAACGTCCCGTCCTTCTTCGTGTGAAGAACTCGGTGCAGCTCATCGGGCGGGACGGGGCGCCCGTGCTTCGCTTCCTAAAAAATCAAATAGTGAAGAATAAAACATAATAAATTAATTAGTAATTGAAAAAAAAAACGAGAAAAAAGAAAACGAGAAACAGAACGAGGAAAAAAAAAGCATACCAATCGACGATGGTGCTCGTCGTGGGTCCGCGCCCATTGTGTGTTTCTATGGATTCTTCGCGCGGTTGGCCTTATTCCCGCTTTGACACTCGCCTTGCCCTGAGGAGTGATCAAGCTAGCGGAAGCCGGCGTGGTCCTCCTGGGCTCATCCACACGGGGCGGTTTGTCGCTTGCCCTTCGCGCGCCGAACATGAGGTCCTTGAATCGATCCCAGGACGTGGATCTGCCCCATAGGGGGAACAATCTACCGTCGGTGATATCGGGATCGATAACAGGAAACTTGCCCTGAAAAATTGAATTAAAAAATTGTTAAAGTAATAAATTTATTTTTATAAATTTCAAAATTAATTAATTATGAAAATAAATTATGTTTTTACCTTCCAATCGCCGTACATCCGACGTTTCTCCGTCGTCGGAATCTTCGCCCAGTCAAGGTCGCTGGGTAGAGGCATGCTCGAAGGACCTCTGAAACCGTTTTGAAACGGTCGTATGCGTAACGACTCGCAAAATCACAAAAAATTATTGTGCTATATATTAGAAACTATTAGTTAAAAAGAATAGAAAACTTTTAGGGAAATAGTAAACAAAATTACTTACGTATCCCCTTCAATCCGAAGGGTAGAGTCCATGGCCCGAGGCTACCGAGTGCATGAAGTCGAGGGGCAGTGGATCCGACCCTGATTCGGACCCGGCCGACCCGGACGCATACCCTGATGCTAAGCCCAGGAGGCGTGGCAAGGGAGTCTGCGGCGGCCGTGGTGTCGAAGACTCGGTCTCAGGGACTCTATCATCGAGCGTGGCGGCAAGTCGCGTATCGTGAATCGAAGAGGATGTCCAACTCCTCCGTAGTCGGCTCCGCATCAGGGGCAACGCCGATGGCGTCTGCGGAGACCCCTCGTCACCCGCATCGTCAGGCTCGCCTGACCGGGGAGAGCGTCGTCTGCCGTCATAATCCTACAACCAAAATAAACTAATTTAATACTAATTACGTAAGTAAAATATTGATTAGTTTATTTAATTAATTAATTAATTAATGAAATAATGTAAATTAAACTAACATAAATTTAAGTAAATAATTTAAAATAAACTAATCAAATTAATTTGAATAAAAGTAAATTAAAATTAGATTAATTTAACTAAAAGTAATTCAATTAAACTTAAGATTAATTAAGTAAAACTAAAATAAACTAATCATTTAATTTGAAATAAAGTAAAGTAAAATTAGATTAATTGAACTAAAATTAATTGAATTAAACTAAAATTCAATTAGTTTTAGTTTCAATTAATCTAATTTTACTTTACTTTAATTCAAATTAATTGATTAGTTAATTTTAGTTTTAATTAATTAATCTTATGTTTAATTGAACTAATTTTAGTTCAATTAATCTAATTTATATTTACTTTAATTCAAATTAATTGATTAGTTATAACTAATTAATTCAATTAAACTTAAGATTAATTCAATTAAACTAAAATTAATTCAATTAAACTTAAGATTAATTAATTAAAACTAATTGATTAGTTCATTTTAGTTTTAATTAATTAATCTTAAGTTTAATTGAATTAATTTTAGTTCAATTAACCTAATTGTAGTTTACTTTAATCAAATGTAACTAAAATTAAGTAATTAAACAATTTTTATTTAATAATTAAACTAAAATTAATTAATTAAATTAGTGTAACTCATTAATTTAAACTACTTAAGTATAATTGAAGTTAATAAACTAATCATTTAGTTTGAAATAAAGTAAAGTAAAATTAGATTAATTGAACTAACATTAATTGAATTAAACTAAAATTCAATTAATCTTAGTTTCAATTAATCTAATTTTAATTTACTTTAATTCAAAGTAATTGATTAGTTAATTTTAGTTTTAATTAATTAATCTTAAGTTTAATTGAATTAATTTTAGTTCAATTAAGCTAATTTTAATTTACTTTAATTCAAAGTAATTGATTAGTTCATTTTAGTTTTAATTAATTAATCTTAAGTTTAATTGAATTAATTTTAGTTCAATTAAGCTAATTTTAATTTACTTTAATTCAAAGTAATTGATTAGTTCATTTTAGTTTTAATTAATTAATCTTAAGTTTAATTGAATTAATTTTAGTTCAATTAAGCTAATTTTATTTTACTTTAATTCAAAGTAATTGATTAGTTAATTTTAGTTTTAATTAATTAATCTTAAGTTTAATTGAATTAATTTTAGTTCAATTAAGCTAATTTTAATTTACTTTAATTCAAAGTAATTGATTAGTTCATTTTAGTTTTAATTAATTAATCTTAAGTTTAATTGAATTAATTTTAGTTCAATTAAGCTAATTTTATTTTACTTTAATTCAAAGTAATTGATTAGTTAATTTTAGTTTTAATTAATTAATCTTAAGTTTAATTGAATTAATTTTAGTTCAATTAAGCTAATTTTAATTTACTTTAATTCAAAGTAATTGATTAGTTCATTTTAGTTTTAATTAATTAATCTTAAGTTTAATTGAATTAATTTTAGTTCAATTAACCTAATTTTAATTTACTTTAATTCAAATTAATTGATTAGTTCATTTTAGTTTTAATTAATTAATCTTAAGTTTAATTGAATTAATTAATCTTAAGTTGAATTGAATTAATTTTAGTTCAATTAACCTAATTATACTTTACTTTAATCAAATGTAACTAAAATTAAGTAATTAAACAATTTTTATTTAATAATTAAACTAAACTATTTGAATTAATTACCCTACTTTAAATTAATTGATTTAATTAAAGTAATCTAAATTACATTAATTAAACTAAAATTAACTAATCAATTCTAGTGTAATTATAAATTAATTTAGTTTAATTTTATTAAATTAAAGTTAACTATCTTAAATAAACTAAATAAGTAATTAAACTAAATTAGATTAAGTAATTAAATTAATTACTACTTAAATTGAATTAAAGTAAACTAAGTTAGATTAATTAAACCATTAGATTAATTAAACTAAAATTACTTAAAGTAATAAAATTAAAGTAAACTAATTAATTAGTTAATGTAAACTAAACTAATTAAATTAAACTACATAAACTAAAACTCAACTAATTAAAGTAAACTATCCTAAAAACTAAAACTAAGTAAACTCTAAATTCATAAACTAAACTTTAATTTGTTACGAAAACTAACCTCGTGTAATCGAAACCGGAAGTGGTGGTTGAGGATTTTCGGTTTAGAGGAAGAATGGGAACGGGAACGGGAAGAAATAACGGGGAACGGAT